>CM077034.1:234434004-234943125 GCA_039090855.1 Macrothele yani | reverse complement strand
CGGGGTGCCAGTACCCGGATGTCTTCAGATCATCATATGTAGAGGATTTTAGGAATGGAGTGTCTGACCCCAGGTCTTAAACAACCCTTAGAAATAGGAAGCCAGGAGATTTGGGCTAGAGTACCCGATAGGAAAGTGACACGGAAGCGAAGTAGAAAGGGGGAGGAAGACGCCCTTATTTATTACCGGGGTGCCAGTACCCGGATGTCTTCAGATCATCATATGTAGAGGATTTTAGGAATGGAGTGTCTGACCCCAGGTCTTAAACAACCCTTAGAAATAGGAAGCTAGGAGATTTGGGCTAGAGTACCCGATAGGAAAGTGACACGGAAGCGAAGTAGAAAGGGGAAGGAAGACGCCCTTATTTATTACCGGGGTGCCAGTACCCGGATGTCTTCAGATCATCATATGTAGAGGATTTTAGGAATGGAGTGTCTGACCCCAGGTCTTAAACAACCCTTAGAAATAGGAAGCTAGGAGATTTGGGCTAGAGTGCCCGACAGAAAAGCGACACGGAAGCGAGGTAGAAAGGGGAAGGAAGATGCCCTTATTTATTACCGGGGTGGGGGGGGGTACTCGGGGTCCGACGGCTTAACGTGCCCATCCGACGCACACTGTAAAAAAATTGTAGATTTTAACGGTTTAAAACCGTTAAAATCTACAGTAATTTTTTTACAGTGCACGGCGGGTATTTAGTGGTTCGAACGTTCGTACCTGCCCAGGATCGAACCTGAGGTTGCTTCCATGGCAGTCACGAACGCTGACCACTAGGCCACCCGCGGATCATGTCCGCGAGAAATCGTCCTGCTGCTGTGATATTGTAATCACTTCTGTCTTTGGTATGTACCATCTCACTACTAAAATCTCATTTCAATCTAACCCCTACTTCTTTGTGCGTGGATTTTTATGGCAATAAGTGTAAATTGCTTTTTTTAAGAGATTAACCCACAGTGTGGAAAACTTTTGAAATGACTCTCGTCAGTTTTTTTTTTTTTTTTTTTTTTTGCTTCATAGAAATTTTCAGGAACGTGTTATGTTCAAAAGTAAGCGAGCATCTATAATTTTTTTTTTTTCGGTTATTATGGGAATAACCTGTTAATTTGCAACGAGTCTCGTGGAAGTTTATGTTGTCTGCATAGATCGTCTTCAAGAGAGCGTGCAAAAGTTTAAATAACGACAACACGCGCGGTTTGCGTCCGAGGAATTTCAATTTCTCCTGCTAAAGTTCATCGGTATTTTTAGAATCCTATTAAATTACCGCCTCGGGAAACCGGTCTAAATTTTTTTGCACTTATGAGCGATGCACTTTAGAAATTATTTTCGCGCGGAAGCAACATTTAGTTAGCTAATTTCTGGAGCTCCGATAGTTTAAAGCTTCAATATAGTTGCACTTCCTTTCCAGAATTTGTGGAATTTAGACGATGAGCGACATGTCTGTGTGTGACCCGGAAGAAGAGAGATGTAGTCGCAGAGGAAACGGCAGATGAACCTTCCGAAGACGACTTTCAAGTGAGCCATTTGAGTGAAAAAGCGCACCTGTTTTGTGATCTTTTAATGGAGAGTGTACAAACTTTGCACCCCGATAGCTGGGACGTAAGTTCTCATTCAGCAGAACGCAGAAAGAAAAAACGCGTAGTTTCTACTCTTCCACAGTTAGTTTTGGGAAGCCCGTGTCCTAATGCTGTGATTAAGAAGCCACATAAAGGACATCACGTTGCGTATAAAGCAGGTAATTATTTTGTATTTGCAAATATTTAAACGCATTTCTAGCGCAGTAACAAGATAATCAAATACTTCCATTCTTTCACACGGATTGTTAAGAAATTTCCTTTACATTTTTCATTTACATACTTATTTTTTTACATCATATGCTATGTTTTTTTATTCATTTTAAATCTCACTAAGAGCACACGCAGGAGTTGAATCTCTAAAGTAGTTCCCCACTTCGCGTGTATCAGTCCGCCTTGTGCCTTGTACCAAATCTAAACTGGATCCTATCAGGCGGTAACATTAAGCAAAAACAGCGAGGACAGAAAGATGAATTGGGACACAGCGCCATCTGTTGAGCTAGTTCGCATTAACAAACTAATTCCGTATCATTATTTACATTTGAGATTTTATTTATATTCACTTTCACATTAACAGATGGATATATGTATTCTGAATTCATAGTACTTGGGTAAAAGAATTTTTCTGTAGGAGCTGGTGTAATTCATGTGTAAATCTCATTCCTCCTTTATTCTTCAACGATCTAGGGCCGAGATTTAGGTAAATGTGTAGATTAGCGTCTTAAATTATTTCGTCGAAAAAATGTTAGTACCTGGAAAAAGTACGACGTACAGATTTTAGAGTATGGAAATTAATGGCAAATGGTGCAGAAATTTCGTAATTTAAATGTCTTTTAAAGATTTTTATCGTAACATTTACCTGCAAGTTCGATGCTGTGAAGAGACGGTAGGCCTAACGTACCGAACGTACAGGTAAATGTTACGATAAAAATCTTTAAAAGACATTTGAAACATAAAAGTTTCTGCACCATTTGACATTAATTTTCACAATCTAAAACCTGTACGTCGCACTTTTCCGAAGTACTAATATTTTTCCGACGAAATAATTTAAAACGCAAATCTACACATTTACCTACTATTTTACTTAATATGAGTTTATACAGCTGAGGTTTTTTTCTAAAATTGAATTAGGAACGTATTTATCAGAATGAAAATGCTTACTACAAACAACAGTTGAAGGTAACTTGTCGTTTGGAGTAAAATCCTGACGAGATATTTCTTTCAGCAACAGTTGCTTTAGGTTCTGATTTGAGGGAAACTCATGGAATGAAAATCCCACGTTTTTCTTTTTAGAAGATGTTCACATCGGCACACAGCAGTAAACCATTTTGAAAATGGGTTGGATTTTGTTGTGCAAACAACAGTTTGGTTTTAAAACTAGAAGGTTTTTTTTTAAAAGAAACAAGAAAAAACGACAAACATACACAATCCCGCAATTCAAACAACGCAGAAACTGAGGTGTTTATACCTTGGGACACAGTGCCATCTAACGGCTGAAATCGTCCCTAACGCCCACTGGCCAATCACCAAAAGTCTATTGTCTTCAACGGTAATGTTACAGCCTCATAGCAAAGAATATCTAACTGATTATATTCTTTGCTCATAGGATCCAGTTCAGCCTTGCTTGTACTTCCTAATCAGAATGCTTTCAAGTAGTTCCCGATTTCGAGTGTATTGCTCGGCTTTGTTTATATAGAACCTGATCACAACCAACGTGAAAGAAAGTAGTGCACAACACGATACGGAATTTTTATTACTATTTTCATCCAAAATAAATCTTATCGTAATAGAAATAATTACAGGCATATATTTTGTTATGGAAAGTAATCCATTTATTTCATATCAGAGGATTATACATCATAATTCCACAAAGTATCCCAACGCAACGCACATTTTCGTGTAGTGTAACATCACCAAATTATATGGATTAAGATAATACAACGTAGTTGTCACAAATGTTTATTTATTTATTTATTTATTTTTTTTTTGTTTCTCAAGCCGAACATGTTTTCGCTGGGTATTGACCTAGCTTCATCAGGACATCCATAATCGGCTTGAGAAATTAAAAAAAAAATAAACATTTGTGACAGCTACTTTGTATTCATCATCATCATCATCATTGTCAATCATTATCAATCCACTGCTGGACGAAGGTCTCCCCAAGTTTCCTCCACAACGGTCTGTCTTGTGCCAGTCTCCTCCATGTCACTCCCGCATGTTTACGAATTTCATCCACCCATCTCCCATGTGGTCTTTTTCTGGGTCTTTTCCTGTCCCTTGGAATCCAATCTAAAATTTCGGCTGTGTCTGTCCTTCTGGCAGTATGTCCAGCCCATTGCCATTTCAGGGATTTAACTCTGATCATGATGTCTTCCACTCTCGTCATTTTTCGGATCCACGAGTTCCTCTTCTTATCTCTCCTGGTTATACCAAGCATGCACCTCTCCATGCTGCTTTGAGTTGTCTGCAGCCTTTGTATGTCTCTTTTAGTTAAGGTCCACGTCTCTGCACCATACGTAAGCACTGGAAGGATGCATTGATCAAACACTTTTCTTTTAAGACATAATGGCATATTGCTCTTGAAAATTATGCTGTTTCTTCCAAAAGCTCTCCAGGCAAGTTTTGTACGCCGATTAATTTCTTCATCAATGTGACCCTCACTTGATATCTGCTGTCCAAGATAAACATATGTATCTGTTATCTCCAGTTTTTCTCCATCAATCGATAAATCTTCATTTCTTGTAAAAGCATTGAACATCACTTTTGTCTTCTGAAAGTTCATTTTTAATCCCACTTCTTTACTCTTGTCAGCAAGTTCCTGGATCATACTCTGCAGCTCTGATGGGGTAGTTGCAAAAATGACTACGTCATCAGCAAAACGAAGGTGGGTTAGATAATCTCCATTAATCTTTATCCCTTTGTTTTCCCAGTTCAGTGATTGAAAGACATTTTCCAATGTGGCATTAAAGAGCTTCGGAGATATGGTGTCACCTTGTCTCACTCCCTTTCCAATTTTTATGTGTGTTGTATTTTCAAACAGCCGAATCTTTGCACTTGCATTTTCATAGATGTTATTAATAATATTAATGTATGCATCTTCAATACCGCAGGATTTCAGAGCCGTGGTAACTGCTGATGGTTTCACCGAATCAAAGGCTTTTTCATAATCGATAAAAGCCATGCACAATGGAAGTTCATATTCCCTCGCTCTTTCAATTAGTTCTCTCAGCACGTGGATATGATCTATTGTGCTGTAGCCACTCCTGAATCCAGCTTGTTCTCTCGGTTGAGCCATGTCCAGTGTTACCTTCAAGCTGTGTGAAAGAACTTTAGTGAAGATTTTATAAACCACTGATAGGAGGCTGATAGGTCTGTAGTTCCTGAGATCCTCAATGTCACCTTTTTTATGTAGCAGGATCATTGTAGCGTTGTTCCAATCCTCAGGAATCTTCCCTTCATTAAGGCATCGAGTGAAAATTGGGGCGAGTACTGTTTCGATTTCTCCACTTGCTTCTTGTATGATGTCTATAGTAATTCCATCTTCTCCTGGAGCTTTCCCCCGCTTCATGTTCTTGATTGCATGAGCAACTTCTGCTGGGAGGACTGGAAGAACTCTGGTACTTTGTATTATCTTAATATATATATAATAGTCATAAGACTGTAGTCGTTGAGATAAAGAATCACCAAATTAGTTAGTCTAACATTCCTTCTTTCCACTCGGTAGAACGTAGCACTTTTTTTTTTATTGGAGGTTTAACGACCACCGTGAGCAACTCAATGGGCTATAAGCAGTCGCCCGTCCCTAATTTAGGGTCACTGGTTCCAGGGAAGGGAGAGAGCCAGTGCCGTAAGACAAACATAACATCCATGCCTCACCGGGATTCGAACCCGGACCCCTGACGGACGAAGGATCAGAGGCCAGCGACTTAGACCACTGCGCCACCGGGGCGGCACTTAGCACTTCAATGAACTGTACAAAGGGACGAATTCCTCACCTGCATAATTTACAAAATCCTGGACAAGTTAATAAAATCATGCAATGCATTGACTATGATACGCTTTCCAACATACCAGAAGTCATTACTCAAGTTATGAGGATAATGGCTGTGGAATAAATCTCGTTCCTGTGCCCTGACCTTTGACACCATTTCGATTATATTAAACACAATTGGTTCAGTATACCTCCGGAACAACATAGTAAAGTTCTGTCGCAATAGAAACATTTTTAGTCAAGTCATGATGATAATGCCTGTAGAATAAACCTCGCATCTGTGCCCTGACCTTTGACCCCATTTCGATGACATTCAACAGAACCGGTTCAGTATACCTCCGGAAACAACATACTAAAGTTTTGTCGCAATCGAAGTATTTTTAGACAAGTTATGAAGATAATGGCTGTGGAATAAATCTCGCTTCTGTGCCCTGACCTTTGACTCTATTTCGATCATTTTTAACAGAATTGGTTCAGTATACCTCCGGAACAACATACTGAGGTTTTGTTGCAATACAAGCATTTTTAGTAAAGTTATGAGGATAATGGCTGTAGAATAAATCTCGCATCTGTGCCCTGACCTTTGACCCCATTTCGATGATATTCAACAGAACCGGCTCAGTATACCTCCGGAACAACATACTAAAGTTTTGTCGCAATCGAAGTATTTTTAGACAAGTTATGAGGATAATGGCTGTGGAATAAATCTCGCTTCTGTGCCCTGACCTTTAACTCTATTTCGATTATTTTAAACAGAATTGGTTCAGTAAACCTCCGGAACAACATACTGAGGTTTTGTTGAAATAGAAGCATTTTTAGTGAAGTTGTGAGGATAATGACTGTGGAATAAATCACGCTCCTGTGCCCTGACCTTTGACCCCATTTCGATGATATTCAACAGAACTGATTCAGTATACCTCCGGAACAACATGCTAAGGTTTTGTCGCATTACAAGCATTTTTAGTCAAGTTATGAGGATAATGGCTGTGGAATAAATCTCGCTCCTGTGCCCTGACCTTTGACCCCATTTCAATGATATTAAACAGAATTGCTTCAGTATACCTCCGGAACTACATGTTAAAGTTTTGTTGCAATAGAAGCATTTTACGTAACTTATGACGCATAAGGGCAATGGAATGGATACCACTCCTATGTCCTGACCTTTTACCCCATTTCGCCTATTTTCAATTGGGTTCGTCCCCAGGTTGTCACCTACCACATACTAAAATTTCATCCAAATCGAACCATTTTTACTCAAGTTATCGTGCGGACTACCGGACGGACAGACAGACAGGCAAACCAACAAAGCTGGAGCCGCCCCGGTGGCGCAGTGGTCTAAGCGATGGCCTCTGATCATTCGTCTGAATGGGGTCCGGGTTCGAATCCCGTTAGGCATGGATGTTGTCCTTGTCTTACGGCACTGGCTCTCTCCCTTCCCTGGAACCAGCGACCCTAAATTAGGGACGGGCGACTGCTTATACCCGATTGAGTTGCTCACGGTGGTCGTTAAACCTCCAATCAATCAATGGATGTTGTGTTTGTCTTACGGCACTGGCTCTCTCCCTTCCCTGGAACCAGTGACCCTAAATTATGGACGGGCGACTGCTTATAGCCCATTGAGTTGCTCACGGTGGTCGTTAAACCTCCAATCAATCAATGGATGTTGTGTTTGTCTTACGGCACTGGCTCTCTCCCTTCCCTGGAACCAGTGACCCTAAATTATGGACGGGCGACTGCTTATAGCCCATTGAGTTGCTCACGGTGGTCGTTGAACCTCCAATCAATCAATGGATGTTGTGTTTGTCTTACGGCACTGGCTCTCTCCCTTCCCTGGAACCAGTGACCCTAAATTATGGACGGGCGACTGCTTATAGCCCATTGAGTTGCTCACGGTGGTCGTTAAACCTCCAATCAATCAATGGATGTTGTGTTTGTCTTACGGCACTGGCTCTCTCCCTTCCCTGGAACCAGTGACCCTAAATTATGGACGGGCGACTGCTTATAGCCCATTGAGTTGCTCACGGTGGTCGTTAAACCTCCAATCAATCAATGGATGTTGTGTTTGTCTTACGGCACTGGCTCTCTCCCTTCCCTGGAACCAGTGACCCTAAATTATGGACGGGCGACTGCTTATAGCCCATTGAGTTGCTCACGGTGGTCGTTAAACCTCCAATCAATCAATGGATGTTGTGTTTGTCTTACGGCACTGGCTCTCTCCCTTCCCTGGAACCAGTGACCCTAAATTATGTACGGGCGACTGCTTATAGCCCATTGAGTTGCTCACGGTGGTCGTTAAACCTCCAATCAATCAATGGATGTTGTGTTTGTCTTACGGCACTGGCTCTCTCCCTTCCCTGGAACCAGTGACCCTAAATTATGGACGGGCGACTGCTTATAGCCCATTGAGTTGCTCACGGTGGTCGTTAAACCTCCAATCAATCAATGGATGTTGTGTTTGTCTTACGGCACTGGCTCTCTCCCTTCCCTGGAACCAGTGACCCTAAATTATGGACGGGCGACTGCTTATAGCCCATTGAGTTGCTCACGGTGGTCGTTAAACCTCCAATCAATCAATGGATGTTGTGTTTGTCTTACGGCACTGGCTCTCTCCCTTCCCTGGAACCAGTGACCCTAAATTATGGACGGGCGACTGCTTATAGCCCATTGAGTTGCTCACGGTGGTCGTTAAACATCCAATCAAAAAAAAAAAAAAAAAAATCTGGAGCATAGACGGTTTTTTCCAATCTATGGTTGGAGAGCGTAAAAAATACTATAGGCCGCCCCGGTGGCGCAGTGGTCTAAGCGATGGCCTCTGATCATTCGTCTGAATGGGGTCCGGGTTCGAATCCCGTTAGGCATGGATGTTGTCCTTGTCTTACGGCACTGGCTCTCTCCCTTCCCTGGAACCAGCTACCCTAAATTAGGGACGGGCGACTGCTTATGCCCGATTGAGTTGCTCACGGTGGTCGTTAAACATCCAATCAAAAAAAAAAAAAAATCTGGAGCATAGACGGTTTTTTCCAATCTATGGTTGGAGAGCGTAAAAAATACTATAGGCCGCCCCGGTGGCGCAGTGGTCTAAGCGATGGACTCTGATCATTCGTCCGAAAGGGTTTCCGGGTTCGAATCCCGGTGAGGCATGGATGTTGGGTTTGTCTAATGGCACTGGCTCTCTCCCTTCCCTGGAACAAGTAGCCCTAAATTAGGGACGGGCGACTGTTTACAGCAAATTGAGTTGCTCACGGTGGTCGTAAAACCTCCAATCCAAAAAAAAAAAACTACTATAAAAAATTAAGGCATCAATCTTAACCACTTTTACTTCTCGAACAAATGTGTAGGAAATAGCTTCGCATAAAAAACACGGTATCACCGGATAAAAAAAGTAGTACTAATATTCCACATATTTCCTTCGTAAAATATATTTACAAATAAAAATAGTCATCAAGAAGTTTATTATAACGAAATTTTAAATAAATCTGCATAAAATGTATCGCGAACTACTTTCTTTTACGTTGGGTGCGATCAGGTTCTATGTAAACAAAGCGAAACGGTACACGCAAGATCAGGAACTACTTGAAGCGTTTCGATTCGGAAGTGCAGCCATATTCTGTTTTTCTATTTATTTTAAAGCTGGCTAAGAACACAATCGACTACGTAGGACTTAAATATCTACGATTTCAAGTAGTTTCCAACTTCGCGTATATCAGTCCGCCTTATTTACATACTGCCTCTTTACGCCCAGCATTAATACACAAAGGAAATAATTCTGCATAAATTTCAAAATTTCACGTACATCAAAGGTCTAATAAAACTGATTTTTGTGCACAAAAATGTATGGCAGAGATGGCTTGCAGGAATTAAAGCAATTCAATCGACAGAATAAAAAAAAATGATCCAGGAACAATATAATTAACCATTTAGGTGCAAATCAAGGGGTGCAAATAATGGGCGATCTTTCGAACAAAAACCTTTCTCAAGTAGCTCTCAACTTCTCGTGTATCAATCCGCCTTGTTTATATTCTGTTTGCAAGAAGATCAAGTTGAAGCACTGAGGCATTAGATGCAATTCTCTCTCATTCTCTCCGGAAACTGCACACACATATGATAATATTGTGATTATTATACTATTAAGCGCAAAGCTTTGTTGATGTTACAAAATACAGAATAGTCTGGTCTGGAATGCTTTTACGTTCTTTTTTTTTTTAAATTTTGGAAATTTCCCTACATGCTTTTTTTTACATTCTACTACATCACTCTAAACTACCTTTCCCAATTAGCATGTATGTAAATTGTATTGCAAAGATCAGTTTTCTAGAGTCAAAATTTCAAACATTTGCAACTGTCTGTACGGCGTTGTACGTTTTATAAAGCAATTTATTCAAATTAAAACTAAATTTAGAAATTAAAAAAAAATGCCGAATGCAATTTTTTGTTTATAAACGATTTTTTTTCTTCAGCTTTTACCAAAATTACTGATTCCCCTGATACGGCACGTTGATTATTAATTTATTTTCAAATCCACAGTTTAGAACATTTGGCGTTATGCGTAGTATTTCTAAAAACATATTAATACACAGTGTGACAAAGAATTTTTAAGACTGTGTCTGTAAAATGAAAAAGAAATAAAAAATTATAATTTGTTTTGGTTTGTTTATTCAAAATAAGTCCCTCCGGCTTCAATACACTTGTTACAGCGATTTAATAATGATTCGAATGCCTGTTCCAGTTCACTTTGCAGAATTGCCTCCAACGTACGCATTGAAGTTGTTTGTATGGTCAAAATATCATCAAAAAAACACTCTTTTAACGTCATTTTAAGTTTCGGGAATAAAAAAACCCGTAGGGTGCTAAATCAGGCGAATACGGTGGACGATTCAACACACAGACGTTATTTTTCGCAAAAAATCTACGAACAAGAAGTGAGGTGTGACTGGGTGCATTATCGTGCAACAAACACCAACTGTTTTCATCCCGATATTCTGGACGACTGCGACGAATTCTGCCCATCAAACGCCTCAAAACATTTATATAAAACTCACCGGTAATTGTTTGTCCACTTGGAACAAATTCTTTGTGGATAATACCCTTACTATCGAAGAATGTAATGAGCACTGTTTTGATTTTCGATGGAACTTTTCTTGTTTTTTTGGCTTGTGGTGAGTTTTTTGACTTCCATTCCGCACTTTGTCGCTTTGTTTTAGCATCATATTGCAAACACCATGTTTCATCACCTGTAACAATCGATTTTAAGAAGTTTGGATCATTTTCAGCGGCTGAAATGATGTCTCTGCAATGTGCACTTCTCCTTGATTTTTGTTCATTGGTTAACGTGTGTGGAACAAATTTAGCACAGACTTTTGTTTTGCCCAAATCTTCATGCAGGATGGTTCGAATCGTTTCTTTGTTGATGTTTAAAGACTCTTCCATCATTCTTAGTGACGCACATCGATTGTTTGCCACGAAATCACGCACTTTTTCAATAATGTCAGGTGTCCTAGATGAACTTGGTCTTCCGGTATGCTTATCATCTTCTAGCGTCCAAAAACGTTTGTGCCACAGGAAAACATTTGATCTACTTAAACAAAACTCACGGTAAACTTGTTTCATCATTTGGTACGTAGGCACTTTTATCAAGTTTTGCGTTAAATTTAATAACAGCCCTTTGTTCCATCTTAATAATTGAACATGAAAAGAAATTTTACTTCTCTAATGAACGGCCGTTTCGTTTGAGTTACTTTAACAACTGCGCAGTACTTTTGGCAGAAAGCAAGCAGATGGTCACGGTTTATAACGCATTAGCGATTACACTGGTGGCTCCACCGTAGGCTGAAATCTAGCGCCAGTCTTAAAAATTCTTTGACGCACTGTGTAAGCCAGGAAGAATGAAATGATCTGGTTTGTGACCTTCATTTAGTAAAAACTTCAGGCCGAAATATTGGCTTCAAGATTGAAGGAATGGAATCTTTTACAAATTAAGCAAGTAGTTTTCGTTGACGAAAGCAAGAGTTTGAACACTGATTTTCGAAGAGTAGCGATGTTGTGTACTACAATGATATAGACACAAACCTGAACAATGGAGACTTTTTATAGATTCCTCAAAAATGAACTTAAAACCTATCCTTCTGCATAACAGAAACATGTATCCGTCAGTGCCTGTTGCATATTCTGTATACATAAAAGAAACATATGCAAATATGAAACTGTTGCTTCAAAGTACAGTGTAGAAAAAAACAATCATGAATATTTGTGGAGATCTTAAAGTGATAGTTTTACTCTTTGATTTACAACTTGGATACACAAAATACTTCTTTTCCCTCTGTGAATGGTAGGGACAGATATTATCATTTCATTAGAAAGACCTGACCTAAAGGAGAGTAAATAATTCCAGGTAATAAAAATGTTGTTGCGGAGCCTTTAGTAAAGCTTCAGAACGTGTACTTATATCCGCTTCACATCGAACTGGGTTTGAAAAATTTTTTTGTAAAGGCATTGAATAAAGATTGAGAAGCCTTTCGTTTTCTAAAGAACAAGTTTCCGAAAACATGTGAAGCCAAAATTAAACAAGGCATTTTTATTGGTCCACAAATAAGGGAACTTATGCGTGATCTTGCATTTGAAGACACTTTGAATGAGACTAAAGCTGGTACCGAACTTTTTAGATAACCCGACGGCAGAAAATTATAAAGAATTTGTTACCGAGCTTTTAGAAAACTATAAGAATATGGGATGCAATATGTCCCTTCAAATACATTTCCTTCATTTGCATCTGAACTTTTTCCCGCAGAACTTAGGAGCTGTAAGCGATGAGCACGAAAAAAGTTTTCATCAGGACATACACAGTGCGTCAAAGAGTTTTTAAGACTGGCGCTAGATTTCAGCCTACGGTGGCGCCACCAGTGTAATCGCGAATGCGTTATAAACCGTGACCATCTGCTTGCTTTCTGCCAAAAGTACTGCGCAGTTGTTAAAGTAACTCAAACGAAACGGCCGTTCATTAGAGAAGTCAAATTTTTTTCATGTTCAGTTATTAAGATGGAACAAAGGGCTGTTATTAAATTTAACGCAAAACTTGATAAAAGTGCCTACGTACCAAATGATGAAACAAGTTTACGGTGAGTTTTGTTTAAGTAGATCAAATGTTTTCCTGTGGCACAAACGTTTTTTGGACGCTAGAAGATGATAAGCATACCGGAAGACCAAGTTCATCTAGGACGCCTGAGATTATTGAAAAAGTGCGTGATTTCGTGGCAAACAATCGATGTGCGTCACTAAGAATGATGGAAGAGTCTTTAAACATCAACAAAGAAACGATTCGAACCATCCTGCATGAAGATTTGGGCAAAACAAAAGTCTGTGCTAAATTTGTTCCACACACGTTAACCAATGAACAAAAATCAAGGAGAAGTGCACATTGCAGAGACATCATTTCAGCCGCTGAAAATGATCCAAACTTCTTAAAATCGATTGTTACAGGTGATGAAACATGGTGTTTGCAATATGATCCTAAAACAAAGCGACAAAGTGCGGAATGGAAGTCAAAAAACTCGCCACAAGCCAAAGAAAACAAGAAAAGTTCCATCGAAAATCAAAACAATGCTCATTACATTCTTCGATAGTAAGGGCATTATCCACAAAGAATTTGTTCCAAGTGGACAAACAATTACTGGTGAGTTTTATTTAAATGTTTTGAGGCGTTTGATGGGCAGAAATCGTCGCATTCGTCCAGAATATCGGGATGAAAACAGTTGGTGTTTGTTGCACGATAATGCACCCAGTCACACCTAACTCTTGTTCGTAGATTATTGGCGGAAAATAACGTCTGTGTGTTGAATCATCCACCGTAATCGCCTGATTTAGCACCCTGCGACATTTCTTTGTTCCCAAAACTTAAAATGACATTAAAAGGGTGTTATTTTGATGATATTTTGACCATACAAACAGCTTTGACGCGTGCTTTGGAGGCAATTCCGCAAAGTGAACTGGAACAGGCATTCTAATAATTATTAAATCGCTGTAACAAGTGTATTGAAGCCGGAGGGACTTATTTTGAATAACAAACCAAAACAAATTATAATTTCTTGTTTCTATTTCATTTTACAGACCCAGTCTTAAAAATTCTTTGCCGCACTGTGTATGTATGTCTTCAAAGAATGTGAACTTTTTTAATTGCGAAGTTTAGATTAAAATTCATGATATTGTAATGCAGGCCAATTTTTTTTTCATCATATTTCGTTGTTGTTAAGATTTTTTTTTTTTACCTGCATTGTAGAAATTCATCTTGTTAAATTTTATCTGGTGCAGATTTTACAATATCATGAATTTTAATCAAAATTGAAAAAAGTTCACATTCTTTGAAAACGTATACATACGAAGCCCCGACAGCCACTACGAATATTGTAAGTACAGATACTTATTATTTTTTTTGATTTCAATTGCCAATACTATGTTAACATCATTTAACAATCTCCCGATTGCTGAATTTGCATAACGTGTGAAACAGGAATAAAGGACATTTAATGTCAATCAAATTAAAGCACGAAAAAAGTTTTCACCAGGACATATGTACCACAGAAAGCAGCTATTAAGGAAAAAGAAGCCCTAAAATCCTAGCTGATTACTGTTGGACTCTAAAAAGGGAGGCAGAGCAAGGAAAGTACAGAAGAAAATCTGAAATAACTACGAATAATAATAATGTGATTTTCGTGCAGTAATGATGTAAAGACGTTATATGTGCTATTCATTCCAAAAGAAATATTTTTTAAGGTAAGCGTAATTAATTGCTTAGAAAGAAATATACATGCCGAGATGAAGGCTTATTGTACACTGGAACAGCAGGTTCCTCGAGAACTGTGCCTGATAGAAAAAATTTTGCGAGAAGATTTGTAATCTGTATGATTAGGAATATGCAGTCTTTGTAACAAACAAAAAGTTTATTTTTGATGTTCACTGTTATCTGCATTCTATATCATTATTTCATTAACATGTTTTCAAAGATAGTACAGCTATACAAGTTATTCGAATTTATCGGAAAGATAAAAATAAGGTTTCCGAGCTTTCCCACATCACCAGATGGCTTTAGGCTTTAAAAATGCCATTATCTCTATTATCTCATAAAAAAGTTTTTTTAGCAAGAAAGCCATTATCATTATTATCTCATTATCTCATAAAAAAGCTTTTTTAGCAAAAAAGCCATTAAAATTATTATCTCATTACCTCATAAAAAGCTTTTTTTAGCAAAAAAAACATTATCATTATTATCTCATTATCTCATAAAAAAGCTTTTTATAGCAAAAAAACCATTATCATTATTACCTCATTATCTAATAAAAAGATTTTTTAGCAAAAAAGCCGTTATCATTATTATCTCATAAAAAGCTTTTTTAGCAAAAAAAACATTATCATTATTATCTCATTATCTCATAAAAGCTTTTTTAGCAAAAAATCCGTTATAATTATTATCTCATTATCTCATAAAAAAGTTTTTTTTAGCAAACAGCCATTATCATTATTATCTCATTATCTCATAAAAAAGCTTTTTTTTAGCAAAAAAGCTTTTTTTAGCAAAAAAGCTTTTTTAGCAAAAAAGCCATTATCATTATTATCTCATTATCTCATAAAAAAGCTTTTTTAACAAAAAAGCCATTATCATTATTATCTCATTATCTCATAAAAAGCTTTTTTAGCAAAAAAGCCGTTATCATTATTAACTCATAAAAAGCTTTTTTAGCAAAAAAGCCATTATCATTATTATCTCATTATCTCATAAAAAAGCTTTTTTAGCAAAAAAAGCCATTATCATTATTATCTCATTATCTCATAAAAAATATTTTTTAGCAAAAAAGCCATTATCATTATTATCTCATTATCTCATAAAAAAGATTTTTCAGCAAAAAAGCTTTTTTAGCAAAAAAGCCATTATCATTATTATCTCATTATCTCATAAAAAAGCTTTTTTAGCAAACAACATTATCATTATTATCTCATTATCTCATAAAAACCTTTTTTAGCAAAAAATCCGTTATAATTATTATCTCATTATCTCACAAAAAAGTTTTTTTTAGCAAACAGCCATTATCATTATTATCTCATTATCTCATAAAAAAGCTTTTTTTTTAGCAAAAAAGCTTTTTTTAGCAAAAAAGCCATTATCATTATTATCTCATTATCTCATAAAAAAGCTTTTTTAACAAAAAAGCCATTATCATTATCATCTCATTATCTCATAAAAAGCTTTTTTAGCAAAAAAGCCGTTATCATTATTAACTCATAAAAAGCTTTTTTAGCAAAAAAAGCCATTATCATTATTATCTCATTATCTCATAAAAAGCTTTTTTAGCAAAAAAGCCATTATCATTATTATCTCATTATCTCATAAAAAAGATTTTTTAGCAAAAAAGCCATTATCATTATTATCTCATTATCTCATAAAAAAGCTTTTTAGCAAAAAAAACATTATAATTATTATCTCATTATCTCATAAAAAAGCTTTTTTTAGCAAAAAAGCCATCTGGTTGATGTGCGAAAGCTTGGAAACCTTGATTTTATCTATGCCAGTAAATTCGGATAACTAGTATCAGTGTACTATCTTATGTATAGTTGGTGTACAGTTCCGTGTGTTATTATTTAGGTTTCGAAAATCTTAAATATGTCTACAGGGTTATTCAGCTAAGCGTGTACAAACTTGTGGGAGGGGTAGGGCTGCACAAAGACAAATCGGAATAACTTAGCAATGCAGGGTCGGAAACGCCATCTTCATGTGACAATGCAGAGAGAGGACGAGAAATGAAAGAGCAGCACATAAGAGAACAAAAGGCTTTTTATTACTCACAAGACATTTGCAAAATGCATTGAGGTTGCAGAAGGTGTTCAAAGTTGCGACCATGAGCTGTAACACACGCTTGACATCGTCGGGGCATGGAATCACGTACATTCTGCAAAAATTCCTGGCGTGTCTCAGACTTCCGAAGCAGCTACAGAGATGCGTGCAGGTCCTCGTCATTTTCAACGGGGGCGTCGTACACCAGTCCTTTGACGTAACCCCAGAAGAAGAAATCAAGGCATGTTAAGTCCGGCGATCTTGCAGGCCAATGAACGTACGTCTGCGTAGCCCAGTTGGTAGAGCAACTTATTCCGGAATAAGAGGACTCGGGTTCGATTCCCGGCGTGGACAAAAATGACGGAGAAATTTACTTCGTTATAATGGCGCCCGAACTTCCCGGATAACCCGGCCGTTAAAGTTCTCGCAATGGTGTGATGTTCTTTCCACACCGCGAGACAGGAAAAATAAGAGAATCCTTTCTTCAGCGCTTCGAAAAATTAGTGTGTGTGTGACGTTGCGTTCCACACACCGGATTGACTGGGAGTTCTCAAGTGTACGTTCTTCAGTGGATGACAGCCTACACCGATGCATGGTCCCGGCTGTCCCGTGGGCCATGCCCCCGGCCCTCTTTCAGGGTGTGTGTGTGTGTGACGTCCCCTGTCCCGCAGGACGCCTACGAGATATAAAGGCAGATATCAGCGAGAACATACGTCTGCGTAGCTCAGTTGGTAGAGCAACTTATTCAGGAATAAGAGGACTCGGGTTCGATTCCCGGCGTGGACAAAAATGACGGAGAAATTTACTTCGTTATTATGGCCCCCGACCTTCCCGGATAACCCGGCCGTTAAAGTTCTCGCAATGGTGTGATGTTCTTTCCACACCGCGAGACAGGAAAAATAAGAGAATCCTTTCTTCAGCGCTTCGAAAAATTAGTGTGTGTGTGACGTTGCGTTCCACACACCGGATTGACTGGGAGTTCTCAAGTGTACGTTCTTCAGCGGATGACTGCCTACACCGATGCACGGTCCCGGCTGTCCCGTGGGCCATGCCCCCGGCCCTCTTTCAGGTGTGTGTGTGTGTGCGTGTGTGTGTGTGTGTGACGTCCCCTGTCCCGCAGGACGCACACGAGATATAAAGGCAGATATCAGCGAGAACATAAGTCTGCGTAGCTCAGTTGGTAGAGCAACTTATTCAGGAATAAGAGGACTCGGGTTCGATTCCCGGCGTGGACAAAAATGACGGAGAAATTTACTTCGTTATTATGGCCCCCGACCTTCCCGGATAACCCGGCCGTTAAAGTTCTCGCAATGGTGTGATGTTCTTTCCACACCGCGAGACAGGAAAAATAAGAGAATCCTTTCTTCAGCGCTTCGAAAAATTAGTGTGTGTGTGACGTTGCGTTCCACACACCGGATTGACTGGGAGTTCTCAAGTGCACGTTCTTCAGCGGATGACTGCCTACACCGATGCACGGTCCCGGCTGTCCCGTGGGCCATGCCCCCGGCCCTCTTTCAAGGGGGGTGACGTCTCCTGTCCCGCAGGACGCACACGAGATATAAAGGCAGATATCAGCGAGAACATACGTCTGCGTAGCTCAGTTGGTAGAGCAACTTATTCAGGAATAAGAGGACTCGGGTTCGATTCCCGGCGTGGGCCAAAATGACGGAGAAATGAATCACCCTGTAGATTGCTATTTAAATAGATGCATTTTTCCATCTGATATATTTTTTTTTTGTCAAATATTATCTGGATTATGTTTCATTAACAGGTTTCAGAAGACCCAATCAGTACGATCATCATGAGCCTTGGGTGAACTTCGATGATTACCATCCAAGAAGAATCCAGAAGGTCACGTCTCTTACTTGGAGCAACAGACTAGACGACAGCAATCCGTTGTTAACACATATTAGTTCCCAATTAGCACTTCTCTTCGAGGAAATGCAAAACCTTAAAAACATTCACTTGTCCGCGCGGGAAGATGCTTACACTTCAACCGAGGTGGGCACCGATACAGATAAACTATCATCTTTTACTCACTCACTACAGGATCTTGGTGAAGAAACAATACGACGAATTGACGTTATGCTGTCGATCACGATGGACTGCAGCCGGAAGTTCACTGCCTTCCAGGGAAACACGCAACCCCAACATGTCCTCAATTCGACTGATCTTGTGACGTCACTGAAAAGAACCGAAGGAGCGGTACAGCTACTTTTAAAGCGACTGAACGATATCGAGCGGAAAGGTGAACTGGTGTCAATACCTGAAAAGAAGCATTTAAATGGAGAAACTGCTCACGCACCATCTGAGGAATCTCATTAATTGTTTGCGCAGGATTAAATGAAATCTCTAAATTCATGTAGTACTTAAATTTGGCTCGTACGTAGAATTATGTTTAGACGTTATGCAGGTATTTCAAACATGTATTGAAACATAAATTAAAAATTCTCAAATATTTCAGAAGAATGCCTTTATTGTCTGCCAATGATTGTTTGTCATCTGCGAGTGCTGATAAATAAGTGGGTTCCCCATGACCTTTGGCGAAGAATTAGAGACATGTGCATTGGTGTCTCCCGATGTCAATACACTCTCTTGACTAGAAGGTGCTGTTTGGAACAGGAATTTGAATAAAACGGACATGCTGATAAATAAGGGGGTTTCCATGGCCTTTTCTGGCGAATTAAGGACTCCCGATGTCAATACAATCAGCTGTCTCCCGATGTCAATACACTGTCTTGACTAGAAGGTGCTGTTTGGAACAGGAATTTAAATAAAACGGAGATGCTGATAAATAAGGGGGTTTCCATGGCCTTTTTCTGGCGAATTAAGGACTCCCGATGTCAATACAATCAGCTGTCTCCCGATGTCAATACCCTCTCTTGACTAGAAGGTGCTGTTTGGAACAGGAATTTGAATAAAACGGGGATGCTGATAAATAAGGGGGTTTCCATGGCCTTTTCTGGCGAATTAAGGACTCCCGATGTCAATACAATCAGCTGTCTCCCGATGTCAATACACTCTCTTGACTAGAAGGTGCTCTTTGGAACAGGAATTTGAATAAAACGGGGATGCTGATAAATACGGGGGTTTCCATGGCCTTTTCTGGCGAATTAGGGACTCCCGATGTCAATACAATCAGCTGTCTCCCGATGTCAATACACGCTCTTGACTAGAAGGTGCTGTTTGGAACAGGAATTTGAATAAACGGGGATGCTGATAAATAAGGGGGTTTCCATGGCCTTTTCTGGCGAATTAAGGACTCCCGATGTCAATACAATTAGCTGTCTCCCGATGTCAATACACTCTCTTGACTAGAAGGTGCTGTTTGGAACAGGAATTTGAATAAAACGGAGATGCTGATAAATAAGGGGGTTTCCATGGCCTTTTCTGGCGAATTAAGGACTCCCGATGTCAATACAATCAGCTGTCTCCCGATGTCAATACACTCTCTTGACTAGAAGGTGCTCTTTGGAACAGGAATTTGAATAAAACGGGGATGCTGATAAATACGGGGGTTTCCATGGCCTTTTCTGGCGAATTAGGGACTCCCGATGTCAATACAATTAGCTGTCTCCCGATGTCAATACACTCTCTTGACTAGAAGGTGCTGTTTGGAACAGGAATTTGAATAAAACGGAGATGCTGATAAATAAGGGGGTTTCCATGGCCTTTTCTGGCGAATTAAGGACTCCCGATGTCAATACAATCAGCTGTCTCCCGATGTCAATACACTCTCTTGACTAGAAGGTGCTCTTTGGAACAGGAATTTGAATAAAACGGGGATGCTGATAAATACGGGGGTTTCCATGGCCTTTTCTGGCGAATTAGGGACTCCCGATGTCAATACAATTAGCTGTCTCCCGATGTCAATACACTCTCTTGACTAGAAGGTGCTGTTTGGAACAGGAATTTGAATAAAACGGGGATGCTGATAAATACGGGGGTTTCCATGGCCTTTTCTGGCGAATTAGGGACTCCCGATGTCAATACAATCAGCTGTCTCCCGATGTCAATACACTCTCTTGACTAGAAGGTGCTGTTTGGAACAGGAATTTGAATAAACGGGGATGCTGATAAATAAGGGGGTTTCCATGGCCTTTTCTGGCGAATTAAGGACTCCCGATGTCAATACAATCAGCTGTCTCCCGATGTCAATACACTCTCTTGACTAGAAGGTGCTGTTTGGAACAGGAATTTGAATAAAACGGACATGCTGATAAATAAGGGGGTTTCCATGGCCTTTTCTGGCGAATTAAGGACTTCCGATGTCAATACAATCAGCTGTCTCCCGATGTCAATACACTCTCTTGACTAGAAGGTGCTGTTTGGAACAGGAATTTGAATAAAACGGAGATGCTGATAAATAAGGGGGTTTCCATGGCCTTTTCTGGCGAATTAAGGACTCCCGATGTCAATACAATCAGCTGTCTCCCGATGTCAATACCCTCTCTTGACTAGAAGGTGCTGTTTGGAACAGGAATTTGAATAAAACGGACATGCTGATAAATAAGGGGGTTTCCATGGCCTTTTCTGGCGAATTAAGGACTCCCGATGTCAATACCATGAGCTGTCTCCCAATGTCAATACACTCTCTTGACTAGAAGGAGCTGTTTGGAACAGGAATTTGAATAAACGGGGATGCTGATAAATAAGGGGGTTTCCATGGCCTTTTCTGGCGAATTAAGTATTCCCGATGTCAATACAATTAGCTGTCTCCCGATGTCAATACACTCTCTTGACTAGAAGGTGCTGTTTGGAACAGGGATTTGAATGAAACGGGGATGCTGATAAATAAGGGGTTTTCCATGACCTTTTCTGGAGAATGAGGGACTCCTGATGTCAATACAATTAGCTGTCTCCCGATGTCAATACAATTAGCTGTCTCCCGATGTCAATACAATTAGCTGTCTCCCGATGTCAATACACTCTCTTGACTAGAAGGTGCTGTTTGGAACAGGAATTTGAATAAAACGAAGATGCTGATAAATAAGGGGGTTTCCATGGCCTTTTCTGGCGAATTAGGGACTCCCGATGTCAATACAATTAGCTGTCACCCGATGTCAATACACTCTCTTGACTAGAAGGTGCTGTTTGGAACAGGAATTTGAATAAAACGCGAATGCTGATAAATAAGGGGGTTTCCATGGTCTTTTCTGGCGAATTAGGGACTCCCGTTGTCAATAGAATTGTCACACGATGTCAATACACTCTCACAGCTGTCACCCGATGTCAATACACTCTCTTGACTAGAAGGTGCTGTTTGGAACAGGAATTTGAATAAAACGGGAATGCTGATAAATAAGGGGGTTTCCATGGCCTTTTCTGGCGAATTAGGGACTCCCGATGTCAATACAATTAGCTGTCTCCCGATGTCAATACACTCTCTTGACTAGAAGGTGCTGTTTGGAACAGGAATTTGAATAAAACGGGGATGCTGATAAATAAGGGGGTTTCCATGGCCTTTTCTGGCGAATGAGGAACTCCCGATGTCAATACAATTAGCTGTCTCCCGATGTCAATACACTCTCTTGACTAGAAGGTGCTGTTTGGAACAGGAATTTGAATAAAACGGGGATGCTGATAAATACGGGGGTTTCCATGGCCTTTTCTGGCGAATTAGGGACTCCCGATGTCAATACAATCAGCTGTCTCCCGATGTCAATACACTCTCTTGACTACAAGGTGCTGTTTGGAACAGGAATTTGAATAAACGGGGATGCTGATAAATAAAGGGGTTTCCATGGCCTTTTCTGGCGAATTAAGGACTCCCGATGTCAATACAATTAGCTGTCTCCCAATGTCAATACACTCTCTTGACTAGAAGGTGCTGTTTGGGACAGGAATTTGAATAAAACGGGGATGCTGATAAATAAGGGGGTTTCCATGGCCTTTTCTGGCGAATTAGGGACTCGCGATGTCAATACAATCAGCTGTCTCCCGATGTCAATACACTCTCTTGACTAGAAGGTGCTGTTTGGAACAGGAATTTGAATAAAACGGGGATGCTGATAAATACGGGGGTTTCCATGGCCTTTTCTGGCGAATTAGGGACTCCCGATGTCAATACAATTAGCTGTCTCCCGATGTCAATACACTCTCTTGACTAGAAGGTGCTGTTTGGAACAGGAATTTGAATAAAACGGGGATGCTGATAAATAAGGGGGTTTCCATGGCCTTTTCTGGCGAATTAAGGACTCCCGATGTCAATACAATCAGCTGTCTCCCGATGTCAATACACTCTCTTGACTAGAAGGTGCTGTTTGGGACAAGAATTTGAATAAACGGGGATGCTGATAAATAAGGGGGTTTCTATGGCCTTTTCTGGCGAATTAGGGACTCCCGATGTCAATACAATCAGCTGTCTCCCAATGTCAATACAGTCTCTTGACTAGAAGCTGCTGTTTGGAACAGGAATTTGAATAAAACGGGGATGCTGATAAATAAGGGGGTTTCCATGGCCTTTTCTGGCGAATTAGGGACTCCCGATGTCAATACAATTAGCTGTCTCCCGATGTCAATACACTCTCTTGACTAGAAGGTGCTGTTTGGAACAGGAATTTGAATAAAACGGGGATGCTGATAAATAAGGGGGTTTCCATGGCCTTTTCTGGCGAATTAAGGACTCCCGATGTCAATACCATGAGCTGTCTCCCAATGTCAATACACTCTCTTGACTAGAAGGAGCTGTTTGGAACAGGAATTTGAATAAACGGGCATGCTGATAAATAAGGGGGTTTCCATGGCCTTTTCTGGCGAATTAGGGACTCCCGATGTCAATACAATTAGCTGTCTCCCGATGTCAATACACTCTGTTGACTAGAAGGTGCTGTTTGGAACAGGAATTTGAATAAACGGGGATGCTGATAAATAAGGGGGTTTCCATGGCCTTTTCTGGCGAATTAAGGACCCCCGATGTCAATACCATGAGCTGTCTCCCGATGTCAATACACTCTCTTGACTAGAAGGTGCTGTTTGGAACAGGGATTTGAATGAAACGGGGATGCTGATAAATAAGGGGTTTTCCATGGCCTTTTCTGGAGAATGAGGGACTCCCGATGTCAATACAATTAGCTGTCTCCCGATGTCAATACAATTAGCTGTCACCCGATGTCAATACACTCTCTTGACTAGAAGGTGCTGTTTGGAACAGGAATTTGAATAAAACGCGAATGCTGATAAATAAGGGGGTTTCCATGGTCTTTTCTGGCGAATTAGGGACTCCCGCTGTCAATAGAATCAGCTGTCTCCTGATGTCAATACACTCTCTTGACTAGAAGGTGCTGTTTGGAACAGGAATTTGAATAAAACGGGGATGCTGATAAATAGCCATGGCCTTTTCTATGAATTCCCTGATGTCAATACAATTAGCTGTCTCCCGATGTCAATACAGTCTCTTGACTAGAAGCTGCTGTTTGGAACAGGAATTTGAATAAAACGGGGATGCTGATAAATAAGGGGTTTCGATGGCCTTTTCTGGCGAATTAGGGACTCGATGTCAATACAATTAGCTGTCACTCGATGTCAATACACTCTCTTGACTAGAAGGTGCTGTTTGGAACAGGAATTTGAATAAAACGGGAATGCTGATAAATAAGGGGATTTCCATGGCCTTTTCTGGCGAATTAGGGACTCCCGATGTCAATACAATTAGCTGTCTCCCGATGTCAATACACTCTCTTGACTAGAAGGTGCTGTTTGGAACAGGAATTTGAATAAAACGGGGATGCTGATAAATAAGGGGGTTTCCATGGCCTTTTCTGGCGAATGAGGAACTCCCGATGTCAATACAATTAGCTGTCTCCCGATGTCAATACGCTCTCTTGACTAGAAGGTGCTGTTTGGAACAGGAATTTGAATAAAACGGGGATGCTGATAAATACGGGGGTTTCCATGGCCTTTTCTGGCGAATTAGGGACTCCCGATGTCAATACAATCAGCTGTCTCCCGATGTCAATACACTCTCTTGACTGGAAGGTGCTGTTTGGAACAGGAATTTGAATAAACATAGATGCTGATAAATAAGGGGGTTTCCATGGCCTTTTCTGGCGAATTAAGGACTCCCGATGTCAATACAATTAGCTGTCTCCCAATGTCAATACACTCTCTTGACTAGAAGGTGCTGTTTGGGACAGGAATTTGAATAAACGGGGATGCTGATAAATAAGGGGGTTTCCATGGCCTTTTCTGGCGAATTAGGGACTCGCGATGTCAATACAATCAGCTGTCTCCCGATGTCAATACACTCTCTTGACTAGAAGGTGCTGTTTGGAACAGGAATTTGAATAAACGGGGATGCTGATAAATAAGGGGGTTTCCATGGCCTTTTCTGGCGAATTAAGGACTCCCGATGTCAATACAATCAGCTGTCTCCCGATGTCAATACACTCTCTTGACTAGAAGGTGCTGTTTGGAACAGGAATTTGAATAAAACGGGGATGCTGATAAATAAGGGGGTTTCCATGGCCTTTTCTGGCGAATTAAGTATTCCCGATGTCAATACAATTAGCTGTCTCCCAATGTCAATACACTCTCTTGACTAGAAGGTGCTGTTTGGGACAGGAATTTGAATAAACGGGGATGCTGATAAATAAGGGGGTTTCCATGGCCTTTTCTGGCGAATTAGGGACTCGCGATGTCAATACAATCAGCTGTCTCCCGATGTCAATACACTCTCTTGACTAGAAGGTGCTGTTTGGAACAGGAATTTGAATAAAACGGGGATGCTGATAAATACGGGGGTTTCCATGGCCTTTTCTGGCGAATTAGGGACTCCCGATGTCAATACAATTAGCTGTCTCCCGATGTCAATACACTCTCTTGACTAGAAGGTGCTGTTTGGAACAGGAATTTGAATAAAACGGGGATGCTGATAAATAAGGGGGTTTCCATGGCCTTTTCTGGCGAATTAAGGACTCCCGATGTCAATACAATCAGCTGTCTCCCGATGTCAATACACTCTCTTGACTAGAAGGTGCTGTTTGGAACAGGAATTTGAATAAACGGGGATGCTGATAAATAAGGGGGTTTCCATGGCCTTTTCTGGCGAATTAAGTATTCCCGATGTCAATACAATTAGCTGTCTCCCAATGTCAATACACTCTCTTGACTAGAAGGTGCTGTTTGGGACAGGAATTTGAATAAAACGGGGATGCTGATAAATAAGGGGGTTTCCATGGCCTTTTCTGGCGAATTAGGGACTCGCGATGTCAATACAATCAGCTGTCTCCCGATGTCAATACACTCTCTTGACTAGAAGGTGCTGTTTGGAACAGGAATTTGAATAAAACGGGGATGCTGATAAATACGGGGGTTTCCATGGCCTTTTCTGGCGAATTAGGGACTCCCGATGTCAATACAATTAGCTGTCTCCCGATGTCAATACACTCTCTTGACTAGAAGGTGCTGTTTGGAACAGGAATTTGAATAAAACGGGGATGCTGATAAATAAGGGGGTTTCCATGGCCTTTTCTGGCGAATTAAGGACTCCCGATGTCAATACAATCAGCTGTCTCCCGATGTCAATACACTCTCTTGACTAGAAGGTGCTGTTTGGGACAAGAATTTGAATAAACGGGGATGCTGATAAATAAGGGGGTTTCCATGGCCTTTTCTGGCGAATTAGGGACTCCCGATGTCAATACAATTAGCTGTCTCCCGATGTCAATACACCCTCTTGACTAGAAGAAGCTATTTGGAACAGGAATTTGAATGAAAAGGGAACACTGATAAATATGTACGTTCCGATGACCTTCGGCGGTGAATTTGGGAAATGTAAATTGGTGTCTCCCAACGTCATTACAATCTCTTTACAGGATGGCGCTGTTTGGAGAAAGAATTTGAATAAAAAGGGAATGCTGTTAAATAAGTGTTTTTTTTTTTATTGGAGGTTTAACGACTACCGTGAGCAACTCAATGGGCAATAAGTAATCGCCCGTCCCTAATTTAGGGTCACTGGTTTCAGGGAAGGGAGAGAGCCAGTGCCGTAACACAATTGCAAAATCCATGCCTCACCGGGATTCGAACCCTGACCCTTTTCGGACGAATGATCAGAGGCCAACAATAAGTGGGTACCGATTACTTTTGTCGGCGGATTTGGGAGATGTAACTAGGTGCCTTCCGACGCCATTACACGCTCTCCGCTATTCCCGCTTTTTGGTTTGCTGATAAGTGGGCTTCAATGACCTTTGGCAGGGGATTAGGGTCACGCAAATAGGTGTGTTACGACTTCACTGCACTCTATTGAGTACAGGGCGTTGTTCTGACCAGGAATTTGAATATAAAAGGAATGTTATTAAATAAGTGGGTTCCGGTGTGCTTTGACACCGTATTAGGGACATGTAAATAGGGGTCTACAGACGTCATTACACTCTCTTCACTGGATGGCGCTGTTTGGAACTAGAATTAGGATAAAAAGGGAATAGTGATAAATAAGTGGGCTTCAAAGACCTTTGGCAGGGGATTAGGGTCACGCAAATAGGTGTGTTACGACGTCACTGCACTCTATTGAGTACAGGGCGTTGTTCGGACCAGGAATTTGAACATAAAAGGAATGCTATGAAATAAGTGGGTTCCGGTGTGCTTTGACACCGTATTAGGGACATGTAAATAGGGGTCTACAGACGTCATTACACTCTCTTCACTGGATGGCGCTGTTTGGAGCTAGAATTAGAATAAAAAGGGAATAGTGATAAATAAGTGGGCTTCAATGACCTTTGGCAGGGGATTAGGGTCACGCAAATAGGTGTGTTACGACTTCACTGCACTCTATTGAGTACAGGGCGTTCTTCTGACCAGGAATTTGAATATAAAAGGAATGCTATTAAATAAGTGGGTTCCGGTGTGCTTTGACACCGTATTAGGGACATGTAAATAGGGGTCTACAGACGTCATTACACTCTCTTCACTGGATGGCGCTGTTTGGAGCTAGAATTAGAATAAAAAGGGAATAGTGATAAATAAGTGGGCTTCAATGACCTTTGGCAGGGGATTAGGGTCACGCAAATAGGTGTGTTACGACTTCACTGCACTCTATTGAGTACAGGGCGTTCTTCTGACCAGGAATTTGAATATAAAAGGAATGCTATTAAATAAGTGGGTTCCGGTGTGCTTTGACACCGTATTAGGGACATGTAAATAGGGGTCTACAGACGTCATTACACTCTCTTCACTGGATGGCGCTGTTTGGAGCTAGAATTAGAATAAAAAGGGAATAGTGATAAATAAGTGGGCTTCAATGACCTTTGGCAGGGGATTAGGGTCACGCAAATAGGTGTGTTACGACTTCACTGCACTCTATTGAGTACAGGGCGTTCTTCTGACCAGGAATTTGAATATAAAAGGAATGCTATTAAATAAGTGGGTTCCGGTGTGCTTTGACACCGTATTAGGGACATGTAAATAGGGGTCTACAGACGTCATTACACTCTCTTCACTGGATGGCGCTGTTTGGAACTAGAATTAGGATAAAAAGGGAATAGTGATAAATAAGTGGGCTTCAATGACCTTTGGCAGGGGATTAGGGTCACGCAAATAGGTGTGTTACGACTTCACTGCACTCTATTGAGTACAGGGCGTTGTTCTGACCAGGAATTTGAATATAAAAGGAATGCTATTAAATAAGTGGGTTCCGGTGTGCTTTGACACCGTATTAGGGACATGTAAATAGGTGTCTACAGGCGTCATTACACTCTCTTCACTGGATGGCGCTGTTTGGAGCTAGAATTAGAATAAAAAGGGAATAGTGATAAATAAGTGGGCTTCAAAGACCTTTGGCAGGGGATTAGGGTCACGCAAATAGGTGTGTTACGACTTCACTGCACTCTATTGAGTACAGGGCGTTGTTCTGACCAGGAATTTGAATATAAAGGGAATGCTATTAAATAAGTGGGTTCCGGTGTGCTTTGACACCGTATTAGAGACATGTAAATAGGTATCTACAGACGTCATTACACTCTCTTTACTGGATGGTGCTGTTTGGAACAGGAATTAGAATAAAAAGGGAATGGCGGTGGGCTTCAAAGTCCTTTGGCAAGGATTAGGGAAATGTATTTACATAAATAGGTGTGTTTCGACATCATTACCCTCTACTAACTACTGTAGAAGGCGTTCTTCGAACCAGGAATTTGCGTAAAATGGTACCGCTGTATAAATAAGTGGGTTCCAATTACCATTGGAGGCGGATTACAGTTATGTAAATAGGTGTGTTCTGACATCATTACCCTCTATTGACTAGAAGGCGCATTTGGGACGAAGAATTTCAGCGAAAAGCTGAATGATGTTAAATAAGTGAATTGCGATGAACGCAGATCACATACACGTGAATAGGTGTCTTTCGACGTCATTACACTTTATTGATTAGAGGATGTTGTTCGGACCAGGGATTTGAATAAAGAAGGAGTGGTGTTAAATCAGTGGGTTCCGATAACCTTTGGTGGCGGTTTCTTTTTTGATTGAAGATTTAACGACACCCGTGAGCAACTCAATGTGCTGTAAGCAGTCGCCCGTCCCTACTTTGGAGCCACTACTTCCAGGGAAGGGATAGAGCCAGTGCCGTAAGACAAACACAACATCCATGTCTCACCGAGATTCGAACCCAGACCCATTCTGGAATGATAGGAAGCCATCGTTTAGACCACTGCGCCACCGGGGCGGCGCAGAGGGTTGGGGAAATGTAAATAGGGGTGTTCCGTCGTCATTACGCTCTATTAACTAGAGTGCGTTGTTTGGAACAGGAATTTGCCGCCCCGGTGGAGCAGTGGTCTAAGCGATGGCTTCTGATCATTCGTCCGAAAGGGGTCCGGGTTCGAATCCCGGTGAGGCATGGATGTTGTGTTTGTCTTACAGCACTGGCTCTCTCCCTTGCTTGGAGTCAGTGACCCTAAATTAGGGACCGGCAGTGACTGCTTTTAGGGTATTGATTTGCTCACGGTGGTCGTTAAACACCAATAAAAAACCCAATAACAACAGTCATTTGAATAAAAAGTGAACGCTGTTTAACAATTGAGTCCCGATGACCTCTGGCAGCGTATTAGAGACACGTAAATACGTGTGTTCTCACGTTATTACACTGTTTGTCTAGGGGACATTGTTTGTAACTGGAATTTGAACAATTTTATAAAATCATGCAATGCATTGATTATAATACGCTTTCCAACATACCAGAAATCATTACTCAAGCTATCACTCAAGTTATGAGAATAATGGCTGCGGAATAAATCTCGGTCCTGTGCCCTGACCTTTGATCCCGTTTCGATGATATTCAACAGAACCGGTTCGGTATACCTGCGAAATAACATGATACAGTTTTGTCGCAATCGAAGCATTTTTACGCAAGTTATGATGCATAAGGGCTATGGAATAGATCCCGCTCCTGTGTCCTAACCTTTGACCCCATTTCGCCCATTTTCAATAGAATTCGTCCCCAGGCAGGCCCCTACAACATACTAACATTTCATCCAAATCGAAGCCTTTTTACGTAAGTTATGAAGCGTTATAATGGCGATGGAAGTGATTCCGCTCCTATGTGCTGACCTTTGACCCAATTTCGGCCATTTTCAATAGGGTTTGTGGCCACGTGGTCCCCTACCACATACTAAAATTTAATCGAAATCGAACCTTTTTTACGTTAGTTATGGCGCATAAGAGCAGTGGAATGGATCCCGCTCCTGTGTACTGACCTTTGACCCAATTTCTTTCACTTTAAATAGGGTTCCTTCCCAGTTGATTGCCTTCCACATACTAAAAGTTCATCGAAATCTAACGATTGTTACGCGAGTTATCGTGCGGACGGACATACGCACACAACGCGTGACGTAATGAAGCAGATGGGAATCGCGACCATCTGCTGGCAAAAGTATGACGTCATAAAACTTTAATAGAATCCACACACAACGCGTGACATCTCAAACGTGAGATTGTGACGTCATAAGATTTCTAAGCATTGGAAACATTAATGGAACGACGCAATGACACTAAAAACGTTACAATTCGGGGTGGTTATTTAACCCACTAAACGAATTCTCCTAAAGTCGAGATCAAGCTAAATCGATTTCTAGTACCAGAAAACGATAGGTTAACGACTTTCATCAAAATTCTTAGAGCCGTTTTCAAAATAAAACGTACATACATACATACCAGAATTTCTAGTTTAAGGTGGGCGTCAAGTAATTTTGCTTCCTATACTTCCAATGGAAAAACTTCTGTATACATTTTCTTCACAATTCATGCGTCCCCAAGGATGAAAATTTGAACATCGATTAAAATAGCTTCATTTCATAACTTGGAATGCTTAATATTTTCTAAACCATAACCGTAATAATATTTCTAAACCATAACCGTAATTATGCAATATAACATTTATTTGTCCACTGACGTCATCAAAGTACAGGTCGCGCTATCTTTCTTCTGGTTTCAACACCACCAAAGGAAACGTTATTGTTTTTTAATATAATTATGGTAATATTTTAGAAAATGTTAAGTATTCCAAGTTATAGTATGAACTTATTTTAATCAATGTTCAAATTTCCATCCTTGGGAACACACTAATTGTGAAGGAAATGTGTACAAAAGGTTTTCCATTGGAAATATAGGAAGCAAAATTACTTGACGTCCGCCTTAATAGTGTGGGATAAGGGCGATGGAATGGATCCCAATCCTATGTCCTGACCTTTGACTCCATTTGTCCCATTTTCAATAGGGTTCCTCCCCTGGTGGTCCCCTACCACATACTAAAATTTCTCCGAAATCGAACCATTTTTACGTACCTTATAACTCCTAAGGGCAATGGAATGCATCCCGCTCCCATGTACTGACCTTTGAATCCACTTCACCCATTTTTAACAGGATTCGTCCCCAGGTGGTCCCCTACCACATACTAAACTTTCATTCCAATCGAACCATATTTACGCAAGTTATGACGCATAAGGGCAATTGAATGGATCCCGCTCTCATGGCGTGACCTTTGACCCCACTTCACCCATTTTCAATAGGATTTGTCCCCTGGTGGTCCCCTACCACATACTAAAATTTCTCCGAAATCGAACCATTTTTACGTACCTTATGACGCATAAGGGCAATGGAATGCATCCCGCTCCTATGTCCTGACCTTTGACTCCACATCACCCATTTTTAAATAGGGTTCGTCCCCAGGTGGTCACCTACCACATACTAAAGTTTCATTGCAATCGAACCATATTTACGCAAGTTATGACTCATAAGGGCAATTGAATGGATCCCGCTCTCATGGCGTGACCTTTGACCCCACTTCACCCATTTTCAATACGATTTGTCCCCTGGTGGTCCCCTACCACATACTAAAATTTCTTCGAAATCGAACCATTTTTACGTACCTTATGACGGATAAGGGCAATGGAATGCATCCCGCTCCTATGTCCTGGCCTTTGACTCCACATCACCCATTTTTAAATAGGGTTCGTCCCCAGGTGGTCACCTACCACATACTAAAGTTTCATTGCAATCGAACCATATTTACGCAAGTTATGACTCATAAGGGCAATTGAATGGATCCCGCTCTCATGGCGTGACCTTTGACCCCACTTCACCCATTTTCAATAGGATTTGTCCCCTGGTGGTCCCGTACCACATACTAAAATTTCTTCGAAATCGAACCATTTTTACGTACCTTATGACGGATAAGGGCAATGGAATGCATCCCGCTCCTATGTCCTGGCCTTTGACTCCACATCACCCATTTTTAAATAGGGTTCGTCCCCAGGTGGTCACCTACCACATACTAAAATTTCATTGCAATCAAACCATATTTACGCAAGTTATGACGCATAAGGGCAATTGAATGGATCCCGCTCTCATGGCGTGAGCTTTGACCCCACTTCACCCATTTTCAGTAGGGTTTGCCCCCTGGTGGTCCCCTACCACATACTAAAATGTCATCGAAATCGAACTATTTTTACGTACCTTATGACGCATAAGGCCAATGGAATGCATCCCGCTCCTATGTCTTGACCTTTGACTCCACTTCACCCATTTTCAACAGGGTTCGTCCCCAGGTGGTCCCCTACCCCATACTGAAATTTCATTGGAATCGAACCATTTTTACGTACCTTATGACGCATAAGGGCAATGGAATGCATCCCGCTCCTATGTCCTGACCTTTGACTCCATATCACCCATTTTTAAATAGGGTTCGTCCCCAGGTCGTCCCCTACCACATACTAAAATTTCTTCGAAATCGAACCATTTTTACGTATCTTATGACGCATAAGGGCAATGGAATGCATCTCGCTTCTATGTCCTGACCTTTGACTCCACTACACCCATTTTCAATAGGATTTGTCCCCAGGTGGTCCCCTACCACATATTGAAATTTCATTGCAATCGAACTATATTTACTCAAGTTATGACGCATAAGGGCAATTGAATGGATCCCGCTCTCATGGCATCACCTTTGACCCCACTTCACCCATTTTCAGTAGGGTTTGTCCCCTGGTGGTCCCCTACCGCATACTAAAATTTCATCGAAATCGAACCATTTTTACGTGAGTTATCGTGCCGACAGACGGACGGACGGACAGACGGACGGATAACCTACGGTTAGAAAGCGTAAATAGAAAGAGAATGCTCATCAATAAATAAGTAAGTTCCGATGCTAGAGATTAGAGATAGAAGAAACAATCGATGTCGTTCCACTTTCTAATACACATATCACCCTACCGTAGAGACCCTCTTTGTCCCATACACATGCACTTACGCGGCCTCGAAACGTCTTGTTGTTAACAAGTCTTAACTTGTTGTTACCAATACCTCGAGATGGCAATAAAAACTGAATGGAAGCGTAATTAGAGGGGGCCAAGATCCGAAAGTATTTCGTTTCTTCGCTAAAATGCGACTTACATCACAAAAAATGCTTTAATTTAATAAAAACGCACGAAATTACAACAGAAAATTGTACTTTAATATTTTGTATTAACCCTCTAAGCGGCCGGGCATCCGAATCGTGCCAAAAACTTTCTGCGCTCCTGAAACTGACTTTGGCGAAAGCTGCGACGACACAATGGCTTCTCCCTCTCGTCTCAGCAGTACCGACCATAAGCCTGTCACGCGCGCTTCTGTTGTCCTTTATGCTTTGCTCCATGACCTAAGGTATGACGGGAGAGACTAGTCCCCCTCACGCGGACATCATGCCACTACGTACAAATAAATGACTCAAACAGCTTCTCTCTCCTTTCTTGGGTTCGTCGCAGTTGCAATAGTACTTTTAGCAGGGAATCAGTCACAAGAGATTAGTGTTCGTCATCCTCCTAAATGATGCTAACCCCGAGTTTACTCGTTCCAACCCGTAAGGCGGGCTGCAGGCGTTCTGAAAACATATCGCTCGTTGCTGTCATGGATAAAAGGAGCGATTTATCAGATTTGCAAAAAGGGATAATTATCGGCTTTCGATCCAAGGGGAGGGAGGGGGGGCAGTATTTCTGAAACAGCGCAGTTTGTGAACTGTTCGCGGCCTGCAGGCGTTCTGAAAACATATCGCTCGTTGCTGTCATGGATAAAAGAAGCGATTTATCAGATTTGCAAAAAGGGATAATTATCGGCTTTCGATCCAAGGGGAGGGGGGCAGTATTTCTGAAACAGCGCAGTTTGTGAACTGTTCGCGGGCTGCAGGCGTTCTGAAAACATATCGCTCGTTGCTGTCATGGATAAAAGGAGCGATTTATCAGATTTGCACAAAGGGATAATTATCGGCTTTCGATCCAAGGGGAGGGGGGCAGTATTTCTGAAACAGCGCAGTTTGTGAACTGTTCGCAGGCTGCAGGCGTTCTGAAAACATATCGCTCGTTGCTGTCATGGATAAAAGGAGCGATTTATCAGATTTGCACAAAGGGATAATTATCGGCTTTCGATCCAAGGGGAGAGGGGGGGCAGTATTTCTGAAACAGCGCAGTTTGTGAACTGTTCGCAGGCTGCAGGCGTTCTGAAAACATATCGCTCGTTGCTGTCATGGATAAAAGGAGCGATTTATCAGATTTGCACAAAGGGATCATTATCGGCTTTCGATCCAAGGGGAGGGGGGGCAGTATTTCTGAAACAGCGCAGTTTGTGAACTGTTCGCAGGCTGCAGGCGTTCTGAAAACATATCGCTCGTTGCTGTCATGGATAAAAGGAGCGATTTATCAGATTTGCACAAAGGGATAATTATCGGCTTTCGATCCAAGGGGAGGGGGGCAGTATTTCTGAAACAGCGCAGTTTGTGAACTGTTCGCGGGCTGCAGGCGTTCTGAAAACATATCGCTAGTTGCTGTCATGGATAAAAGGAGCGATTTATCAGATTTGCAAAAAGGGATAATTATCGGCTTTCGATCCAAGGGGAGGGGGGGCAGTATTTCTGAGACAGCGCAGTTTGTAAACTGTTCGCGTGTGCTGCTGTGGTTGAAGTGTATCGCGATTGGAGAAATGGCACCATTGCGATTAGGCTACCCGGAAACTTCGAAGCATCACGTGATGCGAGAGGTGAACGTCGGCTTCGAAAGGGCGTGAGAGTCACTGGACGTGTGAACCAGTGGGCTACCAAAAGTGTGTCTAAAATGACAGTTCAGCGAACCCTGTTGAGTGTAGCTCTCCTTTGCAGAGGGATGGTCACTGCACTTACGCAGTGTAGCAAAGAATTTTTAAGACTGGGTCTGTAAAACGAAATAGAAACAAGAAATTATAATTTCTTTTGGTTTGTTATTCAAAATAAGTCCCTCCGGCTTCAATACACTTGTTACAGCGATTTAATAATGATTCGAATGCCTGTTCCAGTTCACTTTGCGGAATTGCCTCCAAAGCACGCGTCGAAGCTGTTTCTATGGTCAAAATATCATCAAAATAACACCCTTTTAACGTCATTTTAAGTTTTGGGAACAAAGGAAAGTCGCAGGGTGCTACATCAGGCGAATACGGTGGATGATTCAACACACAGACGTTATTTTTCGCCAAAATTCTACGAACAAGAAGTGAGGTGGGACTGGGTGCATTATCGTGCAACAAACACCAACTGTTTTCATCCCGATATTCTGGACGAATGCGACGAATTCTGCCCATCAAACGCCTCAAAACATTTAAATAAAACTCCCCAGTAATTGTTTGTCCATTTGGAACAAATTCTTTTTGAATGATACCCTTACTATCGAAGAATGTAGTGAGCATTGTTTTGATTTTCGATGGAACTTTTCTTGTTTTTTTGGCTTGTGGTGAGTTTTTTGACTTCCATTCCGCACTTTGTCGCTTTGTTTTAGCATCATATTGCAAACACCATGTTTCATCACCTGTAACAATCGATTTTAAGAAGTTTGGATCATTTTCAGCGGCTGAAATGATGTCTCTGCAATGTGCACTTCTCCTTGATTTTTGTTCATTGGTTAACGTGTGTGGAACAAATTTAGCACAGACTTTTGTTTTGCCCAAATCTTCATGCAGGATGGTTCGAATCGTTTCTTTGTTGATGTTTAAAGACTCTTCCATCATTCTTAGTGACGCACATCGATTGTTTGCCACGAAATCACGCACTTTTTCAATAATCTCAGGTGTCCTAGATGAACTTGGTCTTCCGGTATGCTTATCATCTTCTAGCGTCCAAAAAACGTTTGTGCCACAGGAAAACATTTGATCTACTTAAACAAAACTCACCGTAAACTTGTTTCATCATTTGGTACGTTTCCGAGGCACTTTTACCAAGTTTTGCGTTAAATTTAATAACAGCCCTTTGTTCCATCTTAATAATTGAACATGAAAAAAATTTGACTTCTCTAATGAACGGCCGTTTCGTTTGAGTTACTTTAACAACTGCGCAGTACTTTTGGCAGAAAGCAAGCAGATGGTCACGGTTTATAACGCATTCGCGATTACACTGGTGGCGCCACCGTAGGCTGAAATCTAGCGCCAGTCTTAAAAATTATTTGACGCACTGTGTATGCTAAGGAAAGTGCATCGGCAGAAAAGGCTTGCGTGTACCGAATTTAGATCTTAGCTGATTGGCACAGGATTGCTTACTCCGATGAGTCACGATTTCTGCTTCATCGAAGGGATGGACGTTCGCGTATAAGGCGAGAAACATCGGAGAACAAACGCTCTTCAACCATTGCTTGAAGAACACAAGCTGGTGGGGGAAGCTTTATGGTCTGGGGAATGTTTCTGTGGCATTCCCTGGGTCCACTCATACGATTGGAAGACACTATGGACCGAAATCTTTATGAATCCATACTTGCACACCACATACACCCATACATGCTGACCGTCTTCCCTGGGGCGGATGGGATCTTCCAGCACGACAATGCGACATGTCACACAGCTGGAAATGTCCGAGAGGTGTTGGAAGAGCCCGATAAAGGCTTCAAATTACTCCCCTGACCCGCTAATTCCCCAGACGTAAACCCAATTGAACATCCGTGCGACCACCTCGATCGTGTAGTTCGCTCTATGGATTCTCCACCACGCATCCTACAGCAGCTGGCAGTCGGTATGGCTCCACTGACCTGCGAACACCTTCGAGCTCTTTATTGAGTCACTCCCAGCCCGTCTAGCTGCTGTCCGCGCTGCACACGACGGTTATTCTGGATATTAACTGGTGGTCACAATAATACGACTCGACCGTGTATTTTGGATTTCAAAAACTTCCATTTTCGGATGGCCGCCCCCGAAGAAAGATTCCGTATACTCCCATGGAATGCATTTCCTCGACTCTGTGATTACGTCCTGGGCTACGTCATGCAAGTAAGTAAAGCCAACAAAGCAGTTGTACAGATTAGGATACGGAAATTAAAGTAAACGGGCACTTTTAAGAACGGAAATTTCTGGAAAACACGGAAACCTACCGGCAAAGCTGCTGCAAGTTGCTTTCAGAAATTTTTACGTGAATTGACACCCCTTTTTGTTTGCAGTGGAGTTCTTATTCAAGAAAAAAAGAACGTTAATAACTGATCACTTCAAAATACACTCATCGTAAAAAAAAATAATTGCACCCTTAAGGAAGCAACCGACAGGAATGAAACTTCGTGGGTACGTTTGACATCATGAGGCATGCAAAGTATTCCAGTATCACGATCGGCCGCGCATGTGACGCCAGCCAGAACGGGTCGTAGTGCCGTGCCTAACCGGCTATATGAGGTCATCCCGTTGCACGCGCTTGCCATTCTGAGTCGTGCTGTTGTGTTGATTGCCATTTTTGCAAGAGAAGTATGCCCCGGAGAAAACCTCGGAAGCAATTGGAGCAGTTGGTGCCTCTTCCTCGAGCTAAAAAGGAAGCGGGACGGTCCTATCGCCGTATTGCGCCCTATACCGGTCGTGCGGATACTACCATAGAACGCTGTTGGCGGCAGTGGATAGAAGAAGACACGCAGCAGCGACAGGAAGGTTATGGGAGACCTAGGCAAATAACGGAGAGAGAGAGAGAGAGAGAGAGAGAGAGAGAGAGAGAGAGAGAGGGAGAGAAAGAGAGGGAGAGACAGTGAGAGAGAGAGGGAGACAGACGGAGAGAGAGAGAGGGAGAGAGATGGAGAGGGAGAGAGAGATGGAGAGGGAGAGAGAGGGAGAGGGTGAGAGAGGGAGAGAGAGGGAGAGGGTGAGAGAGGGAGAGAAAAATAGAGACAGGGAGAGAAAAAGAGAGACAGGGAGAGAAAGAGAGAGAGAGAGAGAGGGATAGAGAGACAGACGGAGAGAGAGAGAGAGGGAGAGAGAGAGAGAGAGGGAGAGAGAGAGAGAGAGGGAGAGAGAGAGAGAGGGAGAGAGATGGAGAGGGAGAGAGAGGGAGAGGGAGAGAGAGATGGAGAGGGAGAGAGAGGGAGAGGGTGAGAGAGGGAGAGAGAGGGAGAGGGAGAGAAAGAGAGGGAGAGACAGTGAGAGAGAGAGAGGGAGACAGACGGAGAGAGAGAGAGGGAGAGAGATGGAGAGGGAGAGAGAGGGAGAGGGAGAGAGAGGGAGAGGGAGAGAGAGATGGAGAGGGAGAGAGAGGGAGAGGGTGAGAGAGGGAGAGAAAAAGAGAGACAGGGAGAGAAAAAGAGAGACAGGGAGAGAGAGGGATAGAGAGACAGACGGAGAGAGGGAGAGAGATGGAGAGGGAGAGGGAGAGAGAGAGGGAGACAGACGGAGAGAGAGAGAGGGAGAGAGATGGAGAGGGAGAGAGATGGAGAGGGAGAGAGAGGGAGAGGGAGAGAAAGAGAGGGAGAGACAGTGAGAGAGAGAGAGGGAGACAGACGGAGAGAGAGAGAGAGAGGGAGAGAGATGGAGAGGGAGAGAGAGGGAGAGGGAGAGAGGGATGGAGAGGGAGAGAGAGGGATAGGGTGAGAGAGGGAGAGAAAAAGAGAGACAGGGAGAGAAAAAGAGAGACAGGGAGAGAAAGAGAGAGAGAGAGTGATAGAGAGACAGACGGAGAGAGAGACGGAGGGAGATGGAGAGGGAGACAGAGGGAGAGAAAGAGGGAGAGAAAGAGAGATAGTGATAGAGAGAAAGAGGGAGAGAAAGAGAGAGAAAGAGAGACTGAGGGATAGAAAGAGAGAGGGAGAGAGAGGGATAGAGGGATAGAGAGACAGACGGAGAGAGAGACGGGGGGAGATGGAGAGGGAGACAGAGGGAGAGAAAGAGGGAGAGAAAGAGAGATAGTGATAGAGAGAAAGAGGGAGAGAAAGAGGGAGAAAAAGAGAGACTGAGGGATAGAAAGAGAGAGGGAGAGAGAGGGAGAGAAAGAGAGAGAGAGAGGGACAGAGAGACAGAGGGAGAGAGAGATGGAGAGGAGAGAGAGATGGACAGGAGAGAGGTAGAGAAAGAGAGAGACTGAGGGAGAGAGAGACAGAGATTGAGAGAAAGAACACAGAGAGGGAGAGAGAGGGGGAGAGAAAGAGAGATAATGATAGAGAGAAAGTGGGAGAAAAAGAGAGACTGAGGGATAGAGAGACAGTGAGAGAGAGGGAGAGAAAGAGAGAGAGAGGGATAGAGAGACAGACGGAGAGAGGGAGAGAGATGGAGAGGGAGAGGGAGAGAGAGAGGAAGAGGGAGAGGGAGAGAAAGTGAGACAGTGATAGAGAGAAAGAGGAAGAAAAAGAGAGACTGAGGGATAGAAAGACAAAGGGAGAGAGAGGGAGAGAAAGAGAGAGAGAGAGAGGGATAGAGAGACAGAGGGAGAAAGATGGAGAGCGAGAGAGGGAGAGAGAGATGGACAGGAGAGAGGTAGAGAGAGAGATGGACAAGAGAGAGACTGAGGGATAGAAAGACAAAGGGAGAGAGAGGGAGAGAAAGAGAGAGAGAGAAAGGGATAGAGAGACAGAGGGAGAAAGATGGAGAGAGAGAGAGAGAGAGGGAGAGAGAGAGGGAGAGAGAGAGGGAGAGAGAGATGGACAGGAGAGAGGTAGAGAGAGAGAGAGAGACGACTGGTTGTCCGATATGCGCGGAATGTCCCAACAACCACGACTGCGGATATTCAGCGAGCAGTTGTGTCCTCCATGCATCGTCCGATTAGTGCCAAACACCATTGGCAGACGGCTGCACGACGTAGGAATACACGCACGCAGACCGTTACGACAACTGCCCTTAACACCATTGCATAATCGCCAAAGACTGCAATGGTGTCGTGTCAGACTGTCATGGAGTCACTCAAAATGGCAGCGGGTGATCTTCAGTGACGAGTCCCGCTTTTGTCTTGGAGGAGACGACCAACGAACCCGTGTGTGGAGGCACCGTGGTTAACGCCAACATGAACGGTTTGTTGTCGAGCGTCACACGTCCAGAAGGCCTGGTGTCTTGGTGTGGGATGCAATTGCTTACGATGCCAGATCCTCTTTGGTGTTTATTACAGGCACTTTGATACCCTAACGTTACGTCAATCAGGTTCTGCAACCAGTGGCCCTACCTTTTCCGAACGGTCACTCCGTTGCGGGTTTCCAACAGGACAACGCTCGTCCGCATACTGCTTCTGTCTCGAGAGCTTGCCTTCAAGGCACTGACACTCTGCTATGGCCAACCGCATCGCCAAACCTATCACCGATTGAAAATGTGTGGGATGCTATTGGACGTGCCTTCGACATTCGATGTCGTCCCATTTTCTCATAGACACACACACGCACACACACACCATCCTTCCGCAGACAACCCACTTCTCTCCACTGCACACAACACATGCATTCACTCGGAGTCGAATCGTTTTGCTGTCGACAAGTCTCAAATTGTTTTTACGATCTTAATACCTGGAGATGGGGAAAAAAAAGCTGTGAATTCATCAGTGGGGTATTTAGAGGGGGCTCCTCTATATACACCACTGATGCATTCGCTGCTGAGAGACACTGCTTTCGGGAGAAATTACTTTTGGTGTGTAGCTCATTAAATATTGCCCATCAGTCTCAATGTTTAATAATTTATTGGTCGCCCCGGTGGCTTAGTGGTCTAAGGCGCCGGCCTCTAGATCATTCGTCCGTAAGGGGTCCGGGTTCGAATTCCGGTCAGGCATGAGCGTTGTGTTTGTCTTACGGCACTGGTTCTCTCCCTTCCCTGGAAGCAGTGACCCTAAATTAGGGACGGGCGACTGCTTATAGCCCATTGAGTTGCTCACGGTGGTCGTTAAACCTCCAATCAAAAAAAAAAATTAATTAATTGTTCCTGGCAACCTTTGGCTTCCTCCCGAATGGCATTGCAATTCGACACGTCCTTCTGGTGCAACTATTTTTTTTGACAATGAGTGTATGAGATATAGATTAAGATAATACAACGTAGTTGTCACAAATGTTTATTTTCTCAAGCCCACCACGGTTTCGCTGGGTATTGAACTAGCTTCATCAGGACGAATGGCACGTAAATATTTAAATTTTATATGACATCATTAATGGTGTTTACAGTCACGTGTTTTGGTTAGATGCAGTTTGATAGACATGGCGTGGACGCCATGTCATTAAGGCTGTCCTTGAATGAGTGTTAGGCTTCATCTTCTGCGATAGATGGCGCAAAATATCACTCCTTGGGCGTGGCTTTTACGTCTTGAGGGATTGCCCCGGAAGTTGGCGTCAGCGAATGACTGAAGACCTTACCATATTCACAATGGGAGCTGTCTGCCGTTGGCTGCACAATGAAAAGACAAAATGCGCGCTGTTACGTTTTAACCAATGACATTGTTTGGGGGCGGAGCTTAGTGGGTAGGCGTGGTTTTTGTCTCAAATTCAAGTGTTTTCTGGTAACGTACACATTTTCTCCTCAAAAAATGAACGTACGGTAGAATTTAAGGTGATCTTATAGTAGACAAGATTCCAATCTCACTTCAGTGCCCATTCTTTGATTTTTATTTGTCCTAGATAATTAAAAAATCAGACAGAAATGAAAGATTTCGTTTCTTCCACACAGAAAAACTGCGAAGCTAACTTTTGGCGCCAAATTGGAATACTTTCGAGTCAGATAAATTGAATTAAAAAAAATTCAAACAATTTTATAGGAAAAATAACTGCGACATGTATTAGCTAAGGATCGTTTTTATTTGTGCTCAAAATTTCAAACTCTACAAAAAAATAGTCTTCGAGAAAATGTTTACAAAAAGAATTTGAATTACAGATTTTCTGTTGCGCTCATTCAAAGACAGCCTTAACAAGTTGCGAAGACTTTTGATATATATGGAAAGCTTCCAAAATATTAAGTTTGGTGGTTGAATCTGGCTTGTCAATAAGTTTTGCTTCTTCAAAGAGAAATCTGTGGTCCTTTTCGTAACAGTGTTTAGTTATCGATGACTTCTTTAGGTCACAATTCCGAATGTAGGTCTTGGGCTCCTTCAATTGAAAACGAAAGTGTCTGTCCTATATACGAAGCGCCACATTCACATGGAATTTCATAAATTCCCCACGAGTTTTCGTCTTGAACATAGTCCTTTGATCCTAAAAATCTTATTTTGTTTATGGGTTTAAAAATCACCTTAAAATTAAAGGTTTTGAGAATTTTTGTAATTTTGAAGGCAATGTCACGGGAAAATGGAATAATGACAAAATTCTCTCGCAATGGGCGCATCACAGGAGTTAATGTGCTTCAGTTTCCGGAATTTTGTTAGAGCCTTGTCTATAATGGAAGGGTTATAATCTCGCTGTACTGCAACACGTTTAAGGAAATAAAGTTCTTTTTCCAAACTGTCCTTATCTGAACATATACACTGACGGAAAAAAAATCCCAACACCACGAAAAAATAGTTGTAAAGGAATGTAATGGCGGCAATACATTTGTATAGGTAACATATTTAATCGATTAAGGTTTCAAGATCACAGCTTAATTTAAGCGCGAGAAGAGCCATTTTAAATGTGAAATGCTGGTACATTAATAACCGGTGTAGCCGCCAGAATGTTGAATGCAAGCACGCAAACGTTCATGCATTGTGTCGTACAGGTGCTGGATGTCAGTTTGTGGGATGGAGTTCCATGCCTGTTGCACTTGGCCGGTCAATACAGGGACGGTTAATGCTGGTTGGGGGTGACGCTGGAGTTGTCGTCCAATGATGCGTGCTCGATTGGTGAAAGATCTGGTGATCTAGCAGGCCACGGCCACATGACGACACTCTGTAGAGCATGTTGGGTTACAACAGCGGTATGCGGGCGAGCGTTATCCTGTTGGAAAACACCCCCTGGAATGCTGTTCATGAATGGCAGCACAACAGGTTGAATCACCAGACCGACGTACAACTGTGCCGTCAGGGTGCGTGGGATAACCACGAGAGTGCTCCTGCTGTCATAGGAAATTGCTCCCCAGACCATAACTCCAGGTGTAGGTCCAGTGTGTCTCGGCCGCAGACAGGTTGGTTTCAGGCGCTCACCTGGCCTCCTTCTAACCAACACACGGCCATCACTGGCACCCAGGCAGAACCGGCTTTCATCAGAAAACACAACAGATCTCCACTGCGTCCTCCAATGAGCTCTAGCTTGACACCACTGACGTCGCAAACGGCAGTGGTTTGGAGTAAGTGGAATGCACGCTACAGGGCGTCTGGCTCGGAGCTGTCCTTCAAGTAACCGATTTGTAACAGTTCGTTGTGTCACTGTGGTGGCAACTGCAGCTCGAATTGCTGCCGTAGACGCGGTACGATGCGCCACGGCCATACGCCGTACACGGTGGTCTTCCCTCTCAGTAGCGCCACGTGGCCGGCCGGAACCCGGTCTTCTTGAGGCAGTACCTTCCCTTGGCCACCGTTGCCAACAATCATGCACAGTGGCTACATTCCCGCCAAGTCGTTCTGCAATATTGCGGAAAGAAAATCCACCTTCTCGTAGCCCTATTACACGACCTCGTTCAAACTCCGTGAGCTGTTGATAATGGCTTCTTCGTCTTCTTAAAGGCATTCTTGACGAACATCAACACCCTACGTCGAATCTCAACGATAACTAACGCTCACGAACGTGCTTTGCATGTTCCGAGGGGCGCTACTAGCGCCACACGTATGCGCCGAGCGCGAAATTTGCATAGACGTTATCTTACAGATGTACTCTCACCGCCTACCAACTGTCGTTTATCTAACACAACCCCTTCTTGGTGTTGGGATTTTTTTTTCCCGTCAGTGTATGTATCGCGAGATATAGGCAAGTGTAAAAGGCACTGAGTTTTTGTTGATAAAGGTGATTAGACTTGGCATGTGGAGGTGAAAAAAAGCGAAAGGCTTCCGATAAATTGTGGTTGCGACAGATGGATTTAAACGAGTTACCAGTACGTCAAGGAATGGTAGGCATCCGTTATTTTTAATTTCGTAGCTGAATTGAATGTGAGGATCAATGAAATTTATAAGTTTGACTAATTCCGGAATTTCAGAATGTTTTCCCTTCCATAGAACGAAAGTATCGTCTTCATATCGTATCCATAAGTCAAATTTCGCGAGTTTGAAAAGTTTTTCTTCAAATCGACGCATGTAGATCTTACATAATATAGGTGACAGTTTGAAGAGGCAAAACTTATTGACAAACCAGATTCAACCACCAAACTTAATATTTTGGAAGCTTTCCATATATATCTGAAGTCTTCGCAACTTGTTAATGACATGGCATCCACACCATTTCTATCAAACGCGTGGAAGCATCGAACCAAAACACGTGACTGTAAACACCATTTATGATGTCATATACGCAGTGTGTCAAATAATTTTTAAGACTGGCGCTAGATTTCGGCCTACGGTGGCGCCACCAGTGTAATCGCGAATGCGTTATAAACCGTGACCATCTGCTTGCTTTCTGCCAAAAGTACTGCGCAGTTGTAAAAGTAACTCAAACGAAACGGCCGTTCATTAGAGAAGTCAAATTTTTTCATGTTCAATTATTAAGATGGAACAAAGGGCTGTTATTAAATTTAACGCAAAACTTGGTAAAAGTGCCTCGGAAACGTATCAATTGATGAAACAAGTTTACGGTGAGTTTTGTTTAAGTAGATCAAATGTTTTCCTGTGGCACAAACGTTTTTTGGACGCTAGAAGATGATAAGCATACCGGAAGACCAAGTTCATCTAGGACACCTGAGATTATTGAAAAAGTGCGTGATTTCGTGGCAAACAATCGATGTGCGTCCCTAAGAATGATGGAAGAGTCTTTAAACATCAACAAAGAAACGATTCGAACCATCCTGCATGAAGATTTGGGCAAAACAAAAGTCTGTGCTAAATTTGTTCCACACACGTTAACCAATGAACAAAAATCAAGGAGAAGTGCACATTGCAGAGACATCATTTCAGCCGCTGAAAATGATACAAACTTCTTAAAATCCATTGTTACAGGTGATGAAACATGGTGTTTGCAATATGATCCTAAAACAAAGGGACAAAGTGCGGAATGGAAGTAAAAAAACTCGCCACAAGCCAAAAAAACAAGAAAAGTTCCATCGAAAATCAAAACAATGCTCATTACATTCTTCGATAGTAAGAGTATTATGCAAAAAATATTTGTTCTAAGTGGACAAACAATTACTGGTGAGTTTTATTTAAATGTTTTGAGGCGTTTGATGGGCAGAATTCGACGCATTCGTCCAGAATATCGAGATGAAAACAGTTGGTGTTTGTTGCACGATAATGCACCCAGACACACCTCACTTCTTGTTCGTAGATTTTTGGCGAAAAATAACGTCTGTGTGTTGAATCATCCACCGTATTCGCCTGATTTAGCACCCTGCGACTTTTCTTTGTTCCCAAAACTTAAAATGACGTTAAAAGGGTGTTATTTTGATGATATTTCGACCATAGAAACAGCTTCGACGCGTGCTTTGGAGGGAGGCAATTCCGCAAAGTGAACTGGAACAGGCATTCGAATCATTATTAAATCGCTGTAACAAGTGTATTGAAGCCGGAGGGACTTATTTTGAATAACAAGATAAAACAAATTATAATTTCTTGTTTCTATTTCATTTTACAGACCCAGTCTTAAAACTTCTTTGACGCACTGTGGATATTTGAATATTTACGTGCCATTCGTCCTGATGAAGCTAGGTCAATACCTAGCGAAACCGTGGTCGGTTTGAAAAAATAAATAACTGTGACGAACTACGATGTATTATCTTAATCTATATATAATCGTCACAAGACTGTACAGTCTTTGAGATAAAGAGTGTATGAGAGTTCTCCCTCCGCAGACAAAAAGGAGAACCGTTTTAGGAGGTTATTTTCCTCTAGGTCATCAGTTTGGAAATCTTTGTTTCACCTTCCCAGAATGGAACAGAGAGGAAGGAAGCAAAGAAAAATAGAGATGGGTCAAACATTTACGGTTAAAATCAGCGCGGAAAGCTGACTTCGAACCTGAAAGCTTAAACGTATCGCATGAGTGAAGAAGCCATTCCTTAATTTGAAAGTCAAATTTCGACTTTTCCTTTGACCCTGCTCGTTAGACAATGCAAGATGGCCCTGAAAATCGTTTGACAAGGCCTTAAGAATTCTAAGTAAGTAACATTCTTTCTTTAAAAGGAAGTTTACAACATGAAGATAATATTTAACCTCTTTTTATTCATCGGGAAACAACTTTCGTTCGACAATACCCCATTATACGAACTTTAACCTCATCTATATGTCATCATCATCATCATCATTGTCAACCATTATCAATCCACTGCTGGACGAAGGCCTCTCCAAGTTTCCTCCACAACGGTCTGTCTTGTGCCAGTCTCCTCCATGTCACTCCCGCATACTTTCGAATTTCATCCACCAATCTCCCAACGTGGTCTTCTTCTGGGTCTTTTCCTGTCCCTTGGAATCCAATCTAAAATTTCGGCTGTGTCTGTCCTTCTGGCAGTATGTCCAGCCCATTGCCATTTCAGGGATTTAACTCTGATCATGATGTCTTCTCATTTTTCTGATCCACAAGTTCCTCTTCTTATCTCTCCTGATTACACCAAGCATGCACCTCTCCATGCTGTTTTGAGTTGTCAGCAGCCTTTGTATGTCTCTTTTAGTTAAGGTCCACGTCTCTGCACCATACGTAAGCACTGGAAGGATGCATTGATCAAACACTTTTCTTTTAAGACATAATGGCATATTGCTCTTGAAAACTATGCTGTTTCTTCCAAAAGCTCTCCAGGCAAGTTTTGTACGCCGATTGATTTCTTCATCAATGTGACCCTCACTTGATATCTGTTGTCCAAGATAAACGTATGTGTCTGTTATCTCCAGCTTTTCTCCATAAATCAATAAATCTTCATTTCTTGTAAAAGCATTGAACATCACTTTTGTCTTCTGAAAGTTCATTTTTAGTCCCACTTCTTTACTCTTGTCAGCAAGTTCCTGGATCATACTCTGCAGCTCTGATGGGGTAGTTGCAAAAATGACTACGTCATCAGCAAAACGAAGGTGGGTTAGATAATCTCCATTAATCTTTATCCCTTTGTTTTCCCAGTTCAGTGATTGAAAGACATTTTCCAATGTGGCATTAAAGAGCTTCGGAGATATGGTGTCACCCTGTCTCAGTCCTTTTCCAATTTTTATGTGTGTTGTATTTTCAAACAGCCGAATCTTTGCACTTGCATTTTCATAGATGTTATTAATAATATTATTGTATGCATCTTCAATACCGCAGGATTTCAGAGCCATTGCAACTGCTGATGGTTTCACCGAATCAAAGGCTTTTTCATAATCGGTAAAAGCCATGCACAATGGAAGTTCATATTCCCTCGCTCTTTCAATTAGTTCTCTCAGTACGTGGATATGATCTATTGTGCTGTAGCCACTCCTGAATCCAGCTTGTTCTCTCGGTTGAGCCATGTCCAGTGTCACCTTCAAGCGGTGTGAAAGAACTTTAGTGAAGATTTTATAAACCACTGATAGGAGGCTGATAGGTCTGTAGTTCCTGAGATCCTCAATGTCCCCCTTTTTATGTAGCAAGATCATTGTAGCGTTGTTCCAATCCTCAGGAATCTTTCCTTCATTAAGGCATCGAGTGAAAATTTGGGCGAGTACTGTTTCAATTTCTCCACTTGCTTCTTGTATGATGTCTACAGTAATTCCATCTTCTAATGGAGCTTTTCCCCGCTTCATGTTCTTGATTGCATGAGCAACTTCTGCTGGGAGGACTGGAAGAACTCTGGTACCTTTCATGATGTCTGGAGTACATGTATCATCCCTTTAATATAATTTGGAGTAGAAATCTTTCACTCTTGTCAAAATTTCGCCTCTATTTCTTGTTACAGAACCATCTTCTTTTCTCAGTGCCATAATCTGTTTTCTTCCCTTACTGACATGTTCCTTTGCTATCTTTAGGCTTTGGTTGTTTTCAATTGCTTTCCTTAATAGTTCACAGTTGAATTTCCTTACGTCTTCAGTGGTACTTTTTCGTACTGTCTTGCATAGTTCTATATATTCCACTTTGGAAGTCACATCTTCTTTTCTCAGTGCCATAATCTGTTTTCTTCCCTTACTGAGATGTCCCTTTGCTATCTTTAGGCTTTGGTTGTTTTCAATTGCTTTTCTCACCAGTTCACAGTTGAATTTCCTTACGTCTTCAGTGATACTTTTTCGTACTGTCTTGCATAGCTCTATATATTCCACTTTGGAAGTCACATCTTCTTTTCTCAGTGCCATAATCTGTTTTCTTCCCTTACTGAGATGTTCCTTTGCTATCTTTAGGCTTTGGTTGTTTTCAATTGCTTTTCTCACCAGTTCACAGTTGAATTTCCTTACGTCTTCAGTGATACTTTTTCGTACTGTCTTGCATAGCTCTATATATTCCACTTTGGAAGTCACATCTTCTTTTCTCAGTGCCATAATCTGTTTTCTTCCCTTACTGAGATGTTCCTTTGCTATCTTTAGGCTTTGGTTGTTTTCAATTGCTTTTCTCACCAGTTCACAGTTGAATTTCCTTACGTCTTCAGTGATACTTTTTCGTACTGTCTTGCATAGCTCTATATATTCCACTTTGGAAGTCACATCTTCTTTTCTCAGTGCCATAATCTGTTTTCTTCCCTTACTGAGATGTCCCTTTGCTATCTTTAGGCTTTGGTTGTTTTCAATTGCTTTTCTCACCAGTTCACAGTTGAATTTCCTTACGTCTTCAGTGATACTTTTTCGTACTGTCTTGCATAGCTCTATATATTCCACTTTGGAAGTCACATCTTCTTTTCTCAGTGCCATAATCTGTTTTCTTCCCTTACTGAGATGTTCCTTTGCTATCTTTAGGCTTTGGTTGTTTTCAATTGCTTTTCTCACCAGTTCACAGTTGAATTTCCTTACGTCTTCAGTGATACTTTTTCGTACTGTCTTGCATAGCTCTATATATTCCACTTTGGAAGTCACATCTTCTTTTCTCAGTGCCATAATCTGTTTTCTTCCCTTACTGAGATGTCCCTTTGCTATCTTTAGGCTTTGGTTGTTTTCAATTGCTTTTCTCACCAGTTCACAGTTGAATTTCCTTACGTCTTCAGTGATACTTTTTCGTACTGTCTTGCATAGCTCTATATATTCCACTTTGGAAGTCACATCTTCTTTTCTCAGTGCCATAATCTGTTTTCTTCCCTTACTGAGATGTCCCTTTGCTATCTTTAGGCTTTGGTTGTTTTCAATTGCTTTTCTCACCAGTTCACAGTTGAATTTCCTTACGTCTTCAGTGATGCTTTTTCGTACTGTCTTGCATAGCTCTATATATTCTACTTTGGAAGTCACGTCTTCTTTTCTCAGTGCCATAATCTGTTTTCTTCCCTTACTGAAATGTCCCTTTGCTATCTTTAGGCTTTGGTTGTTTTCAATTGCTTTTCTCACCAGTTCACAGTTGAATTTCCTTACGTCTTCAGTGATACTTTTTCGTACTGTCTTGCATAGCTCTATATATTCCACTTTGGAAGTCACATCTTCTTTTCTCTGTGCCATAATCTGCTTTCTTCCCTTACTGAGATGTCCTTTTGCTATCTTTAGGCTTTGGTTGTTTTCAATTGCTTTCCTCACTAGTTCACAGTTGAATTTCCTTACGTCTTCAGTGATACTTTTTCGTACTGTCTTGCATAGCTCTATATATTCTACTTTGGAAGTCACATCTTCTTTTCTCAGTGCCATAATCTGTTTTCTTCCCTTACTGAGATGTTTCTTTGCTATCTTTAGGCTTGGTTGTTTTCAATTGCTTTCCTCACTAGTTCACAGTTGAATTTCCTTACGTCTTCAGTGATACTTTTTCGTACTGTCTTGCATAGCTCTATATATTCCACTTTGGAAGTCACATCTTCTTTTCTCAGTGCCATAATCTGCTTTCTTCCCTTACTGAGATGTTCCTTTGCTATCTTTAGGCTTTGGTTGTTTTCAATTGCTTTCCTCACTAGTTCACAGTTGAATTTCCTTACGTCTTTAGTGATACTTTTTCGTAGTGTCTTGCATAGCTCTATCTATTCTACTTTGGAAGTCACATCTTCTTTTCTCAGAGCCATAATCTGTTTTCTTCCCTTATTGAGATGTCCCTTTGCTATCTTTAGGCTTTGGTTGTTTTCAATTGCTTTCCTCACTAGTTCACAGTTGAATTTCCTTACGTCTTTAGTGATACTTTTTCGTAGTGTCTTGCATAGCTCTATATATTCCACTTTGGAAGTCACATCTTCTTTTCTCTGTGCCATAATCCGCTTTCTTCCCTTACTGAGATGTCCTTTTGCTATCTTTAGGCTTTGGTTGTTTTCAATTGCTTTCCTCACTAGTTCGGAGTTAAATTTCCTTACGTCTTTAGTGATACTTTTTCGTACTGTCTTGCATAGCTCTATATATTCCACTTTGGAAGTCACATCTTCTTTAGTTGTCCCCATGTCTCTTCTTTTTTTGCATCAATATTTTGGTTTTTCCTGATAACTTGTTCACATGTATCTTGTTCTAAGACCCATCTATATGTAAATGACAATATGTCGGCCAAAGCAGCCTTACGATTAATGGCAGCACATGAACCAGAAAAGTAAAATGGTGTAACTAAAAACAAAAACTCAGACAATAAAATTGGAAATATAATTTCTCTTGATGTACTAGGTGTACAAATAAGTTTTAAAGAGTTTTTTGCGTGACGTATAAAGCTAATTTACATATCCGACATTCCCTAACGTTGTTTTCATGTGACCGCAACTGGTCCAGAGTGTAAAATTTGCCACAGAAGTTTGCCCAACAGTCAAACACACTTGCACATCGGTAGGTGAATACTGCATTTATTCGACGCATCATTCGTTATGAATTTCATCAAGGAAAAAGTTCTGCAAAAACATGTGCATTGCTATGTTCTGTTCTGGGGAAGGATATTGTATCGAAAAGCACGTGTGAGTTTTGGTTTACACGGTTTAAAGCAAGTGATTTTGATATCAGAGATCGATAACGCAGCGGAAGGTAGAACACGAGAAACTGCAATCATTGCTGGATGAAGATTCGTCTCAAACGCAAAAAAGAACTAGCTCAACAACTAGGGGTAACTCAACAAACCATTTCCAATTAAATAAAAACGAACTATGCACTGAAGAGCAATTGGATTAGAGATACCTGTCTAGTAAAGTGTAGCACCACCTTTCGCCCTGATGACGGCGGCGATTCGTCTCGGCATGGACTCGACAAGACACCGGAAGCGTTGGGAAGCCGTACGGATCCACGACCCCTGAACAAGCTCCCACAATTCACGAAGATTTGATGGAGTTCACTGTCAGTTTAACTGAAGAGCAATTGAATTATAGATCCCTGTCTAGTAACGTGTAGCACCACCTTTCGTCGTGATGACGGCTGCGATTCGTCTCGGCATGGACTCGACAAGACACCGGAAGCGTTGGGAACCCATACGGATCCACGACCCCTGAACAAGCTCCCACAGTTCACGAAGATTTGATGGAGTTCACTGTTAGTTTAACTGAAGAGCAATTGAATTAGAGATACCTGTCTAGCAACGTGTAGCACCACCTGTCGTCCTGATGACGGCGGCGATTCGTCTCGGCATGGACTCGACAAGACACCGGAAGCGTTGGGAAGCCATACGGATCCACGACCCCTGAACAAGCTCCCACAGTTCACGAAGATTTGATGGAGTTCACTGTTAGTTTAACTGAAGAGCAATTGAATTAGAGATACCTGTCTAGTAACGTGTAGCACCACCTGTCGTCCTGATGACGGCGGCGATTCGTCTCGGCATGGACTCGACAAGACACCGGAAGCGTTGGGAAGCCATACGGATCCACGACCCCTGAACAAGCTCCCACAGTTCACGAAGATTTGATGGAGTTCACTGTCAGTTTAACTGAAGAGCAATTGAATTAGAGATACCTGTCTAGTAACGTGTAGCACCACCTGTCGTCCTGATGACGGCGGCGATTCGTCTCGGCATGGACTCGACAAGACACCGGAAGCGTTGGGAAGCCATACGGATCCACGACCCCTGAACAAGCTCCCACAGTTCACGAAGATTTCATGGAGTTCACTGTCAGTTTAACTGAAGAGCAATTGAATTAGAGATACCTGTCTAGTAACGTGTAGCACCACCTTTCGCCCTGATGACGGCGGCGATTCGTCTCGGCATGGACTCGACAAGACACCGGAAGCGTTGGGAAGCCATACGGATCCACGACCCCTGAACAAGCTCCCACAGTTCACGAAGATTTGATGGAGTTCACTGTCAGTTTAACTGAAGAGCAATTGAATTAGAGATACCTGTCTAGTAACGTGTAGCACCACCTGTCGTCCTGATGACGGCGGCGATTCGTCTCGGCATGGACTCGACAAGACACCGGAAGCGTTGGGAAGCCATACGGATCCACGACCCCAACACAAGCTCCCACAGTTCACGAAGATTTCATGGAGGGGTGGGGGGTCATCTCTCTCGATGGCATCCCAGATCAGGTGACCTAGCTGGCCAGGGAAGCGAGGTCACGTCGGTGGAGTGTTCATCCAACCATTCGGATACAATTCGGGAGCTGCATTGTCTTGTTGCAGGATGAGGTCCCCAGTGGGATGTTGAAGACGCACAAACGGGAGCAAATGGTCATCCAGGATATCCCGGTAACGTTGACCTGTCAGGGACGATGTCACACGTAGCAGGGGTCCCATTTCAGTCCACGTAAACAGTCCCCAGACGAGAATGCCACCCCCTACCAGCTTGAAGAGTACCCTGCTGGCAAGAAGGATCCATCGCTTCATGTGGTTTGCGCCGTACTCGTATCCTGCCATCCGCATGTACCAACGTGAATCTCGACTCATCAGTCCAGGCAACATCTTCCCACATGTCTAGGGTCCAGTGGCGATGTTCCCGCGCCCATGCTAATCTTTACACCCTGTGATGTGCGGTCAGCAGTGGTACCCTCGTGGGACGATGGCTTCCATACCCCAAAGCGAGGAGATGGTTCTGGATGGTGTGGCTGCTTACACGTTGTTGTGCACCAGCGTTAAATTGCCGAGTGATTTCTTGCACTGTGGCCCGTCTATCCGCTGTTACAATGCGAGCTAGCCGACGATGACCCCTCTCATCCACACGCTGTTGTCCACGGCAGTTGGCCCTTGCAGGGATGGTTTTTACCGGATTCGATGTACTCACGGTGCACCCGTGACACAGTGGCTCGTGAAAATCCCAGTGCCTGCACGAATTCCGAGATGGACTGACCCATTCGTCGGGCCCTGACATTTTGCCGACGATCAAATGCGCAAAGGTCCTTCGTCTTCATGTCGTTTCCGTTTACAGGGGCGCCCACAGCGCCACATTTGCATAACGCCTGCTGTCACTAATTCAATTGCTCCTCTTGTGTGTACACCATGATAACGCCCGCCAACGTGGGGGATGCTTGTGTTCAACAGTTTCTTATTCAATGCGGTATTGAAATCATGCCACAGCCTACCTACTGTCCCGAACCCGCCCCGTGCGATTTCTGGTTGTTTCCAACAACGAAGGAGAAGTTCCGTGGCGCAACATTCAACACAGATGCTGACGTTATTCAGGCTGTACACGGGTGGATACAGCAGCTTTCACAAAAAAACCTTCGCGTCACGCTTTGAAACGCGGACGGAAGGATAGGACTGTTGCATACCATCCGAGGGAAGGAACTTTGGGAAAGAATAACGTGTATTTTGCCCCCTTGTTTTTCTTCATTTTGTGGGATTTTACTCTGAGTTTGTGCACGCGGCCTTTGTACTAGGTGTACAAATACGTCTTAAAGCGTTTTAAGACAACGCAACGTCTAATTTGAGAGGAACCAACAATACCTTTACGAATCAAAATATGCGCCTTCATTCTCCATCAACTTCTGCTATCGATCGATAGTAACGTGTCAAACACGTTTCCTTGACCGATTTCCTGTAGGCCTTTGCCTGTAAATGGACGTTTCCGACCGATTTCCTGGTTCAATCGCAGCAATTGTTGCTTGTAGCGATCAGAAGTAACAGTTTGACCCTGTTCCAATACTTCATAATAGAGCACGCCCTTCGTATCCGACCAGATGCTCAGCAGAACTTTCTTGGGGTGATTATTGCGTTTCGGTGTAGAAGTCGCTGCTTCACAAGGGTCGGCTCAGTGTTGTTGTTGTTTTTTTTTTTTTGCGTTTGGGATTATCGTACCATATCCACTTTTCATCACCCGTAACGATTTTCCGCAGGAAAGACTTTTTCCTGTTGTTTATTCAACAGATTCAAACACTTCATGACACGCTCATCCTTCTTCCTCAGGCTCATGTCATGTGTCACCTATTTTTTCCTTCCTTCTAAATCTCTCCCATTGTGCGTAAACGATTGAAAATGGTTTTATAAATAGTATAACTATACTAGATATCCGAAATTTCTTGGTTTAGAATAGAAATCAAAAATTTCCAAGCTTTCGCACATCAACCAGATGGCTTTCTCAAGGAAGCTAGACAACTAACTGCAAACTGGATAATAGAACGCATCAACAATTTAAACGTCGTGACTTGACTTGACAATAACGAAGAGATGCGAACGTTATTGTTATACGCTTGGAAATTATTATTTCTATTCTACACCAAGAAATTTCGGATATATACACTATCTACCAACAAGTAATTGGACACCCCTGCAATCGACGACATCTGCGGTCCTGATACACGTCACGGGCGCCGCCGTTAAATATCTTTTCGGAAACAACAACGCAACCAGTCGCATGCAAGATGCCATGCAGTTCGGAGCTCTCTGATTTCGAGAAAGGTGTAATCGTCGGGTATCACAGAAATGGCCGATGACATATCCAGCGAGTTGAAGTACCCAAAATCGACAGTGGCCTACGTGATTGGCAAGTGGAAGATGAGAGGTGACTGTCGGAATGTGCCCCGACCCTGCAGACCCACAAAACTGGGAGTTAGAGACCGACGGGTGCTGGCCAGAGAAATTCAGAAGAACAGCACCAAATCGATGGGCCACATCCGCGAGGAGTTTCAACAGGCATCCGGGAGTGTTCTTTCGATGAATACCATCCGTAAGGAAGCCCATCTGCTCGGGTATCATGGACCCACAAGCCTTTGATCACCAAGTCCAATAGCGCTGCTCGGCTAACGTTGTGCAAAGAACTTCGAGAGTGGACCGTTGAACAGTGGAAACAGGTTCTCTGGAGCGACGAATCAAGGTTCACCCTCTACCGTTCGGATGGCAGGTTCTGGGTTTGGCGTCTGCCTGGAGAACGCCTCCTGCCGGAATGTATTGTGCCAACTGTGAAGTTCGGTGGCGGTGGAATTATGCTATGGGGGTGTTTCTCCTGGTATGGCACGGGACCCTTGGTCGCAATTCCTGGTAGACTCAACGCCGAGACCTACTGCACCATTTTGGATGACCATGCGCTTCCTACGTTGTGGCAGTTTTACGGGGTGGATCCATGTTACTTTCAGGATGACAATGCCACCTGTCATGTTGCGAGGTCCACCATGGCTTGGTATGGTGACAATTAGGTTAATCGAATGGACTGGCCCCGGACGTTAACCCTATCGAGCACCTCTGGGACGAGTTGGAGCGTCGACTTAAGGGTCCGAAATCGGTGAAGGAACTGACCTGTCTTCTCCAAGCCGAGTGGAAGAAAATACCGCTAGCCGTCGTACAACGCCTGGTTGAGAGTATGCCTCGGAGGGTCGCTACTGTAACTGCCCCTCGTGGAGGCTCCACCGACTATTGAAGGTGAACAAACTTCGTTTTCCTTTGCTATCACAGGTGTCCAATTACTTGTTGGTAGATAGTGTAGTATAGTTATGCTATTTAAAAAACCATTTCCAATCGTCGACTGGAATCGGTGTACACTAAAGAGCAATTGAATTAGAGACATCTGGCGTTATGCAAATGTGGCACTGTGGGCGGCCCTGTAAACGGAAACGACATGACGTATGCAGCGATCCAACAATATAAGGAGTGATGCGACGGGAATCAGTAAGAGTAGGAAGCAGTATGGGTAAGACGAAGGATCTAAGCACTTTTCATCGTGGGCAAATTGTCGGGGCCCGACGAATGGGTCACTCCATCTCGGACGTCGTGCAGGCACTGGGATTTTCACGAGCCACTGTATCGCGGGTGCACCGTGAGTACATCGAATCCGGTAAAACCATCCCTGCAAGGGCCAACTGCCATGGACAATAGCGTGTGGATGAGTGGGGTCATCGTCGGCTAGCTCGCATTGTAACAGCGGATAGATGGGCCACAGCACAAGAAATCACTCGGCAATTTAACGCTGGTGCACAAAAACGTGTAAGCAGCCACACCATCCAGAACCATCTCCTCGCTATGGGGTACAGAAGCCATCGTCCCACGAGGGTACCGCTGCTGACAGCAAATCACAGAGTGCAAAGATTAGCATGGGCGCGGGAACATCTCCACTGGACCCTAGACATGTGGGAAAATGTTGTCTGGACTGATGAGTGGAGATTCCCGTTGGTACATGCGGATGGCGGGATACGAGTACGGCGCAAACCACATGAAACGATGGATCCTTCTTGCCAGCAGGCTACTCTTCAAGCTGGTGGGGGTGGCATTCGCGTCTCGGGACTGTTTACGTGGACTGAAATGGGACCCCTGGTACGTGTGACATCGTCCCTCACAGGTCAACGTTACCGGGATATCCTGGACGACCATTTGCTCCCGTTTGTGCGTCTTCAACATCCCACTGGGGACCTCATCCTGCAACAAGACAATGCAGCTCCCGAATTCTATCCGAATGGTTGGATGAACACTCCACCGACGTGACCTCGCTTCCCTGGCCAGCTAGGTCACCTGATCTGGGATGCCATCGAGAGAGATGACCCTCCTCCATGAAATCTTCGTGAACAGTGGTAGCTTGTTCAGGGGTCGTGGATCCGTATGACTTTCCAATGCTTCCGGTGCCTTGTCGAGTCCATGCCGAGACGAATCGCCGCCGTCATCAGGGCGAAAGGCGGTGCTACACGTTACTAGACAGGTATCTCTAATTCAATTGCTCTTCAGTTAAACTGACAGTGAACTCCATCAAATCTTCGTGAACTGTGGGAGCTTGTTCAGGGGTCGTGGATCCGTATGGCTTCCCAACGCTTCCGGTGTCTTGTCGAGTCCATGCCGAGACGAATCGCCGCCGTCATCAGGGCGAAAGGTGGTGCTACACGTTACTAGACAGGTATCTCTAATTCAATTGCTCTTCAGTTAAACTGACAGTGAACTCCATCAAATCTTCGTGAACTGTGGGAGCTTGTTCAGGGGTCGTGGATCCGTATGGCTTCCCAACGTTTCCGGTGTCTTGTCGAGTCCATGCCGAGACGAATCGCCGCCGTCATCAGGGCGAAAGGTGGTGCTACACGTTACTAGACAGGTATCTCTAATTCAATTGCTCTTCAGTTAAACTGACAGTGAACTCCATCAAATCTTCGTGAACTGTGGGAGCTTGTTCAGGGGTCGTGGATCCGTATGGCTTCCCAACGCTTCCGGTGTCTTGTCGAGTCCATGCCGAGACGAATCGCCGCCGTCATCAGGACGACAGGTGGTGCTACACGTTACTAGACAGGTATCTCTAATTCAATTGCTCTTCAGTTAAACTGACAGTGAACTCCATCAAATCTTCGTGAACTGTGGGAGCTTGTTCAGGGGTCGTGGATCCGTATGGCTTCCCAACGCTTCCGGTGTCTTGTCGAGTCCATGCCGAGACGAATCGCCGCCGTCATCAGGACGACAGGTGGTGCTACACGTTACTAGACAGGTATCTCTAATTCAATTGCTCTTCAGTTAAACTGACAGTGAACTCCATGAAATCTTCGTGAACTGTGGGAGCTTGTTCAGGGGTCGTGGATCCGTATGGCTTCCCAACGCTTCAGGTGTCTTGTCGAGTCCATGCCGAGACGAATCGCCGCCGTCATCAGGACGACAGGTGGTGCTACACGTTACTAGACAGGTATCTCTAATTCAATTGCTCTTCAGTTAAACTGACAGTGAACTCCATCAAATCTTCGTGAACTGTGGGAGCTTGTTCAGGGGTCGTGGATCCGTATGGCTTCCCAACGCTTCCGGTGTCTTGTCGAGTCCATGCCGAGACGAATCGCCGCCGTCATCAGGGCGAAAGGTGGTGCTACACGTTACTAGACAGGGATCTATAATTCAATCGCTCTTCAGTGTCCATCAAATCTTCGTGAACTATGGGAGCTTGTTCAGGGGTCGTGGATCCGTATGACTTTCCAATGCTTCCGGTGTCTTGTCGAGTCCATGCCGAGACGAATCGCCGCCGTCATCAGGACGACAGGTGGTGCTACACGTTACTAGACAGGTATCTCTAATTCAATTGCTCTTCAGTTAAACTGACAGTGAACTCCATCAAATCTTCGTGAACTGTGGGAGCTTGTTCAGGGGTCGTGGATCCGTATGGCTTCCCAACGCTTCCGGTGTCTTGTCGAGTCCATGCCGAGACGAATCGCCGCCGTCATCAGGGCGAAAGGTGGTGCTACACGTTACTAGACAGGTATCTCTAATTCAATTGCTCTTCAGTTAAACTGACAGTGAACTCCATCAAATCTTCGTGAACTGTGGGAGCTTGTTCAGGGGTCGTGGATCCGTATGGCTTTCCAACGCTTCCGGTGTCTTGTCGAGTAAATGCCGAGACGAATCGCCGCCGTCATCAGGACGACAGGTGGTGCTACACGTTACTAGACAGGTATCTCTAATTCAATTGCTCTTCAGTTAAACTGACAGTGAACTCCATCAAATCTTCGTGAACTGTGGGAGCTTGTTCAGGGGTCGTGGATCCGTATGGCTTCCCAACGCTTCCGGTGTCTTGTCGAGTCCATGCCGAGACGAATCGCCGCCGTCATCAGGACGACAGGTGGTGCTACACGTTACTAGACAGGTATCTCTAATTCAATTGCTCTTCAGTTAAACTGACAGTGAACTCCATGAAATCTTCGTGAACTGTGGGAGCTTGTTCAGGGGTCGTGGATCCGTATGGCTTCCCAACGCTTCCGGTGTCTTGTCGAGTCCATGCCGAGACGAATCGCCGCCGTCATCAGGACGACAGGTGGTGCTACACGTTACTAGACAGGTATCTCTAATTCAATTGCTCTTCAGTTAAACTGACAGTGAACTCCATCAAATCTTCGTGAACTGTGGGAGCTTGTTCAGGGGTCGTGGATCCGTATGGCTTCCCAACGCTTCCGGTGTCTTGTCGAGTCCATGCCGAGACGAATCGCCGCCGTCATCAGGACGACAGGTGGTGCTACACGTTACTAGACAGGTATCTCTAATTCAATTGCTCTTCAGTTAAACTGACAGTGAACTCCATCAAATCTTCGTGAACTGTGGGAGCTTGTTCAGGGGTCGTGGATCCGTATGGCTTCCCAACGCTTCCGGTGTCTTGTCGAGTCCATGCCGAGAAGAATCGCCGCCGTCATCAGGACGACAGGTGGTGCTACACGTTACTAGACAGGTATCTCTAATTCAATTGCTCTTCAGTTAAACTGACAGTGAACTCCATGAAATCTTCGTGAACTGTGGGAGCTTGTTCAGGGGTCGTGGATCCGTATGGCTTCCCAACGCTTCCGGTGTCTTGTCGAGTCCATGCCGAGACGAATCGCCGCCGTCATCAGGACGACAGGTGGTGCTACACGTTACTAGACAGGTATCTCTAATTCAATTGCTCTTCAGTTAAACTGACAGTGAACTCCATCAAATCTTCGTGAACTGTGGGAGCTTGTTCAGGGGTCGTGGATCCGTATGGCTTCCCAACGCTTCCGGTGTCTTGTCGAGTCCATGCCGAGACGAATCGCCGCCGTCATCAGGACGAAAGGTGGTGCTACACGTTACTAGACAGGGATCTATAATTCAATCGCTCTTCAGTGTCCATCAAATCTTCGTGAACTGTGGGAGCTTGTGTTGGGGTTGTGAATCCGTATGGCTTCCCAACGCTTCCGGTGTCTTGTCGAGTCCATGCCGAGACGAATCGCCGCCGTCATCACGACGAAAGGTGGTGCTACACGTTACTAGACAGGGATCTCTAATTCAATTGCTCTTCAGTGTATCTCCGGTCACTTAATTGATATGAGTCGCCGCAGACGTTTCAAGAATAAATTGCAATACTCAGTATTGATAGTAGTTTGTGGTGAAACGGTATGCTAGCAGACTACACCTTTTTAATCGAAGAAAATTAACATCACCCTCCCAGCTGATTTGCTGTTGCGGAATTTTTCGGAGCAGACGAGCCTGTTTGTTTCCAGAAACTCTTTAAGCGCTTCGTGAGGCTTTCGAAATAGTAGACCCATGTTTCATCGGTAGTTATTACTTTGTTTAGAAAGTTTAAATCCTTTGAAATCATTTGTTTCCACTTATGACACACCTGAACTCTGGCTAAACATTGTTCTCTCTCCACGTTTTAGCAACACAAACGAAAAATTGCTATTCGGGCACCGCTAGAGATCCGAATCCCAGATCTCTCAATATCTAGCCGAGCGTTCTCTCGTCAGGTGACGAGGTTCCCATCTGGAAGACACACGATGCGGCAGTAATTTGTCGTGTAGAATGTTGAATGTCGACGTTTTTGAAATAATAGTTTTCGCCAGTCGTCATTCGAAGATCTTCGTGTAGGATTAAAGAAACAGTGTTAACAATACGACCGGTACATATGCACCGGATCCATCCATTGCCCTTATGCGCTATAATTTGCGTAAAAATACCTCGATTTCGATGAAATGTTAGTATGTGGTAGGGGACAACCTGGGGACGAACCTTATTGAAAATGGGAGAAATGGGGTCAAAGGTCAGGACATATGCGCGGGATCCATCCATTGCCCTTATGCGCTATAATTTGCGTAAAAATACCTCGATTTCGATGAAATTTTACTATGTGGTAGGGGAATACCTGGGGACGAACCTTATTGAAAATGGGAGAAATGGGGTCAAAGGTCAGGACATATGCGCGGGATCCATCCATTGCCCTTATGCGCTATAATTTGCGTAAAAATACCTCGATTTCGATGAAATTTTACTATGTGGTAGGAGAATACCTGGGGACGAACCTTATTGAAAATGGGAGAAATGGGGTCAAAGGTCAGGACATATGCGCGAGATCCATCCATTGCCCTTATGCGCTATAATTTGCGTAAAAAAACCTCGATTTCGATGAAATCTTAGTATGTGGTAGGGGAATACCTGGGGACGAACCTTATTGAAAATGGGAGAAATGGGGTCAAAGGTCAGGACATATGCGCGAGATCCATCCATTGCCCTTATGCGCTATAATTTGCGTAAAAATACCTCGATTTCGATGAAATCTTAGTATGTGGTAGGGGACAACCTGGGGACGAACCTTATTGAAAATGGGAGAAATGGGGTCAAAGGTCAGGACATATGCGCGGCGTCCATCCATTGTCCTTATGCACTATAATTTGCGTAAAAATACCTCGATTTCGATGAAATCTTAGTATGTGGTAGGGGAATACCTGGGGACGAACCTTATTGAAAATGGGAGAAATGGGGTCAAAGGTCAGGACATATGCGCGAGATCCATCCATTGCCCTTATGCGCTATAATTTGCGTAAAAATACCTCGATTTCGATGAAATCTTAGTATGTGGTAGGGGACAACCTGGGGACGAACCTTATTGAAAATGGGAGAAATGGGGTCAAAGGTCAGGACATATGCGCGGGATCCATCCATTGCCCTTATGCGCTATAATTTGCGTAAAAATACCTCGATTTCGATGAAATCTTAGTATGTGGTAGGGGAATACCTGGGGACGAACCTTATTGAAAATGGGAGAAATGGGGTCAAAGGTCAGGACATATGCGCGGCGTCCATCCATTGTCCTTATGCACTATAATTTGCGTACAAATACCTCGATTTCGATGAAATTTTACTACGTGGTAGGGGAATACCTGGGGACGAACCTTATTGAAAATGGGAGAAATGGGGTCAAAGGTCAGGACATATGCGCGGGATCAATTCCACCGCCCTTATGCGCTATAACTTGCGTGAAAATGGTTCGATTTCGATGAAATTTTGGTATGCGGTAGGGCTACCTGGGGACGAACCTTTTTAAAAATGAGAGAAATGGGATCAAAGGTCAGGACATATGCGCGGGATCCATACATTGCCCTTATGCACTATAATTTGCGTAAAAATACTTCGATTTCGATGAAATTTTAGTATGTGGTAGGGAATACCTGAGGACGAACCCTATTGAAAATGGGACAAATGTGGTCAAAGGTCAGGACATATGCGCGGGATCCATTCCATTGCCCTTATGCGCTATAACTTGCGTAAAAATGGTTCGACCTCCATAAAATTTTAGTATGTGGTAGGGGATTACCTGGGGACGAATCTTATTGAAAATGGGTCAAATAGGGTCAAAGGTCAGGACATATGCGCGGGATCCATTCCATTGCCCTTATGCGCTACAACTTGCGTAAAAATGGCTCGATTTCGATGAAATGTTAGTATGTGGTAGGGCAATACCTGGGGACGAATCTTATTGAAAATGGTCCAAATAGGGTCAAAGGTCAGGACATATGCGCTGGATCCGTTCCATTGCCCTTATGCGCTATAATTTGCGTAAAAATACTTCGATTTCAATGAAATGTTAGTATGTGGTAGGGGACCAACTGGGGACGAACCCTATTGAAAATGGGACAAATGGGGTCAAAGGTCCGGACATATGTGCGGGATCCATTCCGTTGCCCTTATGAGCTATAATTTGCGTAAAAATGGTTCGATTTCGATGAAATTTTAGTATGTGGTAGGGGACCACCTGGGGACGAATCTTATTGCAAATGGTCCAAATAGGGTCAAAGTTTAGGACATATGCGCGGGATCCATCCATTGCCCTTATGCACTATAATTTGCGTAAAAATACTTCGATTTCGATGGAATTGTAGTATGTGGTAGGGCTACCTGGGGACTGACCTTTTTGAAAATGGGAGAAATGGGGTCAAAGGTCAGGACATATGCGCGGGATCCATTCCATTGCTCTTATGCGCTATAACTTGCGTAAAAATGATTCGATTTCGATGAAATTTTAGTATGTGGCAGGGAACCACCTGGTCACGAACACTATTGAAATTGGGCGAAATGATTTTCAAGGTCAGGAAACTGGAGTGGGATCCATTCCATTGCCCTTGTGTACCATAACTTACCTAAAAATGCTTCGATTGCGACAAAAAGTTATTATGTTGTTCCGGAGGTTTGGTGAACGGGTTCTGTTGAATATCAACGAAATGGGGTCAAAGGTCATTGCACAGAAGCAAGATTTATTCCACAACCATTATTCTTATAACTTGCGTTAAACTGCTTCTATTGCGACAAAACTTTGGTATGTTATTCTTGAGTTATACTGAACCGGTTTTGTCGAATATCATCGAAATGGGGTCCAACATAGGAGCGAGATTTATTCCACAGCCATTATCCACATAACTTCAGTAATAATTTCTGGTATGTTGGAAAGCGTATAATAATCAATGCATTGCATGATTTTACCAACTTTTAAACTCGTAGATGAGCAGATGCCGGAAATGTTCATTCCTCTCTGCTTGACACTCCATACTTCCGGACCTGAAAACCAAAAACACCATTAGCCACAATCACACAACACAATATGATTTAGATACACGATATTACTGAATACATTTTGATATACACCTGACCATCTGCACCGTTACTACTGACCTGGGAAACAGCCGTGAAATAAAGCGTCATGAACTTATGTATCACCCGAATAATTTCATTTCTGTAAGTTTAATCCTCATTTTTTTTATGGCTATCTCTCTTCAACTGATAGCTTTTTCATTTGTATAGAAGAAAAAAGTTGACATGTATGTCGAATTGTACGGTCTTCTAATTCTAAAACAACTGTGATGTTTCGGTAAAGAAATTTATTTTCCCCATCTCTGGCATTGAACTCAACATTTTTTAAATACAGACATTTGACGTGGACCAGGAACATCAAACAAACGTTTTCGCTCGTTCCACGTTTATAAGTGAGTCGCGGAAAAATTCTCATTGGCCGCCACCGGGAGTCGAACCCAGTGTCTTCCAGTTACGCGCCGGATATGCTTCCGTTATACCACAGCGGCCTCGAATTCCTCCAGACTCACACACGCTAACTGCCAAGCCAAGTTGGCAGGTTGCTTCTTGGAGCCCCACACAATGCTGGGGATTCACCAAAGATGGTAAGCAGCAACTGAAGAAATAATTAGAAGGCGAATGAATAATTAATACAGACATTTAACGTGGACCAGGAACATCAAACAAAGATCTTCGCTCTTTCCACGTTTATAAGTGAGTCGCGGAAAAATTCTCATTGGCCGCCACCGGGAGTCGAACCCAGGGTCTTCCAGTTACGCGCCGGATATGCTTCCGCTACACCACAGCGACCTCGAATTCCTCCAGACTCACACACGCTAACTGCCAAGCCAAGTTGGCAGGTTGCTTCTTGGAGCCCTGCACAATGCTGGGGATTCACCAAAGATGGTAAGCAGCAACTGAAGAAATAATTAGAAGGCGAATGAATAATTAATACAGACATTTAACGTGGACCAGGAACATCAAACAAAGATCTTCGCTCTTTCCACGTTTATAAGTGAGTCGCGGAAAAATTCTCATTGGCCGCCTCCGGGAGTCGAACCCAGGGTCTTCCAGTTACGCGCCGGATATGCTTCCGCTACACCACAGCGACCTCGAATTCCTCCAGACTCACACACGCTAACTGCCAAGCCAAGTTGGCAGGTTGCTTCTTGGAGACCCGCACAATGCTGGGGATTCACCAAAGATGGTAAGCAGCAACAGAAGAAATAATTAGAAGGCTAATGAATAATTAATACAGACATTTAACGTGGACCAGGAACATCAAACAAAGATCTTCGCTCTTTAGCAGGTTGCTTCTTGGAGCCCCGCACAATGCTGGGGATTCACCAAAGATGGTAAGCAGCAACTGAAGAAATAATTAGAAGGCGAATGAATAATTAATACAGACATTTAACGTGGACCAGGAACATCAAACAAAGATCTTCGCTCTTTCCACGTTTATAAGTGAGTCGCGGAAAAATTCTCATTGGCCGCCACCGGGAGTCGAACCCAGGGTCTTCCAGTTACGCGCCGGATATGCTTCCGCTACACCACAGCGACCTCGAATTCCTCCAGACTCACACACGCTAACTGCCAAGCCAAGTTGGCAGGTTGCTTCTTGGAGACCCGCACAATGCTGGGGATTCACCAAAGATGGTAAGCAGCAACAGAAGAAATAATTAGAAGGCTAATGAATAATTAATACAGACATTTAACGTGGACCAGGACTCACTTATAAACGTAGAACGAGCGAAGACCTTTGTTTTATATATATTATTTATTTATTGCGATGCAGGCGTTTACACCAAAGTAAAAAAAAACAGCCATTTGCGAAGAAGGCTATAACTTTCCCTTCAGCTCGATAGAGGGTGGCACATAATGGGCGAAATCATTGGAGCTTTTTGTTAAGTCACTTCTGCTGTCCAAACCTGAAATAAGGATATGATATTGTAGAATTCGGAAAATATATTCCTACCAAATATCAGAGTTGTAATTAAGATGAAAATTATAATTAAAATAAAGATACTTATGGGTAGAATAATATTAAATAAATTTCTAAACATATCTTTACGTGTTAACTTTCCGTCCTAGTTCCGTTCTTACTCATGATGGAGTGAGTCCTGACGTGCTGCCATCTGTTAGCCAAACTTAAAAATGACAACACTTTACGTTCGTACCGATCACTTAACCAGGGATGTTTTCATGCCAGGGGCATATCCAGAAAAATATTACAGCGTGGAAGGAGGTGAGGGTTCTATAGATTTAATTCATTGGTGAAAGCCTCATATATACAGGGCTTGGAAATTTTTATGTTCCGGCAAATATCTCAATCGTCAGCTACTGAAAATCGTCATTAATAAATTAGGTTAGCAACAATTATAGAAACGATTCAATATAGAAACAATTCGATTCTGTTTCTATAATAACCGAACTCAATTTTCCCGTGTACTGCAATAATTCTTCAATGTTTTACAACTTTCCTAACAGCTCCGCGGAAACACTGATTCCAGTGTTCGCCCTTTGACCTTTGACAGCAATTGGCTAAGCGACAGCTTGCGAGACTCATGCGACCAATATACTGTCCATCTTTTTAGAGAGCGCTTGGGGAAATCATTCTACCGGGCCACTGGTGTAACCATGTTTCAAAATCTGGGGGGCTCCGATCACACATTGTATGTCATCATCAACATCATCATCATTGCCAACTATTATCAATCAACTGTTGGATGAAGGTCTCCACAAGTTTCTTCCACAACGACCAGTCTTGTGCCAGTCTCCTGCACGCTACTCCCGCATAATTTCGAATTTCATCCATCCATCTCCCATGTGGTCTGCTGGGTCTTTTCTTGTCCCTTGCATTTCAGTCTAAAATTTCAGCTGTCCATCGATGGTCTGTCCTTCTGACAATATGTCCAGCCCATTGCCATTTCAGGGATTTAACTCTGATCATGATGTCTTGTCATTTTTCGGATCCACCAGTTCCTCTTCTTATCTCTCCTGGTTACACCAAGCATGCACCTCTCCATGCTGCTTTGAGTTGTCTGCAGCCTTTGTATGTCTCTTTTAGTTAAGGTCCACGTCTCTGCACCATACGTAAGCGCTGGAAGGATGCATTGATCAAACACTTTGCTTTTAAGACATAATGGCATATTACTCTTGAAAATTATACTGTTTCTTCCAAAAGCTCTCCAGGCAAGTTTTGTACACCGATTAATTTCTTCATCAATGTAACCCTCACTTGATATCTGCTGTCCAAGATAAACGTACGTGTCTGTTATCTCCAGCTTTTCTCCATCAATCGATAAATCTTCATTTCTTGTAAAAGCATTGAACATCACTTTTGTCTTCTGAAAGTTCATTTTTAATCCCACTTCTTTACTCTTCTCAGCAAGTTCCTGGATCATACTCTGCAGCTCTAATGGGGTAGTTGCAAAAATGACTACGTCATCAGCAAAACGAAGGTGGGTTAGATAATCTCCATTAATCTTTATCCCTTTGTTTTCCCAGTTCAGTGATTGAAAGACATTTTCCAATGTGGCATTAATGAGCTTCGGAGATATGGTGTCACCTTGTCTCACTCCTTTTCCAATTTTTATGTGTGTTGTATTTTCAAACAGCCGAATCTTTGCACTTGCATTTTCATAGATGTTATTAATAATATTAATGTATGCATCTTCAATACCGCAGGATTTCAGAGCCATTGTAACTGCTGATGGTTTCACCGAATTAAAGGCTTTTTCATAATCGATAAAAGCCATGCACAATGGAAGTTCATATTCCCTCGCTCTTTCAATTAGTTCTCTCAGTACGTGGATATGATCTATTGTGCTGTAGCCACTCCTGAATCCAGCTTGTTCTCTCGGTTGAACCATGTCCAGTGTTACCTTCAAGCGGTGTGAAAGAACTTTAGTGAAGATTTTATAAACCACTGATAGGAGGCTGATAGGTCTGTAGTTCCTGAGATCCTCAATGTCACCTTTTTTATGTAACAAGATCATTGTAGCGTTGTTCCAATCCTCAGGAATCTTCCCTTCATTAAGGCATCGAGCTAAAATTTGGGCGAGTACTGTTCCGATTTCTCCACTTGCTTCTTGTATGATGTCTATAGTAATTCCATCTTCTCCTGGAGCTTTCCCCCGCTTCATGTTCTTGATTGCATGTGCAACTTCTGCTGGGAGGACTGGAAGAACTCTGGTACGGGCGCCTTCCGTAATGTGTGGAGTACATGTATCACCTTTTAGTATTACTATCTAAATTAAATTTTAGCAAATATTATAGTGAGGCCTAAGGATCCGTACAAAATGCATACAATCCCTAGTATTTGTCATCACTGAAAATGTTTCTGAGAAACTGGAGAACAAAGGAAAGCCTTCTCTAACCAGATTGGCGTAACAAAATTAACATATCCGATTTGCGAAGTGATTATGCTGCCGAGAAGGACCTAATCACGTGCTGTGAGTAGCTCGGCTGACTGCTCTGTACCAGAATTGTAGTCAACAGAAATACGCATGCGCAGTCTGTTCCAGCAGCAGCCTGTATGTTGGTTTCTGTGAACTGCATCTTCTATCTCAGGATACGGCGGCGCTAGTTATGTCTCGCCGAGCATTAACAACTTCTCAGTTAGATATTTTTTGGTAGGTGACCACACTCGCAGTCTAGACATTGATCTGTGCGGTGTCCAGGGAATTACGTTTCCCTCATCAATCACGTGGTACACTGGTGTGCAAAAACTAAGGACGAAGAGGAGAAATTAGCATAACAGCGGAACGAGCAGGCAGAACGGACCGAAAGACCAATCAGGAGATAGACCAGGGTCCGGTACGCTAGGGCAAGTGCATATATGCAGCATGACGTTAGGGGGTGACGGAAGTGTATAAAGCACACAGGAGGTGTACGCTCAGCATTTCGGTGAAAGCTATTGCACGGTGTATATCGGTTTGAACGACGTCAAGTTGTTGCCACCGTGTAATATGGTGAACAGGCAATCCAGTAGACGACATCTGGATGACTTTACCCGAGGTCGCGTCATTGGGAAGTTGGAAGAAGGTCGAAGTGTGACTAGTGTGGCCGAGGAGTTCGGGATCGCTCACAGCATCGTTTCACGAGCTTGGAGAGCATTTCAAACGACAGGAACAGCTGTCCGAGAGTTTAGCAGTGGTCGTCCACGAGCAACCACGGCGGCGGACGACCGGTATATTGTCCTACAGGCGAGAAGAGACAGATGGCAGACAGCGGGAGAAATCGCAAGGCACATGCAACAGTCAACTGGACGTCCGTTATCGCGTTTTACCGTAGCCAGGAGGCTGCAAAAAAGTGGTCTATTTGCACGACGACCAGTACGGTGTGTGCCATTAACGCCTGCTCATCGGAGACGGCGGTTTCTGTGGTGCCAGGAACACAAGAACTGGACACATCAGCAATGGAGTCGAGTTCTTTTTACGGATGAGAGCCGATTTAGTCTGACGAGCGATTCTGGACGTATGCACATCTGGAGAGAGCAGGGAACATGCAATCACACCTCCAACATCATCGAAAGAGACCGGTTTGGAGGTGGTGGAGTTCTCGTTTGGGGCGGTATCATGCTTGGTAGCCGTACTGACCTCCACATCTTCCAAGGAGGTTAAGTCACTGGTGTCCGCTATTGTACCGAGGTTCTCCTGCCTCACGTGCGTCTGTTTATAGGTGCTGTGGGTCCTGAGTTCCTCTTCATGGACCACAACGCTACACCTCATCACACAGTGACTGTCGCAGAGCTGTTGGAGAGTGTAGATATTCAACGCACGGAAGGTCCCCGGACCTAAATCTAATTGATCACTTGTGGGACCTTCTCGGGAGACGCTTGGCAGCACGTCACCAGCAGCCAGCAACGATTCCGCAGCTGTGATTGGCGCTACAAGAGGAATGGGCCGCGATGCCTCAACAGCTCCTTGACAACCTCATACTCAGCATGGACAGACGTTGTAAATCCTGCAACGCAGTCAGGGGGGATCATATCCCCTACTAAAGACTGGATTCTTCTTGGCTGCCGCATGTCACATGAACGTTTCTGTCTTCTGTCCAGTTGTGCTCGAAGCTACCTTTTCAATAAAGTGCCTTTGTATCCTTTGGATTCCTTGTTTGGACGGTTTTGTTCACTTGTCTCGTATTCTTACATCTTGGGGATCTTATGGTATGATTTGAGTCGATGTGGAGCACTTCTGCAGGATGTTACATTCGAAAAACCGTCTCTTCATTAATTATTTTTTCACGCCAGTGTAGGTGTACAACTGACGTAATTTACAAATCCCAACTGTTGACACACACCCACCGATTTATATGCATTACCGATACACATTGAATTAGCTTTATAATAGGAACACTTACGTAATAACGCATTGGTTAACCTGTTAGTGCAATAACGCATCGGAACAGATTGTAAACGGTGTCGATGCCTGCTGCAGCAGCTCCGTCGTTTCACGCCTATTCCATTGAGAATGATCTGCGGTTCTCACACCCAATTCTAGCATACCTCACAAATGTTCAACTGGGTCACAGTCAGGGGAGTTTGAAGGTCAATGCAATGTGGTGAACTCGTTGTTGTGTTCCTCCAACAACTCAACAGTTATACGATACCGATGACACTCTCCGTTGTCCCGTTGAAAAATGGCATTGTAGTGCGGGTAAACCTCCTGCTGATATTTACGGATGTAGCGTCTTTTACTGTTGGGTTGGTGCGAATGAAATGTCCGACGCAAACGAGCAGTGGAGACAGACCCCCACTACAGCGGAATCATACCACCCACAGGTGCTGCGGGTATTACGTCACAGCAGTGGTTGGAAAAACTACTTTTTATTTGTAGCGAACTACAACTACAACTACTTTATGATAAATGCAGTTAACTACAACTGCAACTACATTTTTAACAAAGTAGTGACTACAAACCACTTTGAAAATGTAGTCACTAATTCACTACCTTTAGGACCCGAATTTTGCGAGATTATTCAATACACACTCACAGTTAAGGATGTTATATTACAACAAAATATTGTATATCCCATATACACCAGACTTTACAATGCAGCATATAGCATTACATATAAAAACTTGGTTATGACATATAATTAGGGTTACCATTCGTCCAAGATTGGACCGGACAGTCTGGATTTGTAAGGACGTTTGGGGCTGTGTTCGGGATTGAAAAAAGTCCGGGATTTTTAAACGAGTGGTTATAAAGACAGCGAAAAATACACATAAATAATTATTTATTTCATTGCTATTAGTACCGAAAAATTTGAGTTACCTCTGTGTACAATTTCAAATTAGAGGCGGGTGACTTTGAAACCGATAGCTTCTTATTTAACGGGCAAAGTTTGCACGTGACTGAAAAATTCCCGTTTAATTGCTTCTCGAGCATTGTGAAATAATTATTATACGCCGATCAAGGCAGTTCAGTTCTTTCTTCATCAAGCTGGACATAGCTGCCACATTTCAGGAAAACAGAAAAATTTATAATCACCTGGAAACATAAGTTAAATAAGTCTTCGAAGCAAGGAAAGCAAACACGTCCGTATTCACACGAGACGAAAACGACAACGAGACAAGTGTTGGTGTTGCCAACCTATGCTAGAAAACTCTGTGCTTTGAAACACCAAACGTTCTTATTCCGAAACCCTCTTTCGTCATAACCTGTCAATTTTAATCCGCTCCATAGCTAACATAATGAAAGAAATGCTCGCTAGATGGCGATACTTAGCGCTGGTGCTGTGCAGTTCAAACGAGGAGTATTAGCGTTGTGTCGAAAACACACGTGACGATCACGTGATATGTAGAAGGGCACCTTTTTTGTTTACTGAAGTAACGTTAAAAGTAGTGTCGAAACACGCTACAAACTACAGAGGTTTGCATCGCGCTACTCGCTACACTACTTTTCTTGTTAAAGTAGCGCGTTACACTACAAACTACGCGGAAATGTAGCGACTACAGTAGTTTCGCTACTTGTAGCGCACTACTTCCGACCACTGCGTCACAGTTACTATGAACATCTAGCGCGTGTGTGAAGAACAATGTTCAGGCGTGGTTTGTTTGAACGTCACGTGGCTTGCAAAGGAAACATGCAGACGCCGGATTTGAGAGTCATATTTATGTATGAATTTAAACTGGGCCATTCTGCAGGAATTGCAGCTCGAAACGTTAACAAAGCGTTTGGGGAGAATACAGACAACGTTTGTGAAGTTTCGAAGCGGAAATACGGACCGCAAAACGAAGAACGTTGTCAGGAACCTGTTGCTGTTTCTGACGATGTTCTGTTACGTGTGGTTGAAGTAGACCCCCCAAAAAACGTGTCGTGAGATAGCGGCAGAGGTCAGTGTCCAACACACGAGAGTTGTCCGGCGTCTGGCTGCGCTGGGTAAGATAAAAAAGCTGGACATGTGGCTGCCCCATGAGTTGACAACTGCCAACAAGACTAGGCGTTTGGAAGTCTGCACGTCGCCGCTTGCCAGGAATAAACAGGAACCTGTACTGCATCGAAACGTCACCTGCGACGAGAAGTTGGTTCTTTATGATAATCGAAAGCGATCTGCACCATGGTTAAGCAAAGCACAACCTGCTGGACTGCATCCTAAGCCACCCTACACACCAACAAGATGGTGCTCCTTGTCTGATGGTCCACAGCCGGGATGATTCATCGGAATTTCTTGTCAAGAGGCAAAACCATCACCGCAGAACGCTATTGTGCTGAATTACACCAGATGCACCGAGCATTGCAGCAGAAACAACCGGCTTTGTTCAACAGACATGGCGTTCATCAATGAAATACGACATTACACCATACAATACAAATTTTGAAGATGTCAATCCGTTTTTTGGTGTAAATAAGACAAGGATGGTAAGTCAGATAATATCCGAAAACTTGAAAATTTCGTCAGTTCTGGAGCAGGAATCAAACCTGCGTATCCCAGATAGCATACCCGGCGGCTATCTATGATACGCAAGTTCGATTCCTGCTCCAGAACGACGAAATTTTCAAGTTTTCGGATATTATCTAACTTACCATCCTTGCCATATTTACACCAAGAAATGCACAGTGCGTCAAAGTATTTTTAAGACTGGCGCTAGATTTCAGCCTACGGTGGCGCCACCAGTGTGATCGCGAATGCGTTATAAACCATGACCATCTGCTTGCTTTCTGCCAAAAGTACTGCGCAGCTGTTAAAGTAACTCAAACGAAACGGCCGTTCATTAGAGAAGTCAAATTTTTTTCATGTTGTACTAATTCATTAAGATGGAACAAAGGGCTGTTATTTAATTTAACGCAAAACTTAGTAAAAGTGCCTCGGAAACGTACCAAATGATGAAACAAGTTTACGGTGAGGTTTGTTTAAGTAGATCAAATGTTTTCCTGTGGCACAAACGTTTTTTGGACGCTAGAAGATGATAAGCATACCGGAAGACCAAGTTCATCTAGGACACCTGAGATTATTGAAAAAGTGCGTGATTTCGTGGCAAACAATCGATGTGCGTCACTAAGAATGATGGAAGAGTCTTTAAACATCAACAAAGAAACGATTCGAACCATCCTGCATGAAGATTTGGGCAAAACAAAAGTCTGTGCTAAATTTGTTCCACACACGTTAACCAATGAACAAAAATCAAGGAGAAGTGCACATTGCAGAGACATCATTTCAGCCGCTGAAAATGATCCAAACTTCTTAAAATCGATTGTTACAGGTGGTGAAACATGGTGTTTTCAATATGATCCTAAAACAAAGTGACAAAGTGCGGAATGGAAGTCAAAAAACTCACCACAAGCCAAAAAAAACAAGAAAAGTTTCATCGAAAATCAAAACAATGCTCAACACATTCTTCGATAGTAAGGGTATTATCCACAAAGAATTTGTTCCAAGTGGACAAACAATTACTGGTGAGTTTTATTTAAATGTTTTGAGGCGTTTGATGGGCAGAATTCGTCGCATTCGTCCAGAATATCGGGATGAAAACAGTTGGTGTTTGTTGCACGATAATGCACCCAGTAACACCTCACTTCTTGTTCGTAGATTTTTGGCGAAAAATAACGTCTGTGTGTTGAATCATCCACCGTATTCGGCTGATTTAGCACCCTGCGACTTTTCTTTGTTCCCAAAATTTAAAATGACGTTAAAAGGGTGTTATTTTGATGATATTTCGACCATAGAAACAGCTTCGACGCGTGCTTTGGAGGCAATTCCGCAAAGTGAACTGGAACAGGCATTCGAATCATTATTAAATCGCTGTAACAAGTGTATTGAAGCCGGAGGGACTTATTTTGAATAACAAATCAAAACAAATTATAATTTCTTGTTTTCTATTTCATTTTACAGACCCAGTCTTGCAAATTCTTTGCCACACTGTGTATATATATATATATTTTTTATCTCAATGGAGATGAAAGAAGCGTGTCTTTGAAACACAAATAAAGAACCCGCTATAGCAAAAAGAAATAGAATGACACTACAATTAGTATCGAGATGCTAACTTACCATACTTTCGCGACGAAAAAAAAACTATTTCAGATACTCAACAACACATAATCTTTTCTCGTTTAGCGAGCTATAGGAAGCGTTTGCATTTAGTCCAATGTGACTTGCGTTTCAATAAACAAGTTAGTAAAAACATGCAATGCACTGATTATGATACGCTTTCCAACATACCAGAAATTATTACTCAAGTTATGAGGATAATGGCTGTGGAACAAATCTCGCTCCTGTGTTGGACCCCATTTCGATGATATTCGACAGAACCGGTTCAGTGCACCTCAAGAATAACATACTAAAGTTTTGTCGCAATAGAAGCAGTTTTACGCAAGTTATGAGAATAATGGCTGTGGAATAAATCTTGCTTTTGTGCAATGACCTTTGACCCCATTTCGTTGATATTCAACAGAACCGGTTCAGTGCACCTCAAGAATAACATACTAAAGTTTTGTCGCAATAGAAGCAGTTTTACGCAAGTTATGACGCATAAAGGCAATGGAATAAATACAGCTTTTATGCCTTGCCTGACCTTTGACCCCATTCGCCCATTTTCAATAGGGTTCGTGCCCAGTGGTTTTCTACCACATACTAAAATTTCATCGAAATCGAACCATTTTTACGCAAGTTTTGACGCATAAAGGCAATGGAATAAATACCGCTTTTATGCCTTTCCTGACCTTTGACCCCATTCGCCCATTTTCAATAGGGTTCGTGCCCAGTGGTTTTCTACCACATACTAAAATTTCATCGAAATCGAACCATATTTACGCATATTATGACGCATAAAGGCAATGAAATGGATTCCACCTTTATGCCCTGACCTTTGACCCCATTTCGCCCATTTTCGATAGGGTTCGTTCCCAGGTGGTTCCTTACCACATACCAAAATTTCATCGAAATCGAACCATTTTTACGCAAGTTTTGACGCATAAGGGCAATGGAATAAATACCGCTTTTATGCCTTGCCTGACCTTTGACCCCATTCGCCCATTTTCAATAGGGTTCGTGCCCAGTGGTTTTCTACCACATACTAAAATTTCATCGAAATCGAACCATATTTACGCATATTATGACGCATAAAGGCAATGAAATGGATTCCACCTTTATGCCCTGACCTTTGACCCCATTTCGCTCATTTTCGATAGGGTTCGTTCCCAGGTGGTTCCTTATAACATACCAAAATTTCATCGAAATCGAACCATTTTTACGCAAGTTTTGACGCGTAAAGGCAATGGAATAAATACCGCTTTTATGCCTTGCCTGACCTTTGACCCCATTCGCCCATTTTCAATAGGGTTCTTGCCCAGTGGTTTTCTACCACATACTAAAATTTCATCGAAATCGAACCATATTTACGCATATTATGACGCATAAAGGCAATGAAATTGATTCCACCTTTATGCCCTGACCTTTGACCCCATTTCGCCCATTTTCGATAGGGTTCGTTCCCAGGTGGTTCCTTACCACATACCAAAATTTCTTCGAAATCGAACCATTTTTACGCAAGTTTTGACGCATAAAGGCAATGGAATAAATACCGCTTTTATGCCTTGACTGACCTTTGACCCATTCGCCCATTTTCAATAGGGTTCGTGCCCAGTGGTTTTCTACCACATACTAAAATTTCATCGAAATCGAACCATATTTACGCATATTATGACGCATAAAGGCAATGAAATGGATTCCACCTTTATGCCCTGACCTTTGACCCCATTTCGCCCATTTTCGATAGGGTTCGTTCCCAGGTGGTTCCTTACCACATACCAAAATTTCATCGAAATCGAACCATTTTTACGCAAGTTTTGACGCATAAAGGCAATGGAATAAATACCGCTTTTATGCCTTGCCTGACCTTTGACCCCATTCGCCCATTTTCAATAGGGTTCGTGCCCAGTGGTTTTCTACCACATACTAAAATTTCATCGAAATCGAACCATATTTACGCATATTATGACGCATAAAGGCAATGAAATGGATTCCACCTTTATGCCCTGACCTTTGACCCCATTTCGCCCATTTTCGATAGGGTTCGTTCCCAGGTGGTTCCGTACCACATACCAAAATTTCATCGAAATCGAACCATTTTTACGCAAGTTTTGACGCATAAAGGCAATGGAATAAATACCGCTTTTATGCCTTGCCTGACCTTTGACCCCATTCGCCCATTTTCAATAGGGTTCGTGCCCAGTGGTTTTCTACCACATACTAAAATTTCATCGAAATCGAACCATATTTACGCATATTATGACGCATAAAGGCAATGAAATGGATTCCCCCTTTATGCCCTGACCTTTGACCCCATCTCGACCATTTTCAATAGGGTTCGTTCCCAGGTGGTTCCTTATAACATACCAAAATTTCATCGAAATCGAACCATTTTTACGCAAGTTTTGACGCGTAAAGGCAATGGAATAAATACCGCTTTTATGCCTTGCCTGACCTTTGACCCCATTCGCCCATTTTCAATAGGGTTCTTGCCCAGTGGTTTTCTACCACATACTAAAATTTCATCGAAATCGAACCATATTTACGCATATTATGACGCATAAAGGCAATGAAATGGATTCCACCTTTATGCCCTGACCTTTGACCCCATTTCGCCCATTTTCGATAGGGTTCGTTCCCAGGTGGTTCCTTACCACATACCAAAATTTCTTCGAAATCGAACCATTTTTACGCAAGTTTTGACGCATAAAGGCAATGGAATAAATACCGCTTTTATGCCTTGCCTGACCTTTGACCCCATTCGCCCATTTTCAATAGGGTTCGTGCCCAGTGGTTTTCTACCACATACTAAAATTTCATCGAAATCGAACCATATTTACGCATATTATGACGCATAAAGGCAATGAAATGGATTCCACCTTTATGCCCTGACCTTTGACCCCATTTCGCCCATTTTCGATAGGGTTCGTTCCCAGGTGGTTCCTTACCACATACCAAAATTTCATCGAAATCGAACCATTTTTACGCAAGTTTTGACGCATAAGGGCAATGGAATAAATACCGCTTTTATGCCTTGCCTGACCTTTGACCCCATTCGCCCATTTTCAATAGGGTTCGTGCCCAGTGGTTTTCTACCACATACTAAAATTTCATCGAAATCGAACCATATTTACGCATATTATGACGCATAAAGGCAATGAAATGGATTCCACCTTTATGCCCTGACCTTTGACCCCATTTCGCTCATTTTCGATAGGGTTCGTTCCCAGGTGGTTCCTTATAACATACCAAAATTTCATCGAAATCGAACCATTTTTACGCAAGTTTTGACGCGTAAAGGCAATGGAATAAATACCGCTTTTATGCCTTGCCTGACCTTTGACCCCATTCGCCCATTTTCAATAGGGTTCTTGCCCAGTGGTTTTCTACCACATACTAAAATTTCATCGAAATCGAACCATATTTACGCATATTATGACGCATAAAGGCAATGAAATGGATTCCACCTTTATGCCCTGACCTTTGACCCCATTTCGCCCATTTTCGATAGGGTTCGTTCCCAGGTGGTTCCTTACCACATACCAAAATTTCATCGAAATCGAACCATTTTTACGCAAGTTTTGACGCATAAAGGCAATGGAATAAATACCGCTTTTATGCCTTGCCTGACCTTTGACCCCATTCGCCCATTTTCAATAGGGTTCGTGCCCAGTGGTTTTCTACCACATACTAAAATTTCATCGAAATCGAACCATATTTACGCATATTATGACGCATAAAGGCAATGAAATGGATTCCACCTTTATGCCCTGACCTTTGACCCCATTTCGCCCATTTTCGATAGGGTTCGTTCCCAGGTGGTTCCGTACCACATACCAAAATTTCATCGAAATCGAACCATTTTTACGCAAGTTTTGACGCATAAAGGCAATGGAATAAATACCGCTTTTATGCCTTGCCTGACCTTTGACCCCATTCGCCCATTTTCAATAGGGTTCGTGCCCAGTGGTTTTCTACCACATACTAAAATTTCATCGAAATCGAACCATATTTACGCATATTATGACGCATAAAGGCAATGAAATGGATTCCCCCTTTATGCCCTGACCTTTGACCCCATCTCGACCATTTTCAATAGGGTTCGTTCCCAGGTGGTTCCTTATAACATACCAAAATTTCATCGAAATCGAACCATTTTTACGCAAGTTTTGACGCGTAAAGGCAATGGAATAAATACCGCTTTTATGCCTTGCCTGACCTTTGACCCCATTCGCCCATTTTCAATAGGGTTCTTGCCCAGTGGTTTTCTACCACATACTAAAATTTCATCGAAATCGAACCATATTTACGCATATTATGACGCATAAAGGCAATGAAATGGATTCCACCTTTATGCCCTGACCTTTGACCCCATTTCGCCCATTTTCGATAGGGTTCGTTCCCAGGTGGTTCCTTACCACATACCAAAATTTCTTCGAAATCGAACCATTTTTACGCAAGTTTTGACGCATAAAGGCAATGGAATAAATACCGCTTTTATGCCTTGCCTGACCTTTGACCCCATTCGCCCATTTTCAATAGGGTTCGTGCCCAGTGGTTTTCTACCACATACTAAAATTTCATCGAAATCGAACCATATTTACGCATATTATGACGCATAAAGGCAATGAAATGGATTCCACCTTTATGCCCTGACCTTTGACCCCATTTCGCCCATTTTCGATAGGGTTCGTTCCCAGGTGGTTCCTTAAAACATACCAAAATTTCATCGAAATCGAACCATTTTTACGCAAGTTTTGACGCATAAAGGCAATGGAATAAATACCGCTTTTATGCCTTGCCTGACCTTTGACCCCATTCGCCCATTTTCAATAGGGTTCGTGCCCAGTGGTTTTCTACCACATACTAAAATTTCATCGAAATCGAACCATATTTACGCATATTATGACGCATAAAGGCAATGAAATGGATTCCACCTTTATGCCCTGACCTTTGACCCCATTTCGCCCATTTTCGATAGGGTTCGTTCCCAGGTGGTTCCTTACCACATACCAAAATTTCATCGAAATCGAACCATTTTTACGCAAGTTTTGACGCATAAGGGCAATGGAATAAATACCGCTTTTATGCCTTGCCTGACCTTTGACCCCATTCGCCTATTTTCAATAGGGTTCGTGCCCAGTGGTTTTCTACCACATACTAAAATTTCATCGAAATCGAACCATATTTACGCATATTATGACGCATAAAGGCAATGAAATGGATTCCACCTTTATGCCCTGACCTTTGACCCCATTTCGCTCATTTTCGATAGGGTTCGTTCCCAGGTGGTTCCTTATAACATACCAAAATTTCATCGAAATCGAACCATTTTTACGCAAGTTTTGACGCGTAAAGGCAATGGAATAAATACCGCTTTTATGCCTTGCCTGACCTTTGACCCCATTCGCCCATTTTCAATAGGGTTCTTGCCCAGTGGTTTTCTACCACATACTAAAATTTCATCGAAATCGAACCATATTTACGCATATTATGACGCATAAAGGCAATGAAATGGATTCCACCTTTATGCCCTGACCTTTGACCCCATTTCGCCCATTTTCGATAGGGTTCGTTCCCAGGTGGTTCCTTACCACATACCAAAATTTCATCGAAATCGAACCATTTTTACCCAAGTTTTGACGCATAAAGGCAATGGAATAAATACCGCTTTTATGCCTTGCCTGACCTTTGACCCCATTCGCCCATTTTCAATAGGGTTCGTGCCCAGTGGTTTTCTACCACATACTAAAATTTCATCGAAATCGAACCATATTTACGCATATTATGACGCATAAAGGCAATGAAATGGATTCCACCTTTATGCCCTGACCTTTGACCCCATTTCGCTCATTTTCGATAGGGTTCGTTCCCAGGTGGTTCCTTATAACATACCAAAATTTCATCGAAATCGAACCATTTTTACGCAAGTTTTGACGCGTAAAGGCAATGGAATAAATACCGCTTTTATGCCTTGCCTGACCTTTGACCCCATTCGCCCATTTTCAATAGGGTTCTTGCCCAGTGGTTTTCTACCACATACTAAAATTTCATCGAAATCGAACCATATTTACGCATATTATGACGCATAAAGGCAATGAAATGGATTCCACCTTTATGCCCTGACCTTTGACCCCATTTCGCCCATTTTCGATAGGGTTCGTTCCCAGGTGGTTCCTTACCACATACCAAAATTTCTTCGAAATCGAACCATTTTTACGCAAGTTTTGACGCATAAAGGCAATGGAATAAATACCGCTTTTATGCCTTGCCTGACCTTTGACCCCATTCGCCCATTTTCAATAGGGTTCGTGCCCAGTGGTTTTCTACCACATACTAAAATTTCATCGAAATCGAACCATATTTACGCATATTATGACGCATAAAGGCAATGAAATGGATTCCACCTTTATGCCCTGACCTTTGACCCCATTTCGCTCATTTTCGATAGGGTTCGTTCCCAGGTGGTTCCTTATAACATACCAAAATTTCATCGAAATCGAACCATTTTTACGCAAGTTTTGACGCGTAAAGGCAATGGAATAAATACCGCTTTTATGCCTTGCCTGACCTTTGACCCCATTCGCCCATTTTCAATAGGGTTCTTGCCCAGTGGTTTTCTACCACATACTAAAATTTCATCGAAATCGAACCATATTTACGCATATTATGACGCATAAAGGCAATGAAATGGATTCCACCTTTATGCCCTGACCTTTGACCCCATTTCGCCCATTTTCGATAGGGTTCGTTCCCAGGTGGTTCCTTACCACATACCAAAATTTCTTCGAAATCGAACCATTTTTACGCAAGTTTTGACGCATAAAGGCAATGGAATAAATACCGCTTTTATGCCTTGCCTGACCTTTGACCCCATTCGCCCATTTTCAATAGGGTTCGTGCCCAGTGGTTTTCTACCACATACTAAAATTTCATCGAAATCGAACCATATTTACGCATATTATGACGCATAAAGGCAATGAAATGGATTCCACCTTTATGCCCTGACCTTTGACCCCATTTCGCTCATTTTCGATAGGGTTCGTTCCCAGGTGGTTCCTTATAACATACCAAAATTTCATCGAAATCGAACCATTTTTACGCAAGTTTTGACGCGTAAAGGCAATGGAATAAATACCGCTTTTATGCCTTGCCTGACCTTTGACCCCATCTCGACCATTTTCAATAGGGTTCGTGCCCAGGTGGTTTCCTACCACATACTAAAATTTCATCGGACGGAAAAAGCTGGAGCATATACGCTTTCCAACCTACGGTTGGAAAGTGTAAAAACAAAACAAAAGAAGTTTTCTTTTTAAAGGAAACCGCTTCTTAGCACCTGAGCGAGATTTCTCACTAACTATGAATAGTCGAAGTGGACATCTCCTCTACACCGGAAGTTCGATCACATGACCTTATGGAGTTTCTAGATTATTTCAGAAAGGCTAGACATCCGGGCGGAAGTCACACAGAGCAGTAAAAGAATCAGACAGAGATAAAAGAATCAGATCAACGTAAACGCAGACAGAAACAAGAAAAATGACACCGTATTTCGCTTGTAATGAGCACGCGTTTTGTATTCGTTCTGACGCGAATTAAATGGGTCTGGTTCATTTGCCCGACGTTTACTTCACCGAAGGGTCACTCGACAGAAAATCACTTCACCGAAAAAATTGTTTCACCGAAAGATCACTTGATCGAAGCGTTCATTTCACCGAAGGGTCACTTGATCGAAAGGTACATTTTACCGAAGGGTCACTTGATCGAAAAGTTCATTTCACCGAAAGGTCTCTTTACCTAAAAGTTCATTTCATCGAAAGGTCATTTCACCGAAGGGTCAGTTTATCGAAAACGCTAGATTTCATTACAGGATCTGTTGAAGCATGGTGCAAGTTTGACAGACAGACCACCGAAACGTTAGGGGATCATACTCAAATTGCACTTTTGATTTCTCCGTGTCACAGAGAACGCAAAGATTTAGTTTTAAGGCAAAAATAATTAATTTTAAGTCCCTATGCCTCGGCCTAGGCCTTTTTAGCAAGTTTTATCATGTTCATACGTTTTTCATAAAAATCATGTTCAGTGCTCATGTTCATAAATAGTTTACATGAAAAGTCAAGTTAATAACGTTGCACATTTATTCAGGCAAAAAGAATCAATATTAGGGCCGTAGGCCTCACTTAGGCAGCAAATTTTAACCGTGCGTGCTCATGTTCATAAGGTTTACATAACAACTCAAGTTAATGATGTTGTACACTTATTTAGGCCAAAAGAATCAGTCATAAAGCCCACGGCCTCGGCTTAGGCCCTTTTAGAAAATTTTAATCCTGCATGCTCATATTTATAAGGTTTACATAAAATGTCAAGTTAATAATGTCGCACATTTATTCAGGCAAAAAGAATCAATATTAGTGCCGTAGGCCTCGCTTAGGCCTTTTTAGCAAATTTTAACCGTGCGTGCTCATGTTCATAAGGTTTACATAACAACTCAAGTTAATGATGTTGTACACTTATGCAGGCCAAAAGAATCAGTCTTTAAAGCCCTAGGCCTCGGCTTAGGCCTTTTTAGAAAATTTTAATCCTGCTTGCTCATATTTATTAGGTTTACATAAAATGTCAACTTAATAATGTCGCACATTTATTCAGGCAAAAAGAATAAATTTTAGGGCCCTAGGCCTCCGCATAGGCCTTTTTAGCAAATTTTAATCGTGCGTGCTCATATTTATAAGGTTTACGCAAAAAGTCAAGTTAATAATGTTGCACATTTATTCAGGCAAAAAAGAATCAATATTAGGGCCGTAGGCCTCGCTTAGGCCTTTTTAGCAAATTTTAACCGTGCGTGCTCATGTTCATAAGGTTTACATAACAACTCAAGTTAATGATGTTGTACACTTATGCAGGCCAAAAGAATCAGTCTTTAAAGCCCTAGGCCTCGGCTTAGGCCTTTTTAGAAAATTTTAATCCTGCTTGCTCATATTTATTAGGTTTACATAAAATGTCAACTTAATAATGTCGCACATTTATTCAGGCAAAAAGAATAAATTTTAGGGCCCTAGGCCTCCGCATAGGCCTTTTTAGCAAATTTTAATCGTGCGTGCTCATATTTATAAGGTTTACGCAAAAAGTCAAGTTAATAATGTTGCACATTTATTCAGGCAAAAAAAGAATCAATATTAGGGCCGTAGGCCTCGCTTAGGCCTTTTTAGCAAATTTTAACCGTGCGTGCTCATGTTCATAAGGTTTACATAACAACTCAAGTTAATGATGTTGTACACTTATGCAGGCCAAAAGAATCAGTCTTTAAAGCCCTAGGCCTCGGCTTAGGCCTTTTTAGAAAATTTTAATCCTGCTTGCTCATATTTATTAGGTTTACATAAAATGTCAACTTAATAATGTCGCACATTTATTCAGGCAAAAAGAATAAATTTTAGGGCCCTAGGCCTCCGCATAGGCCTTTTTAGCAAATTTTAATCGTGCGTGCTCATATTTATAAGGTTTACGCAAAAAGTCAAGTTAATAATGTTGCACATTTATTCAGGCAAAAAAGAATCAATATTAGGGCCGTAGGCCTCGCTTAGGCCTTTTTAGCAAATTTTAACCGTGCGTGCTCATGTTCATAAGGTTTACATAACAACTCAAGTTAATGATGTTGTACACTTATGCAGGCCAAAAGAATCAGTCTTTAAAGCCCTAGGCCTCGGCTTAGGCCTTTTTAGAAAATTTTAATCCTGCTTGCTCATATTTATTAGGTTTACATAAAATGTCAACTTAATAATGTCGCACATTTATTCAGGCAAAAAGAATAAATTTTAGGGCCCTAGGCCTCCGCATAGGCCTTTTTAGCAAATTTTAATCGTGCGTGCTCATATTTATAAGGTTTACGCAAAAAGTCAAGTTAATAATGTTGCACATTTATTCAGGCAAAAAAGAATCAATATTAGGGCCGTAGGCCTCGCTTAGGCCTTTTTAGCAAATTTTAACCGTGCGTGCTCATGTTCATAAGGTTTACATAACAACTCAAGTTAATGATGTTGTACACTTATGCAGGCCAAAAGAATCAGTCTTTAAAGCCCTAGGCCTCGGCTTAGGCCTTTTTAGAAAATTTTAATCCTGCTTGCTCATATTTATTAGGTTTACATAAAATGTCAACTTAATAATGTCGCACATTTATTCAGGCAAAAAGAATAAATTTTAGGGCCCTAGGCCTCCGCATAGGCCTTTTTAGCAAATTTTAATCGTGCGTGCTCATATTTATAAGGTTTACGCAAAAAGTCAAGTTAATAATGTTGCACATTTATTCAGGCAAAAAAGAATCAATATTAGGGCCGTAGGCCTCGCTTAGGCCTTTTTAGCAAATTTTAACCGTGCGTGCTCATGTTCATAAGGTTTACATAACAACTCAAGTTAATGATGTTGTACACTTATGCAGGCCAAAAGAATCAGTCTTTAAAGCCCTAGGCCTCGGCTTAGGCCTTTTTAGAAAATTTTAATCCTGCTTGCTCATATTTATTAGGTTTACATAAAATGTCAACTTAATAATGTCGCACATTTATTCAGGCAAAAAGAATAAATTTTAGGGCCCTAGGCCTCCGCATAGGCCTTTTTAGCAAATTTTAATCGTGCGTGCTCATATTTATAAGGTTTACGCAAAAAGTCAAGTTAATAATGTTGCACATTTATTCAGGCAAAAAAGAATCAATATTAGGGCCGTAGGCCTCGCTTAGGCCTTTTTAGCAAATTTTAACCGTGCGTGCTCATGTTCATAAGGTTTACATAACAACTCAAGTTAATGATGTTGTACACTTATGCAGGCCAAAAGAATCAGTCTTTAAAGCCCTAGGCCTCGGCTTAGGCCTTTTTAGAAAATTTTAATCCTGCTTGCTCATATTTATTAGGTTTACATAAAATGTCAACTTAATAATGTCGCACATTTATTCAGGCAAAAAGAATAAATTTTAGGGCCCTAGGCCTCCGCATAGGCCTTTTTAGCAAATTTTAATCGTGCGTGCTCATATTTATAAGGTTTACGCAAAAAGTCAAGTTAATAATGTTGCACATTTATTCAGGCAAAAAAGAATCAATATTAGGGCCGTAGGCCTCGCTTAGGCCTTTTTAGCAAATTTTAACCGTGCGTGCTCATGTTCATAAGGTTTACATAACAACTCAAGTTAATGATGTTGTACACTTATGCAGGCCAAAAGAATCAGTCTTTAAAGCCCTAGGCCTCGGCTTAGGCCTTTTTAGAAAATTTTAATCCTGCTTGCTCATATTTATTAGGTTTACATAAAATGTCAACTTAATAATGTCGCACATTTATTCAGGCAAAAAGAATAAATTTTAGGGCCCTAGGCCTCCGCATAGGCCTTTTTAGCAAATTTTAATCGTGCGTGCTCATATTTATAAGGTTTACGCAAAAAGTCAAGTTAATAATGTTGCACATTTATTCAGGCAAAAAAGAATTAATATTAGGGCCGTAGGCCTCGCTTAGGCCTTTTTAGCAAATTTTAACCGTGCGTGCTCATGTTCATAAGGTTTACATAACAACTCAAGTTAATGATGTTGTACACTTATGCAGGCCAAAAGAATCAGTCTTTAAAGCCCTAGGCCTCGGCTTAGGCCTTTTTAGAAAATTTTAATCCTGCTTGCTCATATTTATTAGGTTTACATAAAATGTCAACTTAATAATGTCGCACATTTATTCAGGCAAAAAGAATAAATTTTAGGGCCCTAGGCCTCCGCATAGGCCTTTTTAGCAAATTTTAATCGTGCGTGCTCATATTTATAAGGTTTACGCAAAAAGTCAAGTTAATAATGTTGCACATTTATTCAGGCAAAAAAGAATCAATATTAAGGCCGTAGGCCTCGCTTAGGCCTTTTTAGCAAATTTTAACCGTGCGTGCTCATGTTCATAAGGTTTACATAACAACTCAAGTTAATGATGTTGTACACTTATGCAGGCCAAAAGAATCAGTCTTTAAAGCCCTAGGCCTCGGCTTAGGCCTTTTTAGAAAATTTTAATCCTGCTTGCTCATATTTATTAGGTTTACATAAAATGTCAACTTAATAATGTCGCACATTTATTCAGGCAAAAAGAATAAATTTTAGGGCCCTAGGCCTCCGCATAGGCCTTTTTAGCAAATTTTAATCGTGCGTGCTCATATTTATAAGGTTTACGCAAAAAGTCAAGTTAATAATGTTGCACATTTATTCAGGCAAAAAAAGAATCAATATTAGGGCCGTAGGCCTCGCTTAGGCCTTTTTAGCAAATTTTAACCGTGCGTGCTCATGTTCATAAGGTTTACATAACAACTCAAGTTAATGATGTTGTACACTTATGCAGGCCAAAAGAATCAGTCTTTAAAGCCCTAGGCCTCGGCTTAGGCCTTTTTAGAAAATTTTAATCCTGCTTGCTCATATTTATTAGGTTTACATAAAATGTCAACTTAATAATGTCGCACATTTATTCAGGCAAAAAGAATAAATTTTAGGGCCCTAGGCCTCCGCATAGGCCTTTTTAGCAAATTTTAATCGTGCGTGCTCATATTTATAAGGTTTACGCAAAAAGTCAAGTTAATAATGTTGCACATTTATTGAGACAAAAAAAGATTCAATTTTAGGGCCCTGAGCCTCGGCTTAGGCCTTTTTAGGAACTCTAAACGAATTTCGCGAAAACGTTCCATGTAAGCCAAGCAAGAATTGTGCTTTAATTTGAAGAAATTAATTGCCGATGATCCGAGGTACACTTGGTTTGAGGGAACTGTACCCCGAACTTCCGTAGTATTATATTCTGTGCCGCTGGAGTCTGTCAGTGTATCCAGGATGTTCCCCTTGATGTGTCTGCGAAGTCCGTGAGCTTTGGGAGGGGGCTTTCCCCCAAAATGTTAAAATGGACGTAGAGCTGTAAACATTAGAACCTTGCTTTATATAATGATTCTGTACACGATCACGAATTTTCAGGAGGGTGGGACGAATTCACCCTCCCCAAGTTTCTAAGAGCGCAGACAGGTGTTCAAGGTAAGGGATTTGCTCGCAATTTCTATGCTTCATGTTGTGTTTAGTGCCAAACTATGTATGCCCTTCCCCCCTCCCCCAGAAATTTGGTCAAGTCTGTAAAAGGGATACGAGGTGCATGGTTTTGAGGGCTCTACCCCCAACTTCCGTAATTTTATATTCTGGACCTCTGGAGTCGGTCATCAGTGTATCCTCGATGTTACCCCTGAAGAGCTCTTGGAAACGGGGGAAGGGGGGGGTTCAGTTTCACTCCACATTCCTGAAAATTCGTGGTCGTGTACAGAATCATTATATAAAGCATGGGTCTAATGTTTACAGCTCTACGTCCATTTTAACATTTTGGGGGAAAGCCAACCCCTCCCCCCAAGATGACGGACCTCGCGGACGCTTCAAGGGGAACATCCTGGATACACTGACAGACTCCAGCGGCCCCGAACATAATATTACGGAAGTTGGGGGTACACCCTCCCAAAACTAGGTGTACCTCGGATCCTTGGCAATTTTTTTCTTCAAATTAAAGTGCAATTCTCGCCTCGCTTGGCTTACATGGACCGTTTTCGCGAAATGCGTTTGGAGTTCCCAATTCAGTTCTCAATATAGGCCCAGAAACGGCAATCTTTAACCCCCGCCCCTCTTGATTTTTTTAACTTGACATTTTATGTAAACTTATGAACAAGCAAGATTAGAATTTTCTAAAAACGCCTAAGCTAAAATAAAAAAATAAAAAAAGCCCTAAGGGCAATAAAATTTATTCTTCTTTGCCTTAATAAATGTGCAACATTATTAACTTATTAACTTGACATTTTATGTAAACTTATAAACCAGCAAGGTTAGAATTTTCTAAAAACGCCTAAGCTAAAAAAAAAAAAAAAAAAAAAGACCTAAGGGCAATAAAATTGATTCTTTTTTGCCTGAATAAATGTGCAACATTATTAACTTGACATTTTATGTAAACCTTATGAATATGAGCACGCTTGATTAAAATGTTCTAAAAAGGCCTAAGCTGACCTTGGGCCCTAAAATTGATTCTTTTTTGCCTGAATACATGTGCAACATTATTAACTTGACTTTTTACGTAAACCTTATGAATATGAGCACGCACGATTAAAATTTGCGATAAAGGCCTAAGCCGAGGTCTAGGGCCCTAAAATTGATTCTTTTTTGCCTGAATAAATGTGCAACATTATTAACTTGACATTTTATGTAAACCTTATGAATATGAGCACGCTCGATTAAAATGTTCTAAAAAGGCCTAAGCTGACCTTGGGCCCTAAAATTGATTCTTTTTTGCCTGAATACATGTGCAACATTATTAACTTGACTTTTTACGTAAACCTTATAAATATGAGCACGCACGATTACAATTTTCTAAAAAGGCCTAAGCCGAGACCTAGGGCTTTAAGACTGATTCTTTTGGCCTGAATAAGTGTACAACATCATTAACTTGAGTTGTTATGTAAACCTTATGAATATGAGCACGCTCGGTTAAAATTTGCTAAAAAGGCCTAAGCCGAGGCCTAGAGCCCTAAACTTGATTCTTTTAGCCTGAAAAGTGTGCAACATCATTAACTTGAGTTTTTAGGTTAACCTATGAACATGAGCACGTACCGTTATTATTTTCTAAAAAGGCCTAAGCTGAGGCCTAGGACCTTAAAATTGATTCTTTTTGCCTGAAAAAATTGCAACATTATTAACTTGACTTTTTATGTAAAGCTTATGAACATGAGCAAGCACAATTAAAATGTTCTAAAAAGGCCTAAGCTGAGACCTAGGGCCCTAAAATTGATTCTTTTTTGCCTGAAAAATTGTGTAACATTATTAACTTTACTATTTATGTAAAGCTTATGAACATGAGCAAGCACAATTAAAATTTTCTAAAAAGGCCTAAGCTGAGACCTAGGGCCCTAAAATTGATTCTTTTTTGCCTGAAAAAATGTGTAACATTATTAACTTTACTATTTATGTAAAGCTTATGAACATGAGCAAGCACGATTAAAATTTGCTAAAAAGGCCTAAGCGAGGCCTATGGCCCTAATATTGATTCTTTTTTGCCTCAATAAATGTGCGACATTATTAACTTGACATTTTATGTAAACCTTATAAATATGAGCACGCAGGATTAAAATTTTCTAAAAAGGCCTAAAACGAGGCCAAGGGCTTTAAGACTGATTCTTTTGGCCTGAATAAGAGTACAACATCATTAACTTTAGTTTTTATGTAAACCTTATAAACATAAGCACGCACGGTTAATATTTTCTAAAAAGGCCTAAGCCGAGGCCTAGGGCCCAAAAATTGATTCTTTTTTGCCTGAATAAATGTGCAACATTATTAGCTGGACATTTTACGTAAACCTTATGAATATGAGCACGCACGATTAAAATGTTCTAAAAAGGCCTAAACCGAGGCCAAGGGCCCTAAAACTGATTTTTTTTTTTTTTTGTCTGAATAAGTGTGTTTACATAACAACTCATTAACTTGAGTTGTTATGTAAACTTCATGAATATGAGCTCGGGGGATTAAAATTTGGCAAAAAGGCACAGGTCTATCTATGACTTATAATTAATGTTATATTTCGAAAAACCTACTTATGGGGAGGTGTTTAAAAGAAATTAAAAGTGTATTTTTTATACAATCCAATAATGTTTAGGTGACCAGTTTTTTAAAAACCAGCACCATACTCCAACAGATCTATAACAACAAAATTCTAAGGTTTCGATAAACTGACCGTTCGGTGAAATGATCTTTCGATATAATGAACTTTTAGGTAAAGTAATCTTTCGGTGAAATGAACTTTTCGATCAAGTGTCCTTTCGATGAAATGAACTTTTAGGTGAAGTGATCTTTCGGTGAAATGAACTTTTCGGTCAAGTGACCCTTTGGTGAAATGTACCTTTCGATCAAGTGATTTTCGGCGAAGTGATTTTCGGTCAAGTGACCTTTCGGTCAAGTGAACGATACCCGAATTAAATTTATCAAAGTTAACGCAACCATGAATGGAATACGGGATTACACCATACAATACACATTTTGAACATGACAATCCGTTTTTTACGCTTTCCAACCGTATGTCTGAAGAAGCGTATATGCTCCAGCTTTGTCTGTCTGTCTGTGTGTCTGCCTGTCCGTCTGTCTACCCGTACGCACCATAACTAACGTCAAAATGGTTCAATTTCGATGAAATTTTAGTATGTGGTAGGGGACAACCTGGGAATGAATCCTATTAAAAATGGACGAAATAGGGTTGAAGGCCAGGACATAGGAGAGGGATGCATTCCATTGCCCTTATGAGCCATAACGTGCATTAAAATGGTTCGATTTCGATGATATTTTAGTATGTGGTAGGGAACCATCTCGGGACAAACTCTATTGAAAATAGGTGAAAGGGGGTCAAAGGTCAGGGCATAGGAGCGGGATCCATTCCATCGCCCTTATGCGTCATAACTTATGTAAATACGGTTCGATTACGACATTATGCGCCATAACGAGCGTTAAAATGGTTCGATTTCGATGAAATTTTAATATGTGGTAGGGGACCACCTGGGGGACGAACTCTATTGAAAATAGGTGAAATGGGGTCAAAGGTCAGGACATTGGAGCGGGATCCATTCCATCGCCCTTATGCGTCATAACTTATGTAAAAACGTTTCGATTACGACATTATGCGCCATAACGAGCGTTAAAATGGTTCGATTTCGATGAAATTTTAGTATGTGGTAGGGGACCACCAGGGGACGAACTCTATTGAAAATAGGTGAAATGAGGTCAAAGGTCGGGACATAGGAGCGGAATCCATTCCATCGCCCTTATGCGTCATAACGTATGTAAAAACGTTTCGATTACGACATTATGCGCCATAACGTCCGTAATGGTTCGATTTCGATGATATTTTAGTATGTGGTAGGAGACCACCTCGGGACGAACTGTATTGAAAATAGGGGAAATGGGGTCAAAGGTCAGGACATTGGAGCGGGTTCCATTCCATCGCCCTTATGCGTCATAACTTATCTAAAAACGTTTCGATTACGACATTATGCGCCATAACGAGCGTTAAAATGGTTCGATTTCGATGATATTTTAGTATGTGGTAGGGGACCACCTCGGGACGAACTCTATTGAAAATAGGTGAAATGGGGTCATAGGTCAGGACATAGGAGCGGGATTCATTCCATCGCTCTTATGCGTCATAACTTATGTAAAAATGTTTCGATTGCATCAAAACGTTATCATGTTGTTCCGGAGGTATACTAAACCGGTTCTGTTGAATATCATAGAAATGGGGTCAAAGGTCAGGGCACAGGACCGAGATTTATTCCACAGCCATTATTCTCATAACTTGAGTAATGATTTCTGGTATGTTGGAAACCGTATCATAATCAATGCATTGCATGATTTCGCTAATTTGTTTTTACATGAACTCCATTGTTCTTGTGAATACTTTATTTGTACAGGAACTCCATTCATCTTTCCTTTTGTGTGAACGTGAGTGTTACGTTTTCATAAAAAGTTTCTACCGAGTAGTTTTTCGTATTTAAAAAGAATATTTTTCTCTATTGACAAATCAGCCAAGTTACTGGAATGTAAATGTCCTTGTGTGACTCTAAGATATATCTTGCTTCTTTTCAATACGGAAAAACGTTCTTGCAGTTGTTGATGGAAACTTTAATATTAGGTCTGCTAATTTTTACATCTCACTGAACACTATGTCCAATTTATTCGACTTTATGTAACAAGTAATGTCTCTCACTGATTTTTTTGTATTCATCAAAAACTCATCTTCAGTTTATTTTTAGTCGAGCTGTATCAAAATTTGAAGCATAGAGTTCTCTATGTTTTGATAGTAGATGTTCACGGAAGCTTTTACAAAATATATCAAACCACTTCGAATCCAGTAAAGCAACGAATTTGAGATATAATAACACTTATAACGAAGTAAATTTCCCCGTCATTTTCGGTCTACGCCGGGATTCGAACCCGAGTACGCTTATTCCGGAACAAGTCGCTCTACCAACTGAGCTACGCAGACATGTATTCTGATTCCTATCTGCCTTTATGTCATGTGCGTCCTGCTGGCAGGTACGTCACATCTCCCCCGAAAGAGGGCCGGGGGCATGGCCCACGGGTCAGCCGTGACCATGAATCGTTGCAGGCAGCCATCCATTGTAGAATGTGCACTTGAGAACTCCCAGTCAAACTGGTGTGTGGAATGCAACGTCACACACATTTATTTTTCGAAGCACTGGAGAAGGGATTCTCTGATTTTTCCTATCTCGCGGTGTGGAAATAACATCACACCAATGCGAGATTTTGAACGGTCGGGTCATCCGGGTAGTTCGGGCGCCATTATAACGAAGTAAATTTCTCCGTCATTTCTGTCCACGCCGGGGTTCGAACCCGGGTCCACTCATTCCGGAATAAGTTGCTCTACCAATTAAGCTACGCGGACGTTTTATTCTGATACCTATCTGCCTTTATGTCGTGTGCGTCCTTCTGGCAGGTGCGTCACATCTCCTGGTACGTTACATCATCTCCCCCTTATTTTTTTTTTTTTTTTTTTGAAGTGCTGGAGAAGGGATTCTCTTATTTTTCCTATCTGGCGGTGTGGAAATAAGATCACACCATTGCGAGATTTTTGAACGGTCGCGTCATCCGGATAGTTCGGGCGCCATTATAACGAAGTAAATTTCCCCGTCATTTTCGGTCTACGCCGGGATTCGAACCCGAGTACGCTTATTCCGGAACAAGTCGCTCTACCAACTGAGCTACGCAGACATGTATTCTGATTCCTATCTGCCTTTATGTCATGTGCGTCCTGCTGGCAGGTACGTCACACACTGGTTTTACTTTATTGACACTTCACACAAACTGAAACAACCCTCGCGAAACACGTGATCTTATGGGCGGAAGCACGCGAGTGTCTGAGGCAGTCGAAGTCTTCTCTTTTCTGAGCGAACCGTTGCCCAAAGCAATGGCCCATTCCCCTCCATCCGCTCATTCATGTTGCCATGGAAACGCTAGCAGCTGTTCTAATGCGTCGTTGGTATTCACTCGCAGGCCTGAGTCAGAGAAGTAAATCCGCACGTGATTTTTTCGCGGCAAGAGCGTCGACATATCTGAACAAGAAAGTTGACACCGTATTTTCGGGTGTAACGAGCACGTCTTTTGTATCCGTTCTGACGCAAATTAAATTTATCAAAGCCATTCAAAGTCAAAGGAACCGGTATGGAAAACAATAGATCTGACCAAAGAAAGAAGATTTTCAGTCGAGTTTTTAATCCCTCAGATATTGCTGTAAACGGAATCGTGAGCTTACGAACTCTTAGAAACAGAGTTATCGACACAAATAAGATGTGACTTTACGTCCCCTGGTGGGAAAACCATGCATTATTTTAGGAAGAAAGTATTCTCAAAAGGTTTACCCATATAAGCGGTATCGGTCCAAGAAAAAAAAAATTAGTCGAGTTTTCAGGAGCCCAGATTTTGCAACAAATACTTCAGAAGCAGAAATTAACACATATGACCCCTGGTGGCCAAACCATTCTTTACCAAACAATGGAAATTACGTGAAAAATATTTTCCGTCAGTTCTTGTATGCGATAGAGGAAGAATTTTTCAAATCGGAGGTTTAAAAGCAGAGATATAGGGGGAAACGCAATTTACCTTTACGCCCCTAGCGGAAAGTCTATGAATTACTTGAAAATTTTGAATTTATAGGAAAAACATGTCACACTAGAAACACAATCTAACAAAGAAGGAATTTTTTAAATCGGACTCTCAGAAGTCGAGATATTGACAAACATAAGATATACATCTACGCCCCCAGGCGTAGAAACCGTGCACTATTTTAAGAAGAAAATGTTTCTAAAAGGTTTGTCGACATGAGTAGTATCGGTCAACAAACGACGTTTTTTTTTCAATCAAGAATTTAGAAGCTCATATTTTGCTGCAAATACAACAGAAGCGGAAATTAATTTCTAATTTTTGTAAAAAAATAGTTTGGCCCCCTGGTGGCCAAAGTATTTTTTTTACAAAAATTAGAAATTATGTGCAAACGGCTTGTCAGTTAGCGTGTGTGAGTCTGGAGGAATTCGAGGCCGCTGTGGTGTAGCGGAAGCATATCCGGCGCGTAACTGGAAGACCCTGGGTTCGACTCCTGGTGGCGGCCAATGAGAATTTTTCCGTGACTCACTTATAAACGTGGAAAGAGCGAAGATCTTTGTTTGATGTTCCTGGTCCACGTTAAATGTCTGTATTAATTATTCATTCGCCTTCTAATTATTTCTTCAGTTGCTGCTTACCATCTTTGGTGAATCCCCAGCATTGTGCGGGGCTCCAAGAAGCAACCTGCCAACTTGGCTTGGCAGTTAGCGTGTGTGAGTCTGGAGGAATTCGAGGCCGCTGTGGTGTAGTGGAAGCATATCCGGCGCGTAACTGGAAGACCCTGGGTTCGACTCCCGGTGGCGGCCAATGAGAATTTTTCCGTGACTCACTTATAAACGTGGAAAGAGCGAAGATCTTTGTTTGATGTTCCTGGTCCACGTTAAATGTCTGTATTAATTATTCATTCGCCTTCTAATTATTTCTTCAGTTGCTGCTTACCATCTTTGGTGAATCCCCAGCATTGTGCGGGGCTCCAAGAAGCAACCTGCCAACTTGGCTTGGCAGTTAGCGTGTGTGAGTCTGGAGGAATTCGAGGCCGCTGTGGTGTAGTGGAAGCATATCCGGCGCGTAACTGGAAGACCCTGGGTTCGACTCCCGGTGGCGGCCAATGAGAATTTTTCCGTGACTCACTTATAAACGTGGAAAGAGCGAAGATCTTTGTTTGATGTTCCTGGTCCACGTTAAATGTCTGTATTAATTATTCATTCGCCTTCTAATTATTTCTTCAGTTGCTGCTTACCATCTTTGGTGAATCCCCAGCATTGTGCGGGGCTCCAAGAAGCAACCTGCCAACTTGGCTTGGCAGTTAGCGTGTGTGAGTCTGGAGGAATTCGAGGCCGCTGTGGTGTAGTGGAAGCATATCCGGCGCGTAACTGGAAGACCCTGGGTTCGACTCCCGGTGGCGGCCAATGAGAATTTTTCCGTGACTCACTTATAAACGTGGAAAGAGCGAAGATCTTTGTTTGATGTTCCTGGTTCGCGTTAAATGTCTGTATTAATTATTCATTCGCCTTCTAATTATTTCTTCAGTTGCTGCTTACCATCTTTGGTGAATCCCCAGCATTGTGCGGGGCTCCAAGAAGCAACCTGCCAACTTGGCTTGGCAGTTAGCGTGTGTGAGTCTGGAGGAATTCGAGGCCGCTGTGGTGTAGTGGAAGCATATCCGGCGCGTAACTGGAAGACCCTGGGTTCGACTCCCGGTGGCGGCCAATGAGAATTTTTCCGTGACTCACTTATAAACGTGGAAAGAGCGAAGATCTTTGTTTGATGTTCCTGGTCCACGTTAAATGTCTGTATTAATTATTCATTCGCCTTCTAATTATTTCTTCAGTTGCTGCTTACCATCTTTGGTGAATCCCCAGCATTGTGCGGGGCTCCAAGAAGCAACCTGCCAACTTGGCTTGGCAGTTAGCGTGTGTGAGTCTGGAGGAATTCGAGGCCGCTGTGGTGTAGTGGAAGCATATCCGGCGCGTAACTGGAAGACCCTGGGTTCGACTCCCGGTGGCGGCCAATGAGAATTTTTCCGTGACTCACTTATAAACGTGGAAAGAGCGAAGATCTTTGTTTGATGTTCCTGGTCCACGTTAAATGTCTGTATTAATTATTCATTCGCCTTCTAATTATTTCTTCAGTTGCTGCTTACCATCTTTGGTGAATCCCCAGCATTGTGCGGGGCTCCAAGGAGCAACCTGCCAACTTGGCTTGGCAGTTAGCGTGTGTGAGTCTGGAGGAATTCGAGGCCGCTGTGGTGTAGTGGAAGCATATTTGGCGCGTAACTGGAAGACCCTGGGTTCGACTCCCGGTGGCGGCCAATGAGAATTTTTCCGTGACTCACTTATAAACGTGGAAAGAGCGAAGATCTTTGTTTGATGTTCCTGGTCCACGTTAAATGTCTGTATTAATTATTCATTCGCCTTCTAATTATTTCTTCAGTTGCTGCTTACCATCTTTGGTGAATCCCCAGCATTGTGCGGGGCTCCAAGAAGCAACCTGCCAACTTGGCTTGGCAGTTAGCGTGTGTGAGTCTGGAGGAATTCGAGGCCGCTGTGGTGTAGTGGAAGCATATCCGGCGCGTAACTGGAAGACCCTGGGTTCGACTCCCGGTGGCGGCCAATGAGAATTTTTCCGTGACTCACTTATAAACGTGGAAAGAGCGAAGATCTTTGTTTGATGTTCCTGGTCCACGTTAAATGTCTGTATTAATTATTCATTCGCCTTCTAATTATTTCTTCAGTTGCTGCTTACCATCTTTGGTGAATCCCCAGCATTGTGCGGGGCTCCAAGAAGCAACCTGCCAACTTGGCTTGGCAGTTAGCGTGTGTGAGTCTGGAGGAATTCGAGGCCGCTGTGGTGTAGTGGAAGCATATCCGGCGCGTAACTGGAAGACCCTGGGTTCGACTCCCGGTGGCGGCCAATGAGAATTTTTCCGTGACTCACTTATAAACGTGGAAAGAGCGAAGATCTTTGTTTGATGTTCCTGGTCCACGTTAAATGTCTGTATTAATTATTCATTCGCCTTCTAATTATTTCTTCAGTTGCTGCTTACCATCTTTGGTGAATCCCCAGCATTGTGCGGGGCTCCAAGGAGCAACCTGCCAACTTGGCTTGGCAGTTAGCGTGTGTGAGTCTGGAGGAATTCGTGGCCGCTGTGGTGTAGTGGAAGCATATCCGGCGCGTAACTGGAAGACCCTGCGTTCGACTCCCGGTGGCGGCCAATGAGAATTTTTCCGTGACTCACTTATAAACGTGGAAAGAGCGAAGATCTTTGTTTGATGTTCCTGGTCCACGTTAAATGTCTGTATTAATTATTCATTCGCCTTCTAATTATTTCTTCAGTTGCTGCTTACCATCTTTGGTGAATCCCCAGCATTGTGCGGGGCTCCAAGGAGCAACCTGCCAACTTGGCTTGGCAGTTAGCGTGTGTGAGTCTGGAGGAATTCGAGGCCGCTGTGGTGTAGTGGAAGCATATCCGGCGCGTAACTGGAAGACCCTGGGTTCGACTCCTGGTGGCGGCCAATGAGAATTTTTCCGTGACTCACTTATAAACGTGGAAAGAGCGAAGATCTTTGTTTGATGTTCCTGGTCCACGTTAAATGTCTGTATTAATTATTCATTCGCCTTCTAATTATTTCTTCAGTTGCTGCTTACCATCTTTGGTGAATCCCCAGCATTGTGCGGGGCTCCAAGAAGCAACCTGCCAACTTGGCTTGGCAGTTAGCGTGTGTGAGTCTGGAGGAATTCGAGGCCGCTGTGGTGTAGTGGAAGCATATCCGGCGCGTAACTGGAAGACCCTGGGTTCGACTCCCGGTGGCGGCCAATGAGAATTTTTCCGTGACTCACTTATAAACGTGGAAAGAGCGAAGATCTTTGTTTGATGTTCCTGGTCCACGTTAAATGTCTGTATTAATTATTCATTCGCCTTCTAATTATTTCTTCAGTTGCTGCTTACCATCTTTGGTGAATCCCCGGCATTGTGCGGGGCTCCAAGAAGTAACCTGCCAACTTGGCTTGGCAGTTAGCGTGTGTGAGTCTGGAGGAATTCGAGGCCGCTGTGGTGTAGTGGAAGCATATCCGGCGCGTAACTGGAAGACCCTGGGTTCGACTCCCGGTGGCGGCCAATGAGAATTTTTCCGTGACTCACTTATAAACGTGGAAAGAGCGAAGATCTTTGTTTGATGTTCCTGGTTCGCGTTAAATGTCTGTATTAATTATTCATTCGCCTTCTAATTATTTCTTCAGTTGCTGCTTACCATCTTTGGTGAATCCCCAGCATTGTGCGGGGCTCCAAGAAGCAACCTGCCAACTTGGCTTGGCAGTTAGCGTGTGTGAGTCTGGAGGAATTCGAGGCCGCTGTGGTGTAGTGGAAGCATATCCGGCGCGTAACTGGAAGACCCTGGGTTCGACTCCCGGTGGCGGCCAATGAGAATTTTTCCGTGACTCACTTATAAACGTGGAAAGAGCGAAGATCTTTGTTTGATGTTCCTGGTCCACGTTAAATGTCTGTATTAATTATTCATTCGCCTTCTAATTATTTCTTCAGTTGCTGCTTACCATCTTTGGTGAATCCCCAGCATTGTGCGGGGCTCCAAGAAGCAACCTGCCAACTTGGCTTGGCAGTTAGCGTGTGTGAGTCTGGAGGAATTCGAGGCCGCTGTGGTGTAGTGGAAGCATATCCGGCGCGTAACTGGAAGACCCTGGGTTCGACTCCCGGTGGCGGCCAATGAGAATTTTTCCGTGACTCACTTATAAACGTGGAAAGAGCGAAGATCTTTGTTTGATGTTCCTGGTTCGCGTTAAATGTCTGTATTAATTATTCATTCGCCTTCTAATTATTTCTTCAGTTGCTGCTTACCATCTTTGGTGAATCCCCAGCATTGTGCGGGGCTCCAAGGAGCAACCTGCCAACTTGGCTTGGCAGTTAGCGTGTGTGAGTCTGGAGGAATTCGTGGCCGCTGTGGTGTAGTGGAAGCATATCCGGCGCGTAACTGGAAGACCCTGGGTTCGACTCCCGGTGGCGGCCAATGAGAATTTTTCCGTGACTCACTTATAAACGTGGAAAGAGCGAAGATCTTTGTTTGATGTTCCTGGTCCACGTTAAATGTCTGTATTAATTATTCATTCGCCTTCTAATTATTTCTTCAGTTGCTGCTTACCATCTTTGGTGAATCCCCAGCATTGTGCGGGGCTCCAAGGAGCAACCTGCCAACTTGGCTTGGCAGTTAGCGTGTGTGAGTCTGGAGGAATTCGAGGCCGCTGTGGTGTAGTGGAAGCATATCCGGCGCGTAACTGGAAGACCCTGGGTTCGACTCCTGGTGGCGGCCAATGAGAATTTTTCCGTGACTCACTTATAAACGTGGAAAGAGCGAAGATCTTTGTTTGATGTTCCTGGTCCACGTTAAATGTCTGTATTAATTATTCATTCGCCTTCTAATTATTTCTTCAGTTGCTGCTTACCATCTTTGGTGAATCCCCAGCATTGTGCGGGGCTCCAAGAAGCAACCTGCCAACTTGGCTTGGCAGTTAGCGTGTGTGAGTCTGGAGGAATTCGAGGCCGCTGTGGTGTAGTGGAAGCATATCCGGCGCGTAACTGGAAGACCCTGGGTTCGACTCCCGGTGGCGGCCAATGAGAATTTTTCCGTGACTCACTTATAAACGTGGAAAGAGCGAAGATCTTTGTTTGATGTTCCTGGTCCACGTTAAATGTCTGTATTAATTATTCATTCGCCTTCTAATTATTTCTTCAGTTGCTGCTTACCATCTTTGGTGAATCCCCAGCATTGTGCGGGGCTCCAAGAAGCAACCTGCCAACTTGGCTTGGCAGTTAGCGTGTGTGAGTCTGGAGGAATTCGAGGCCGCTGTGGTGTAGTGGAAGCATATCCGGCGCGTAACTGGAAGACCCTGGGTTCGACTCCCGGTGGCGGCCAATGAGAATTTTTCCGTGACTCACTTATAAACGTGGAAAGAGCGAAGATCTTTGTTTGATGTTCCTGGTTCGCGTTAAATGTCTGTATTAATTATTCATTCGCCTTCTAATTATTTCTTCAGTTGCTGCTTACCATCTTTGGTGAATCCCCAGCATTGTGCGGGGCTCCAAGAAGCAACCTGCCAACTTGGCTTGGCAGTTAGCGTGTGTGAGTCTGGAGGAATTCGAGGCCGCTGTGGTGTAGTGGAAGCATATCCGGCGCGTAACTGGAAGACCCTGGGTTCGACTCCCGGTGGCGGCCAATGAGAATTTTTCCGTGACTCACTTATAAACGTGGAAAGAGCGAAGATCTTTGTTTGATGTTCCTGGTCCACGTTAAATGTCTGTATTAATTATTCATTCGCCTTCTAATTATTTCTTCAGTTGCTGCTTACCATCTTTGGTGAATCCCCAGCATTGTGCGGGGCTCCAAGAAGCAACCTGCCAACTTGGCTTGGCAGTTAGCGTGTGTGAGTCTGGAGGAATTCGAGGCCGCTGTGGTGTAGTGGAAGCATATCCGGCGCGTAACTGGAAGACCCTGGGTTCGACTCCCGGTGGCGGCCAATGAGAATTTTTCCGTGACTCACTTATAAACGTGGAAAGAGCGAAGATCTTTGTTTGATGTTCCTGGTCCACGTTAAATGTCTGTATTAATTATTCATTCGCCTTCTAATTATTTCTTCAGTTGCTGCTTACCATCTTTGGTGAATCCCCAGCATTGTGTGGGACTCCAAGAAGCAACCTGCCAACTTGGCTTGGCAGTTAGCGTGTGTGAGTCTGGAGGAATTCGAGGCCGCTGTGGTGTAGTGGAAGCATATCCGGCGCGTAACTGGAAGACCCTGGGTTCGACTCCCGGTGGCGGCCAATGAGAATTTTTCCGTGACTCACTTATAAACGTGGAAAGAGCGAAGATCTTTGTTTGATGTTCCTGGTCCACGTTAAATGTCTGTATTAATTATTCATTCGCCTTCTAATTATTTCTTCAGTTGCTGCTTACCATCTTTGGTGAATCCCCAGCATTGTGCGGGGCTCCAAGGAGCAACCTGCCAACTTGGCTTGGCAGTTAGCGTGTGTGAGTCTGGAGGAATTCGTGGCCGCTGTGGTGTAGTGGAAGCATATCCGGCGCGTAACTGGAAGACCCTGCGTTCGACTCCCGGTGGCGGCCAATGAGAATTTTTCCGTGACTCACTTATAAACGTGGAAAGAGCGAAGATCTTTGTTTGATGTTCCTGGTCCACGTTAAATGTCTGTATTAATTATTCATTCGCCTTCTAATTATTTCTTCAGTTGCTGCTTACCATCTTTGGTGAATCCCCAGCATTGTGCGGGGCTCCAAGGAGCAACCTGCCAACTTGGCTTGGCAGTTAGCGTGTGTGAGTCTGGAGGAATTCGAGGCCGCTGTGGTGTAGTGGAAGCATATCCGGCGCGTAACTGGAAGACCCTGGGTTCGACTCCTGGTGGCGGCCAATGAGAATTTTTCCGTGACTCACTTATAAACGTGGAAAGAGCGAAGATCTTTGTTTGATGTTCCTGGTCCACGTTAAATGTCTGTATTAATTATTCATTCGCCTTCTAATTATTTCTTCAGTTGCTGCTTACCATCTTTGGTGAATCCCCAGCATTGTGCGGGGCTCCAAGAAGCAACCTGCCAACTTGGCTTGGCAGTTAGCGTGTGTGAGTCTGGAGGAATTCGAGGCCGCTGTGGTGTAGTGGAAGCATATCCGGCGCGTAACTGGAAGACCCTGGGTTCGACTCCCGGTGGCGGCCAATGAGAATTTTTCCGTGACTCACTTATAAACGTGGAAAGAGCGAAGATCTTTGTTTGATGTTCCTGGTCCACGTTAAATGTCTGTATTAATTATTCATTCGCCTTCTAATTATTTCTTCAGTTGCTGCTTACCATCTTTGGTGAATCCCCGGCATTGTGCGGGGCTCCAAGAAGTAACCTGCCAACTTGGCTTGGCAGTTAGCGTGTGTGAGTCTGGAGGAATTCGAGGCCGCTGTGGTGTAGTGGAAGCATATCCGGCGCGTAACTGGAAGACCCTGGGTTCGACTCCCGGTGGCGGCCAATGAGAATTTTTCCGTGACTCACTTATAAACGTGGAAAGAGCGAAGATCTTTGTTTGATGTTCCTGGTTCGCGTTAAATGTCTGTATTAATTATTCATTCGCCTTCTAATTATTTCTTCAGTTGCTGCTTACCATCTTTGGTGAATCCCCAGCATTGTGCGGGGCTCCAAGAAGCAACCTGCCAACTTGGCTTGGCAGTTAGCGTGTGTGAGTCTGGAGGAATTCGAGGCCGCTGTGGTGTAGTGGAAGCATATCCGGCGCGTAACTGGAAGACCCTGGGTTCGACTCCCGGTGGCGGCCAATGAGAATTTTTCCGTGACTCACTTATAAACGTGGAAAGAGCGAAGATCTTTGTTTGATGTTCCTGGTCCACGTTAAATGTCTGTATTAATTATTCATTCGCCTTCTAATTATTTCTTCAGTTGCTGCTTACCATCTTTGGTGAATCCCCAGCATTGTGCGGGGCTCCAAGAAGCAACCTGCCAACTTGGCTTGGCAGTTAGCGTGTGTGAGTCTGGAGGAATTCGAGGCCGCTGTGGTGTAGTGGAAGCATATCCGGCGCGTAACTGGAAGACCCTGGGTTCGACTCCCGGTGGCGGCCAATGAGAATTTTTCCGTGACTCACTTATAAACGTGGAAAGAGCGAAGATCTTTGTTTGATGTTCCTGGTTCGCGTTAAATGTCTGTATTAATTATTCATTCGCCTTCTAATTATTTCTTCAGTTGCTGCTTACCATCTTTGGTGAATCCCCAGCATTGTGCGGGGCTCCAAGGAGCAACCTGCCAACTTGGCTTGGCAGTTAGCGTGTGTGAGTCTGGAGGAATTCGTGGCCGCTGTGGTGTAGTGGAAGCATATCCGGCGCGTAACTGGAAGACCCTGGGTTCGACTCCCGGTGGCGGCCAATGAGAATTTTTCCGTGACTCACTTATAAACGTGGAAAGAGCGAAGATCTTTGTTTGATGTTCCTGGTCCACGTTAAATGTCTGTATTAATTATTCATTCGCCTTCTAATTATTTCTTCAGTTGCTGCTTACCATCTTTGGTGAATCCCCAGCATTGTGCGGGGCTCCAAGGAGCAACCTGCCAACTTGGCTTGGCAGTTAGCGTGTGTGAGTCTGGAGGAATTCGAGGCCGCTGTGGTGTAGTGGAAGCATATCCGGCGCGTAACTGGAAGACCCTGGGTTCGACTCCTGGTGGCGGCCAATGAGAATTTTTCCGTGACTCACTTATAAACGTGGAAAGAGCGAAGATCTTTGTTTGATGTTCCTGGTCCACGTTAAATGTCTGTATTAATTATTCATTCGCCTTCTAATTATTTCTTCAGTTGCTGCTTACCATCTTTGGTGAATCCCCAGCATTGTGCGGGGCTCCAAGAAGCAACCTGCCAACTTGGCTTGGCAGTTAGCGTGTGTGAGTCTGGAGGAATTCGAGGCCGCTGTGGTGTAGTGGAAGCATATCCGGCGCGTAACTGGAAGACCCTGGGTTCGACTCCCGGTGGCGGCCAATGAGAATTTTTCCGTGACTCACTTATAAACGTGGAAAGAGCGAAGATCTTTGTTTGATGTTCCTGGTCCACGTTAAATGTCTGTATTAATTATTCATTCGCCTTCTAATTATTTCTTCAGTTGCTGCTTACCATCTTTGGTGAATCCCCAGCATTGTGCGGGGCTCCAAGAAGCAACCTGCCAACTTGGCTTGGCAGTTAGCGTGTGTGAGTCTGGAGGAATTCGAGGCCGCTGTGGTGTAGTGGAAGCATATCCGGCGCGTAACTGGAAGACCCTGGGTTCGACTCCCGGTGGCGGCCAATGAGAATTTTTCCGTGACTCACTTATAAACGTGGAAAGAGCGAAGATCTTTGTTTGATGTTCCTGGTTCGCGTTAAATGTCTGTATTAATTATTCATTCGCCTTCTAATTATTTCTTCAGTTGCTGCTTACCATCTTTGGTGAATCCCCAGCATTGTGCGGGGCTCCAAGAAGCAACCTGCCAACTTGGCTTGGCAGTTAGCGTGTGTGAGTCTGGAGGAATTCGAGGCCGCTGTGGTGTAGTGGAAGCATATCCGGCGCGTAACTGGAAGACCCTGGGTTCGACTCCCGGTGGCGGCCAATGAGAATTTTTCCGTGACTCACTTATAAACGTGGAAAGAGCGAAGATCTTTGTTTGATGTTCCTGGTCCACGTTAAATGTCTGTATTAATTATTCATTCGCCTTCTAATTATTTCTTCAGTTGCTGCTTACCATCTTTGGTGAATCCCCAGCATTGTGCGGGGCTCCAAGAAGCAACCTGCCAACTTGGCTTGGCAGTTAGCGTGTGTGAGTCTGGAGGAATTCGAGGCCGCTGTGGTGTAGTGGAAGCATATCCGGCGCGTAACTGGAAGACCCTGGGTTCGACTCCCGGTGGCGGCCAATGAGAATTTTTCCGTGACTCACTTATAAACGTGGAAAGAGCGAAGATCTTTGTTTGATGTTCCTGGTCCACGTTAAATGTCTGTATTAATTATTCATTCGCCTTCTAATTATTTCTTCAGTTGCTGCTTACCATCTTTGGTGAATCCCCAGCATTGTGTGGGACTCCAAGAAGCAACCTGCCAACTTGGCTTGGCAGTTAGCGTGTGTGAGTCTGGAGGAATTCGAGGCCGCTGTGGTGTAGTGGAAGCATATCCGGCGCGTAACTGGAAGACCCTGGGTTCGACTCCCGGTGGCGGCCAATGAGAATTTTTCCGTGACTCACTTATAAACGTGGAAAGAGCGAAGATCTTTGTTTGATGTTCCTGGTCCACGTTAAATGTCTGTATTAATTATTCATTCGCCTTCTAATTATTTCTTCAGTTGCTGCTTACCATCTTTGGTGAATCCCCAGCATTGTGCGGGGCTCCAAGAAGCAACCTGCCAACTTGGCTTGGCAGTTAGCGTGTGTGAGTCTGGAGGAATTCGAGGCCGCTGTGGTGTAGTGGAAGCATATCCGGCGCGTAACTGGAAGACCCTGGGTTCGACTCCCGGTGGCGGCCAATGAGAATTTTTCCGTGACTCACTTATAAACGTGGAAAGAGCGAAGATCTTTGTTTGATGTTCCTGGTCCACGTTAAATGTCTGTATTAATTATTCATTCGCCTTCTAATTATTTCTTCAGTTGCTGCTTACCATCTTTGGTGAATCCCCAGCATTGTGCGGGGCTCCAAGGAGCAACCTGCCAACTTGGCTTGGCAGTTAGCGTGTGTGAGTCTGGAGGAATTCGAGGCCGCTGTGGTGTAGTGGAAGCATATCCGGCGCGTAACTGGAAGACCCTGGGTTCGACTCCCGGTGGCGGCCAATGAGAATTTTTCCGTGACTCACTTATAAACGTGGAAAGAGCGAAGATCTTTGTTTGATGTTCCTGGTCCACGTTAAATGTCTGTATTAATTATTCATTCGCCTTCTAATTATTTCTTCAGTTGCTGCTTACCATCTTTGGTGAATCCCCAGCATTGTGCGGGGCTCCAAGAAGCAACCTGCCAACTTGGCTTGGCAGTTAGCGTGTGTGAGTCTGGAGGAATTCGAGGCCGCTGTGGTGTAGTGGAAGCATATCCGGCGCGTAACTGGAAGACCCTGGGTTCGACTCCCGGTGGCGGCCAATGAGAATTTTTCCGTGACTCACTTATAAACGTGGAAAGAGCGAAGATCTTTGTTTGATGTTCCTGGTCCACGTTAAATGTCTGTATTAATTATTCATTCGCCTTCTAATTATTTCTTCAGTTGCTGCTTACCATCTTTGGTGAATCCCCAGCATTGTGCGGGGCTCCAAGAAGCAACCTGCCAACTTGGCTTGGCAGTTAGCGTGTGTGAGTCTGGAGGAATTCGAGGCCGCTGTGGTGTAGTGGAAGCATATCCGGCGCGTAACTGGAAGACCCTGGGTTCGACTCCCGGTGGCGGCCAATGAGAATTTTTCCGTGACTCACTTATAAACGTGGAAAGAGCGAAGATCTTTGTTTGATGTTCCTGGTCCACGTTAAATGTCTGTATTAATTATTCATTCGCCTTCTAATTATTTCTTCAGTTGCTGCTTACCATCTTTGGTGAATCCCCAGCATTGTGCGGGGCTCCAAGAAGCAACCTGCCAACTTGGCTTGGCAGTTAGCGTGTGTGAGTCTGGAGGAATTCGAGGCCGCTGTGGTGTAGTGGAAGCATATCCGGCGCGTAACTGGAAGACCCTGGGTTCGACTCCCGGTGGCGGCCAATGAGAATTTTTCCGTGACTCACTTATAAACGTGGAAAGAGCGAAGATCTTTGTTTGATGTTCCTGGTTCGCGTTAAATGTCTGTATTAATTATTCATTCGCCTTTTAATTATTTCTTCAGTTGCTGCTTACCATCTTTGGTGAATCCCCAGCATTGTGCGGGGCTCCAAGAAGCAACCTGCCAACTTGGCTTGGCAGTTAGCGTGTGTGAGTCTGGAGGAATTCGAGGCCGCTGTGGTGTAGTGGAAGCATATCCGGCGCGTAACTGGAAGACCCTGGGTTCGACTCCCGGTGGCGGCCAATGAGAATTTTTCCGTGACTCACTTATAAACGTGGAAAGAGCGAAGATCTTTGTTTGATGTTCCTGGTCCACGTTAAATGTCTGTATTAATTATTCATTCGCCTTCTAATTATTTCTTCAGTTGCTGCTTACCATCTTTGGTGAATCCCCAGCATTGTGCGGGGCTCCAAGAAGCAACCTGCCAACTTGGCTTGGCAGTTAGCGTGTGTGAGTCTGGAGGAATTCGAGGCCGCTGTGGTGTAGCGGAAGCATATCCGGCGCGTAACTGATAGACCCTGGGTTCGACTCCCGGTGGCGGCCGATGAGAATTTTTCCGTGACTCACTTAAAAACGTGGAAAGAGCGAAGATCTTTGTTTGATGTTCCTGGTCCACGTTAAATGTCTGTATTAATTATTCATTCGCCTTCTAATTATTTCTTCAGTTGCTGCTTACCATCTTTGGTGAATCCCCAGCATTGTGCGGGGCTCCAAGAAGCAACCTGCCAACTTGGCTTGGCAGTTAGCGTGTGTGAGTCTGGAGGAATTCGAGGCCGCTTTGGTGTAGCGGAAGCATATCCGGCGCGTAACTGGAAGACCCTGGGTTCGACTGCCGGAGGCGGCCAATGAGATTTTTCCGTGACTCACTTATAAACGTGGAAAGAGCGAAGATCTTTGTTTGATGTTCCTGGTCCACGTTAAATGTCTGTATTAATTATTCATTCGCCTTCTAATTATTTCTTCAGTTGCTGCTTACCATCTTTGGTGAATCCCCAGCATTGTGCGGGGCTCCAAGAAGCAACCTGCCAACTGGGCTTGGCAGTTAGCGTGTGTGAGTCTGGAGGAATTTGAGGCCGCTGTGGTGTAATGGAAGCATATCCGGCGTGTAACTAGAAGACCCTGGGTTCTATTCCCGGTGGAGGCAAATGAGAATTTTTCCGTGACTCACTTATAAACGTGGAAAGAGCGAAGATCTTTGTTCGATGTTCCTGGTCCAAGTTAAATGTCTGTATTAATTATTCATTCGCCTTCTAATTATTTCTTTAGTTGGTGCTTACCATCTTTGGTGAATCCCCAGCATTGTGTGGGGCTCCAAGAAGCAACCTGCCAACTTGGCAAATTGGCTTGGCAGTTAGCGTGTGTGAGTCTGGAGGAATTCGAAGCCGCTGTAATGTAACGGAAGCATATCCGGTGCGTAACTGGAAGACACTGGGTTCGACTCCCGGTGGCGGCCAATGAGAATTTTTCCGTGACTCACTTATAAACGTGGAACGAGCGAAGACGTTTGTTTGATGTTCCTGGTCCACGTCAAATGTCTGTATTAATTATTCATCCCAGATAGCCGCCGGGTATGCTATCTGGGATATACGCAGGTTCGATTCCTGCTCCATAATGACGAAATTTTAAAGTTTTCGGATATTATCTGACTTACCATCCTTGCCATATTTACACCAAGAAATACACAGTGCGTCAAAGAATTTTTAAGACTGGCGCTAGATTTCAGGCTACGGTGGCGCCACCGCTGTAATCGCGAATGCGTTATAAACCGTGACCATCTGCTTGCTTTCTGCCAAAAGTACTGCGCAGTTGTTAAAGTAACTCAAACGAAACGGCCGTTCATTAGAGAAGTCAAATTTTTTCATGTTGTACTAATTCATTAAGATGGAACAAAGGGCTGTTATTAAATTTAACGCAAAACTTTGTAAAAGTGCCTCGGAAACGTACCAAATGATGAAACAAGTTTACGGTGAGTTTTGTTTAAGTAGATCAAATGTTTTCCTGTGGCACAAACGTTTTTTTGGACGCTAGAAGATGATAAGCATACCGGAAGACCAAGTTCATCTAGGACACCTGAGATTATTGAAAAAGTGCGTGATTTCGTGGCAAACAATCGATGTGCGTCACTAAGAATGATGGAAGAGTCTTTAAACATCAACAAAGAAACGATTCGAACCATCCTGCATGAAGATTTGGGCAAAACAAAAGTCTGTGCTAAATTTGTTCCACACACGTTAACCAATGAACAAAAATGAAGGAGAAGTGCACATTGCAGAGACATCATTTCAGCCGCTGAAAATGATCCAAACTTCTTAAAATCGATTGTTATAGGTGATGAAACATGGTGTTTTCAATATGACCCTAAAACAAAGTGACAAATTGCGGAATGGAAGTCAAAAAACTCGCCACAAGCCAAAATAACAAGAAAAGTTCCATCGAAAATCAAAACAATGCTCATTACATTCTTCGATAGTAAGGGTATTATCCACAAAGAATTTGTTCCAAGTGGACAAACAATTACTGATGAGTTTTATTTAAATGTTTTGAGGCGTTTGATGGGCAGAATTCGTCGCATTCGTCCAGAATATCGGGTTGAAAACAGTTGGTGTTTGTTGCACGATAATGCACCCAGTCACACATCACTTCTTGTTCGTAGATTTTTGGCGAAAAATAACGTCTGTGTGTTGAATCATCCACCGTATTCGCCTGATTTAGCACCCTGTGACTTTTCTTCATTCCCAAAACTTAAAATGACGTTAAAAGGGTGTTATTTTGATGATATTTCGACCATACAAACAGCTTCGACGCGTGCTTTAGAGGCAATTCCGCAAAGTGAACTGGAACAGGCATTCGAATCATTATTAAATCGCTGTAACAAGTGTATTGAAGCCGGAGGAACTTATTTTGAATAACAAACCAAAACAAATGATAATTTCTTGTTTCTATTTCATTTTACAGACCCAGTCTTAAAAATTCTTTGACGCACTGTGTATAATATGTAGGTGAACGTAGTGGGTGAACGTTGTAGTCGAATAGAGGCGGCATGTCAACTCGTCGGTAACTTAGTGACTTTGAAATCAGTGTCGTTGTAGGATGCCACATCCGCACATGCGATCAGCACTCAACTGGAGCATGCGCAATCGACGGTTGGCGGTGTGGTAACCGAAAGGAGACGTTATATAGGTACTAGTGAGGGAAAACATCCCGGTCGGACCCGGAAAATGACGGATAGAGACAGGCACGTGTCACAGCGGGTAGCACGGAAAAAACGATAGAAATTGGCTCAGAGCATCCGTGAAGAGTTCCAGAGCAGAACTAATACCACTCTGTGCATTAATACGGCAAGAAAAGAACTACATGTACTAGGGTTCAATCGCTGAGCGGAGTCACAAAACCAAACATAAACGGTATTATGGAACGACGAATTCAGGTTCACGTGTTTCCAGTCCGATAGCAGAGTATAAGTGTGGCCACAGACCAAAGAACGACTGCTACCTACTGCAAAGGTTACTGGGGGTTGGAGTTCTTGTACGGGGTGTTTTCAGTTTACGGAATTGGACCTATGGTTGTGATCTCTGCTACCATGACGGCAGTCGGCTACGTTGAGGTAATTCTATGGAACCGATAAATGTTATTACACTGGCGTGCACAAATTAAGGAAGAGACGGTTTTTCGAATGTAACGTCGTGCAGAAGTGCTCCACATCGACTCAAATCATACCATAAGATCCCCAAGATGTAAGAATATGGGACAAGTGAGAAAAACCGTCCAAACAAGGAATCCAAAGGATACAAAGGCACTTTATTGAATAGGTAGCTTCGAGCACAACTGCACAGAATACAGAAACGTCCATGTGACAGGCGGCTGCCAAGAAAAATCCAGTCTTTAGTAGGAGATATGATCACCCCTGACTGCGTTGCAGGATTTACAACGTCTGTTTATGCTGAGGACGAGGTTGTCAAGGAGCTGTTGAGTCAACGCGGCCTATTCCTCTTGTAGAGCCAATCGCAGCGGCAAATCGCTGCTGGCGGCTGGTGACGTGCTGCCAAGCGTTTCCCGAGAAGGTCCCACACGTGATCAATTGGATTTAGGTCCGGGGACCTTCCGTGCGTTGAATATCTACACTCTCCAACAGCTCTGCGACAGTCACTGTGTGATGAGGTGTAGCGTTGTGGTCCATGAAGAGGAACTCAGGACCCACAGCACCTATAAACAGACGCACGTGAGGCAGGAGAACCTCGGTACAATAGCGGACACCAGTGACTTAACCTCCTTGGAAGATGTGGAGGTCAGTACGGCTACCAAGCATGATACCGCCCCAAAACGAGAACTCCACCACCTCCAAACCGGTCTCTTTCGATGATGTTGGAGGTGTGATTGCATGTTCCTTGCTCTCTCCAGATGTGCATACGTCCAGAATCGCTCGTCAGACTAAATCGGCTCTCATCCGTAAAAAGAACTCGACTCCATTGCTGATGTGTCCAGTTCTTGTGTTCCTGGCACCACAGAAACCGCCGTCTCCGATGAGCAGGCGTTAATGGCACACACCGTACTGGTCGTCGTGCAAATAGACCACCTTTTTTGCAGCCTCCTGGCTACGGTAAAACGCGATAACGGACGTCCAGTTGTCTGTTGCATGTGCCTTGCGATTTCTCCCGCTGTTTCTTCTCGTCTGCAGGACAATATACCGGTCGTCCGCCGTCGTGGTTGCTCGTGGACGATCACTGCTAAACTCTCGGACAGCTGTTCCTGTCGTTTGAAATGCTCTCCAAGCTCGTGAAACGATGCTGTGAGCGATCCCGAACTCCTCGGCCACACTAGTCACACTTCGACCTTCTTCCAACTTCGCAATGACGAGACCTCGGGTGAAGTCATCCAGATATCGTCTACTGGATTGCCTGTTGGCCATATCACACGGTGGCAGCAACTCGACGTCGTTCAAACCGATGTACACCGTGCAATAGCTTTCACCGAATTGCTGAGCGTACACCGCCCTTGTGCTTTATATACCCTTCCGACACTCCCCCCTACGTCATGCTACATATATGTGCATGCCCTACCGTACCGGACCCAAGTCTATCTCCTGAGTGGTCTTTCGGTCCGTTCTGCCTGCTCGTTCCGCTGTTATACTAATTTCTCCTCTTCGTCCTTAATTTCTGCACACCAGTGTACAACGATGATAATGCCCCCTGCCACAAAGCCTCAGCTGTTATGGACTGGTATGAAGAGATGGGTGTGTAACGAGTGCCTTGCTCCCCTCTCACCCCCCAAGATCCTGTTCTGAACTATTGGGTTGTCGGAAAAGTCATGACGTATTTTAGCCATGTTTTGCAAAGGTCATTTATTGATAGAAAGAACAAAGATCAATCAATGATATATTGCCCGTTTTGTTCGATAACCTTTTGCCAATTTTCCGTGACGTGTAGAATTCCTCGTTCATAGAAGGACCTGTCTCTCGTGGCGATAAACTCTACAAGGTGCTGATTTACAGCCTCATCTGAATTGAACGTTATAGGAGGCAAGGACTGCTGAAGAGAGCGAAACAAGTGGAAGTCTGACGGCGCAAGGTCAGGCGAGTATGCTCGGTGTGGCAACACATCCCACCGAAGCTCCAATAATTTTTGGCTGGTGATCAAACATGTGTGAGGTCTCGCGTTGTCGTGATGGAACACAACACCTGTACGATGAACGAGCTCTGGACGTTTCTGGATGACGGATTCGTTCAAACTGTCCAATTGCCGACAGTACACATTCGAATTGATTGTTTGGTTCCGTAGTAGGAGCTCGAAAAACACGACACCTTTAAAATCCCACCACACTGAGACCAGAACCTTCCGCTGAAGAATGTCTGCTTTGGATGTCGTTTGAGGCGAAGCAGCACGTCGGGACCATGACCGTTTATGCAGAACATTGTTGTACACAATCCACTTTTCGTGACAAGTTAGCAGTCGCTTCAAAAAGGATCGTTTTGCTCACTTTTTATGAGCATATCGCAGATGTTTATACGCGCCGTCAATTGAGCTTCTTTGAGTTCATGAGGAACCCACAAATCGAGCTTGCTTACGTATCCCAGCTTCTTCAGGTGGTCGTGAACGCTTGAATGATGGATTGTGTCTGCAATCTCTCGTGTCGTGTAACGTGCGTTTGACTCGATCCATGCCTTGATTTGGTCGTCATCAACCTCGGTGGGCCTCCCGGACCGAAGAGCATCGTTGAGGTCAAAATCACCAGCACGGAATTTTGCGAACCATGTTCTTGTAGAGCATTATCACCGTACAATTTACGCAACTTTTCACAAGCTTGACACGCGTTCTTCCCTTTACGGAAGTAAAACAGTGAAATATGGCGGAAATGCACAGTTTGGTCTTTTATCTTCAACTTGATGTCAAATCTCCTCAATTCAACCAAATCGCTCACTGTCCTTTTAGACTGCAGCACGAACTGGCACCTGTCGAATGCCATAGCGATAACAGAGCTGCGCATGCCCCTAGTACTTCCAAAACCGCCCAACCGCCATCGGGTGCCAAAATACGTCACGACTTTTCCGTCATCCCAATACATCGAACATTTCTATGAGGGATTGAAATGGTGGTTGAAGTCGAGACCAACACGCTCCAATTCTGCTGCTGTGCTCAGTGCAGATTTGCAGGCGGGATGGAGACGAATTCCACTTGATGGCACCTGTAATTTGGTCAAATGACTTCCTCAACGATTATTAGTGATAATTCATTCCAAGTGTTTCCTGCTACCGTGACGGAAGTTCTCTGCATTGACATTCTGGATAATATGGCGTTTCCTTCACTGTGGCAATTCTACGGAACAGACGAATGTTATTTTCAGGATGACAATGCACTCTGCCACAAAGTTGCAGCTGTTATGGACTGGTATGAAGAGATGTGTGCGTAACGATTACGCTGACCCGCTTGTAGTCCTGACATCAACCCCATCGAACACTTTTGGGACGAACTGGAACGGTGGTTGAAGTCAAACCGACACGTCTCAAATCTGTTGTTCAATTTAAAGCGGGTTTGCAGTCGTAATGGGGCGAATAACTTTATGTCACCAGAAATTTGGTCGAAAGCGTTCCTTAGCGATTATTCTTGGTAATCCAGTCCAAGGGCGGACATACTAGATGTCGGACTAAGTGCTTTCTATTAAAATATTTATTTATCTAGTGTCCGGACAATTATTGGTAGCTAGTACACTACCAACCAACAAGTAATTGGACACTTCCGCAATACACGATATCTGCGGTCCTGATACACGTCACGGCCGCCGCCGTTAAATATCGTGTGGGAAACAACAACGCAACCAGTCGCATGCAAGATGCCACGCAGTTCGGAGCTCTCTGATTTCGAGAAAGGTGTAATCGTCGGGTATCACAAAAATCGCCGATGACATATCCAGCGAGTTAAAGTACCCAAAATCGACAGTGGCCTACGTGATTGGCAAGTGGAAGATGAGAGGTGACTGTCGGAATGTGCCCCGACCCGGCAGACAAACAAAACTGGGAGTTAGAGACCGACGGGTGCTGGCCAGAGAAATTCGGAATAACCACACCAAATCGATGGGCCACATCCGCGAGGAGTTTCAACAGGCATCCGGGAGTGTTCTTTCGATGAATACCATCCGTAAGGAAGCCCATCTGCTCGGTTATCATGGACCCACAAGCCTTTGGTCACCAAGTCCAATAGCGCTGCTCGGCTAACGTGGTGCAAAGAACGTCGAAAGTGGAACGTTGAACAGTGGAAACAGGTTCTCTGGAGCGACGAATCAAGGTTCACCCTCTACCGTTCGGATGGCAGGGTCTGGGTTTGGCGTCTGCCTGGAGAACGCCTCCTGCCGGAATGTATTGTGCCAATTGTGAAGTTCGGCTTTGGTGGAATTATGCTATGGGGGTGTTTCTCCTGGTATGGCACGGGACCCTTGGTCGCAATTCCTGGTAGACTCAACGCCGAGACCTACTGCACCATTTTTGATGACCATGCGCTTCCTACGTTGTGGCAGTTTTACGGGGTGGACTCATGTTACTTTCAGGATGACAATGCCACCTGTCATGTTGCGAGGTCCACCATGGCTTGGTATGGAGACAATGGGGTTAATCGAATGGACTGGCCCCGGACCTTAACCCTATCGAGCACCTCTAGGACGAGTTGGAGCGTCGACTTAAGGGTCCGAAATCGGTGAAGGAACTGACCTGTCTTCTCCAAGCCAAGTGGAAGAAAATACCGCTAGCCGTCGTACAACGCCTGGTTGAGAGTATGCGCAGCTGTAATCGCCGCTCGTGGAGGCTCCACCAACTATTGAAGGTGAATAAACTTCGTTTTCCTTTGCTATCACAGGTGTCCAATTACTTGTTGGTAGATAGTGTAGTTATCAACACAGAAATAAGACTTTTCTTTTCCACCTGTTTCACATTACCTCGATAAATATGTACGAATTGGTACAACAGATTTTGAAGGGTTTACTGCCTCCTATGGTACTGCGTGCAGTTTTTAAGAGCACGTAGGCCGCCCCGGTGGCGCAGTGGTGTAAGGCGTTGGCCACTGATCATTCGTCCGTAATAGGTCCGAGTTCGAATCCCGGTCAGGCATGGATGTTGTGTTTGTCTTACGGCACTGGCTCTCTCCCTTCCCTGGAACCAGTGACCCTAAATTAGGGACGGGCGACTGCTTATAGCCCATTGAGTTGCTCATGGTGGTCGTTAAACCTCCAATCAATCAATGGATGTTGTGTTTGTCTTACGGCACTGGCTCTCTCCCTTCCCTGGAACCAGTTGCCCTAAATTAGGGACGGGCGACTGCTTATAGCCCATTGAGTTGCTCACGGTGGTCGTTAAACCTCCAATTAATCAATGGATGTTGTGTTTGTCTTACGGCACTGGCTCTCTCCCTTCCCTGGAACCAGTTGCCCTAAATTAGGGACGGGCGACTGCTTATAGCCCATTGAGTTGCTCACGGTGGTCGTTAAACCTCCAATCAATCAATGGATGTTGTGTTTGTCTTACGGCACTGGCTCTCTCCCTTCCCTGGAACCAGTGACCCTAAATTAGGGACGGGCGACTGCTTATAGCCCATTGAGTTGCTCACGGTGGTCGTTAAACCTCCAATCAATCAATGGATGTTGTGTTTGTCTTACGGCACTGGCTCTCTCCCTTCCCTGGAACCAGTGACCCTAAATTAGGGACGGGCGACTGCTTATAGCCCATTGAGTTGCTCACGGTGGTCGTTAAACCTCCAATTAATCAATGGATGTTGTGTTTGTCTTACGGCACTGGCTCTCTCCCTTTCCTGGAACCAGTTGCCCTAAATTAGGGACGGGCGACTGCTTATAGCCCATTGAGTTGCTCACGGTGGTCGTTAAACCTCCAATCAATCAATGGATGTTGTGTTTGTCTTACGGCACTGGCTCTCTCCCTTCCCTGGAACCAGTGACCCTAAATTAGGGACGGGCGACTGCTTATAGCCCATTGAGTTGCTCACGGTGGTCGTTGAACCTCCAATCAATCAATGGATGTTGTGTTTGTCTTACGGCACTGGTTCTCTCCCTTCCCTGGAACCAGTGACCCTAAATTAGGGACGGGCGACTGCTTATAGCCCATTGAGTTGCTCACGGTGGTCGTTAAACCTCCAATCAATCAATGGATGTTGTGTTTGTCTTACGGCACTGGCTCTCTCCCTTCCCTGGAACCAGTGACCCTAAATTAGGGACGGGCGACTGCTTATAGCCCATTGAGTTGCTCACGGTGGTCGTTAAACCTCCAATCAATCAATGGATGTTGTGTTTGTCTTACGGCACTGGCTCTCTCCCTTCCCTGGAACCAGTGACCCTAAATTAGGGACGGGCGACTGCTTATAGCCCATTGAGTTGCTCACGGTGGTCGTTAAACCTCCAATCAATCAATGGATGTTGTGTTTGTCTTACGGCACTGGCTCTCTCCCTTCCCTGGAACCAGTAACCCTAAATTAGGGACGGGCGACTGCTTATAGCCCATTGAGTTGCTCACGGTGGTCGTTAAACCTCCAATCAATCAATGGATGTTGTGTTTGTCTTACGGCACTGCCTCTCTCCCTTCCCTGGAACCAGTGACCGTAAATTAGGGACGGGCGACTGCTTATAGCCCATTGAGTTGCTCACGGTGGTCGTTAAACCTCCAATCAAAAAAAAAAAAAAAAGAGCACGTACAACTCGTACTCTTAAATGTAAGTATTGAACATAACAGGGATATTTATGATCTTGCAACTGCGTCAGAGCAATATTTCTCACATTTACTGACCACAAAAATGTCAAACTACAGTGCACACAACAGGCGTCCGAAGAATTAAAACGGAATGTCAAACTAAAGTCGTAGTACCCAAAATTTCTTTATTGGTAGGCACCTTGACACACAAAATGTCAGAGAAAGGAAATAATCTTTTCATTTGTTCGTTAAGTCATTCTGGCAGAAGTAGTTCGGACTGATGATGATTACACTCTGATTGAGATCAGGTTCGAAAGCACTTTGCGAAGGAAAACTTTGATACTGTTCTCCACGGATCTACAAACTTTCAGACAGCAACGTGTACGTACGTTCGAGTTGTTCCAAGCACTCTTCTATGTACTGAGGACAATGGTGTATTTCCATGTCTGGTCGAATCATCAGCGGGTGGAAGTCCTGTGCTGTGCGAATTTGGAGACGAAACCTGAAATACAAAAACACTAAATGTTAGAACACAAGATAGCACACAAATATACACTGAAGTGGCATAAAAACTGGTACACCAGTCTAATACTTGGTAGGTCTCCCACGGAAGCGCAGGACTGCACAAATACGACGGGGCATGGACTCCACTAGCTTCTGGAAATATGCTATGCACACCATACTTCCTGCACAGCTTTCCACAGTTCGGATGTATTCCGAGGTCTCGGATTCCTGTGTTCGATAGCGCGTTGCATGGCATCCCAAATGTGTTCTATCACGTTCAGATCCGGGGACTTGGATAGGAATAGCAGATGAATGCTCCTCTAGCCATAATGTGGCGCCCTGACACTTGTGTGCATTGTTCTGTTGGAACAGGCTCATCCCATCAGCATGAATGCAGGGGATGAACGGGTGTACCACGTCAGAAAGGATGAGCCCATAGCGTTGGCCGATCACAGACGTTTGTAGATGTACCAGGGGCCCCAGTGAAGTCCAGCTAAACACACCCCATACCATTACGGTCCCCCACCAGTCGGTACAGTTCCCTGTTGACAGGCAGGATCCATGGCTTCATGGGATTTGCGCCACACACGAATCCTTCCATCTGCCCGATACAGTTGGAAACGCGACTCGTCAGACCAGGCTACTTTTTTCCAGTCATCAAGTGTCCAGTGGCGGTGTTGTCGTGCACCCATCAAGGGGACTCGAGTTGGGCTTCGGCTCCCAAAGCCCATATCGTGCAGGGTACGTTGCCCAGTCCGGACGCTGATGCTTGTCGAGGCTCCAGCATTGAATTCCGATGACACCCGCGAGAGTGTCGCGTGAAACGATTCTTGACAGCCGACGATGGTCACGTTCACCCAATGTCTTTTTACGGCCACACTGGTATCGTAGGTTGGAGGTTTTGCCGGAATTCTTGGAGTCACGGTACACTCTTGCAATGGTCGTCCGTGGAAATCCGAACTTCGTTTCTACCTCCGAAATACTATGGCCCATCTCACGAGCGCCAACTATGACACCGCGTTGAAAATCGCTTAAATCGTTATTACTTGTCATTCTCATGCCGAAAACAGCTCTGACAGCTGGCAAGGATGTCTATCGCTTTATATACGCACTGGCGGACGCAACCGAGTACGCGCATAGGTGACGTCGCTATATATTTTGCACCTCCGAAATACTATGGCCCATCTCACGAGCGCCAACTATGACACCGCGTTGAAAATCGCTTAAATCGTTATTACTTGTCATTCTCATGGCGAAAACAGCTCTGACAGCTGGCAAGGATGTCTATCGCTTTATATACGCACTGGCGGAGGCAACCGAGTACGCGCATAGGTGACGTTGCTATATATTTTGCACCTCCGAAATACTATGGCCCATCTCACGAGCTCCAACTATGACACCGCGTTGAAAATCGCTTAAATCGTTATTACTTGTCATTCTCATGCCGAAAACAGCTCTGACAGCTGGCAAGGATGTCTATCGCTTTATATACGCACTGGCGGAGGCAACCGAGTACGCGCATAGGTGACGTTGCTATGTATTTTGCACCTCCGAAATACTATGGCCCATCTCACGAGCTCCAACTGTGACACCGCGTTGAAAATCGCTTAAATCGTTATTACTTGTCATTCTCATGCCGAAAACAGCTCTGACAGCTGGCAAGGATGTCTATCGCTTTATATACGCACTGGCGGACACAACCGAGTACGCGCATAGGTGACGTTGCTATGTGTTTTGCACCTCCGAAATACTATGGCCCATCTCACGAGCTCCAACTATGACACCGCGTTGAAAATCGCTTAAATCGTTATTACTTGTCATTCTCATGCCGAAAACAGCTCTGACAGCTGGCAAGGATGTCTATCGCTTTATATACGCACTGGCGGAAGCAACCGAGTACGCGCATAGGTGACGTTGCTATGTATTTTGCACCTCCGAAATACTATGGCCCATCTCACGAGCGCCAACTATGACACCGCGTTGAAAATCGCTTAAATCGTTATTACTTGTCATTCTCATGCCGAAAACAGCTCTGACAGCTGGCAAGGATGTCTATCGCTTTATATACGCACTGGCGGACGCAACCGAGTACGCGCATTGGTGACGTTGCTATGTATTTTGCACCTCCGAAATACTATGGCCCATCTCACGAGCTCCAACTATGACACCGCGTTGAAAATCGCTTAAATCGTTATTACTTGTCATTCTCATGCCGAAAACAGCTCTGACAGCTGGCAAGGATGTCTATCGCTTTATATACGCACTGGCGGAGGCAACCGAGTACGCGCATAGGTGACGTTGCTATGTATTTTGCACCTCCGAAATACTATGGCCCATCTCACGAGCTCCAACTATGACACCGCGTTGAAAATCGCTTAAATCGTTATTACTTGTCATTCTCATGCCGAAAACAGCTCTGACAGCTGGCAAGGATGTCTATCGCTTTATATACGCACTGGCGGACACAACCGAGTACGCGCATAGGTGACGTTGCTATGTGTTTTGCACCTCCGAAATACCATGGCCCATCTCACGAGCTCCAACTATGACACCGCGTTGAAAATCGCTTAAATCGTTATTACTTGTCATTCTCATGCCGAAAACAGCTCTGACAGCTGGCAAGGATGTCTATCGCTTTATATACGCACTGGCGGAAGCAACCGAGTACGCGCATAGGTGACGTTGCTATGTATTTTGCACCTCCGAAATACTATGGCCCATCTCACGAGCGCCAACTATGACACCGCGTTGAAAATCGCTTAAATCGTTATTACTTGTCATTCTCATGCCGAAAACAGCTCTGACAGCTGGCAAGGATGTCTATCGCTTTATATACGCACTGGCGGACGCAACCGAGTACGCGCATTGGTGACGTTGCTATGTATTTTGCACCTCCGAAATACTATGGCCCATCTCACGAGCTCCAACTATGACACCGCGTTGAAAATCGCTTAAATCGTTATTACTTGTCATTCTCATGCCGAAAACAGCTCTGACAGCTGGCAAGGATGTCTATCGCTTTATATACGCACTGGCGGAGGCAACCGAGTACGCGCATAGGTGACGTTGCTATGTATTTTGCACCTCCGAAATACTATGGCCCATCTCACGAGCTCCAACTATGACACCGCGTTGAAAATCGCTTAAATCGTTATTACTTGTCATTCTCATGCCGAAAACAGCTCTGACAGCTGGCAAGGATGTCTATCGCTTTATATACGCACTGGCGGAGGCAACCGAGTACGCGCATAGGTGACGTTGCTATGTATTTTGCACCTCCGAAATACTATGGCCCATCTCACGAGCTCCAACTATGACACCGCGTTGAAAATCGCTTAAATCGTTATTACTTGTCATTCTCATGCCGAAAACAGCTCTGACAGCTGGCAAGGATGTCTATCGCTTTATATACGCACTGGCGGACACAACCGAGTACGCACATAGGTGACGTTGCTATGTAACCGACCACTTTGGTGGAAGTGGAATCCTTTTGTGGGCAGGTATCGTATTGGGCGGTCGTACACCACTGCGCGTCTTTTTTTTTTTATTTTTTTTTTGATTGGAGGTTTAACGACCACCGTGAGCAACTCAATGGGCTATAAGCAGTCTCCCGTCCCTAATTTAGGGTCACTGGTTAAAGGGAAGGGAGAGAGCCAGTGCCGTAAGACAAACACAACATGCATTGATTGATTGGAGGTTTAACTACCACCGTGAGCAACTCAATGGTTTAAAAGCAGTCGCCCGTCCCTAATTTAGGGTCACTGGTTCCAGGGAAGGGAGAGAGCCAGTGCCGTAAGACAAACACAACATCCATTGATTGATTGGAGGTTTAACGACCACCGTGAGCAACTCAATGGGCTATAAGCAGTCGCCCGTCCCTAATTTAGGGTCACTGGTTCTAGGGAAGGGAGAGAGCCAGTGCCGTAAGACAAACACAACATCCATTGATTGATTGGAGGTTTAACGACCACCGTGAGCAACTCAATGGTCTAAAAGCAGTCGCCCGTCCCTAATTTAGGGTCACTGGTTCCAGGGAAGGGAAAGAGCCAGTGCCGTAAGGCAAACACAACATTCATTGATTGATTGGAGGTTTAACGACCACCGTGAGCAACTCAATGGGCTATAAGCAGTCGCCCGTTCCTAATTTAGGGTCACTGGTTCCAGGGAAGGGAGAGAGCCAGTGCCGTAAGACAAACACAACATCCATTGATTGATTGGAGGTTTAACGACCACCTTGAGCAACTCAATGGTCTAAAAGCAGTCGCCCGTCCCTAATTTAGGGTCACTGGTTCCAGGGAAGGGAGAGAGCCAGTGCCGTAAGACAAACACAACATCCATTGATTGATTGGAGGTTTAACGACCACCGTGAGCAACTCAATGGTCTAAAAGCAGTCGCCCGTCCCTAATTTAGGGTCACTGGTTCCAGGGAAGGGAGAGAGCCAGTGCCGTAAGACAAACACAACATCCATTGATTGATTGGAGGTTTAACGACCACCGTGAGCAACTCAATGGTCTAAAAGCAGTCGCCCGTCCCTAATTTAGGGTCACTGGTTCCAGGGAAGGGAGAGAGCCAGTGCCGTAAGACAAACACAACATCCATTGATTGATTAGAGGTTTAACGACCACCGTGAGCAACTCAATGGTCTAAAAGCAGTCGCCCGTCCCTAATTTAGGGTCACTGGTTCCAGGGAAGGGAGAGAGCCAGTGCCGTAAGACAAACACAACATCCATTGATTGATTGGAGGTTTAACGACCACCGTGAGCAACTCAATGGTCTAAAAGCAGTCGCCCGTCCCTAATTTAGGGTCACTAGTTCCAGGGAAGGGAGAGAGCTAGTGCCGTAAGACAAACACAACATCCATTGATTGATTGGAGGTTTAACGACCACCGTGAGCAACTCAATGGGCTATAAGCAGTCGCCCGTCCCTAATTTAGGGTCACTGGTTCCAGGGAAGGGAGAGAGCCAGTGCCGTAAGACAAACACAACATCCATTGATTGATTGGAGGTTTAACGACCACCGTGAGCAACTCAATGGGCTATAAGCAGTCGCCCGTCCCTAATTTAGGGTCACTGGTTCCAGGGAAGGGAGAGAGCCAGTGCCGTAAGACAAACACAACATCCATTGATTGATTGGAGGTTTAACGACCACCGTGAGCAACTCAATGGTCTATAAGCAGTCGCCCGTCCCTAATTTAGGGTCACTGGTTCCAGGGAAGGGAGAGAGCCAGTGCCGTAAGACAAACACAACATCCATTGATTGATTGGAGGTTTAACGACCACCGTGAGCAACTCAATGGTCTAAAAGCAGTCGCCCGTCCCTAATTTAGGGTCACTGGTTCCAGGGAAGGGAGAGAGCTAGTGCCGTAAGACAAACACAACATCCATTGATTGATTGGAGGTTTAACGACCACCGTGAGCAACTCAATGGGCTATAAGCAGTCGCCCGTCCCTAATTTAGGGTCACTGGTTCCAGGGAAGGGAGAGAGCCAGTGCCGTAAGACAAACACAACATCCATTGATTGATTGGAGGTTTAACGACCACCGTGAGCAACTCAATGGTCTAAAAGCAGTCGCCCGTCCCTAATTTAGGGTCACTGGTTCCAGGGAAGGGAGAGAGCCAGTGCCGTAAGACAAACACAACATCCATTGATTGATTGGAGGTTTAACGACCACCGTGAGCAACTCAATGGTCTAAAAGCAGTCGCCCGTCCCTAATTTAGGGTCACTAGTTCCAGGGAAGGGAGAGAGCTAGTGCCGTAAGACAAACACAACATCCATTGATTGATTGGAGGTTTAACGACCACCGTGAGCAACTCAATAGGCTATAAGCAGTCGCCCGTCCCTAATTTAGGGTCAATGGTTCCAGGGAAGGGAGAGAGCCAGTGCCGTAAGACAAACACAACATCCATTGATTGATTGGAGGTTTAACGACCACCGTGAGCAACTCAATGGTCTAAAAGCAGTCGCCCGTCCCTAATTTAGGGTCACTGGTTCCAGGGAAGGGAGAGAGCCAGTGCTGTAAGACAAACACAACATCCATTGATTGATTGGAGGTTTAACGACCACCGTGAGCAACTCAATGGTCTAAAAGCAGTCGCCCGTCCCTAATTTAGGGTCACTGGTTCCAGGGAAGGGAGAGAGCCAGTGCCGTAAGACAAACACAACATCCATTGATTGATTGGAGGTTTAACGACCACCGTGAGCAACTCAATGGTCTAAAAGCAGTCGCCCGTCCCTAATTTAGGGTCACTGGTTCCAGGGAAGGGAGAGAGCCAGTGCCGTAAGACAAACACAACATCCATTGATTGATTGGAGGTTTAACGACCACCGTGAGCAACTCAATGGTCTAAAAGCAGTCGCCCGTCCCTAATTTAGGGTCACTGGTTCCAGGGAAGGGAGAGAGCCAGTGCCGTAAGACAAACACAACATCCATTGATTGATTGGAGGTTTAACGACCACCGTGAGCAACTCAATGGGCTATAAGCAGTCGCCCGTCCCTAATTTAGGGTTACTGGTTCCAGGGAAGGGAGAGAGCCAGTGCCGTAAGACAAACACAACATCCATTGATTGATTGGAGGTTTAACGACCACCGTGAGCAACTCAATGGGCTATAAGCAGTCGCCCGTCCCTAATTTAGGGTCACTGGTTCCAGGGAAGGGAGAGAGCCAGTGCCGTAAGACAAACACAACATCCATTGGTTGATTGGAGGTTTAACGACCACCGTGAGCAACTCAATGGGCTATAAGCAGTCGCCCGTCCCTAATTTAGGGTCACTGGTTCCAGGGAAGGGAGAGAGCCAGTGCCGTAAGACAAACACAACATCCATTGATTGATTGGAGGTTTAACGACCACCGTGAGCAACTCAATGGGCTATAAGCAGTCGCCCGTACCTAATTTAGGGTCACTGGTTCCAGGGAAGGGAGAGAGCCAGTGCCGTAAGACAAACACAACATCCATGCCTGACCGGGATTCGAACCCGGACCCCTTGCGGACGAATGATCAGAGGCCAACGCCTTAGACCACTGCGCCACCGGGGCGGCTGCGTGTCTTCGATGGGAGCACTCTGAACGCGCAGCGATATAGGGATGAGGCCCTTGAACCTTATATGTGAGGCTTCTCCGGTGAGCTGTCGAACCGAACTTCATTTTTACGTACGATAATGCGAGGCCACACAGAGCTGAGCTTGTCGACGCTGTTGTGGATATTCGCGCGTTTGGTGTCTCCAGCAAAGTCTCCGGACCTAAATTCTATAGAGCATGTTTGGGATACTCTAGGAAGAGCCATTGCACGACGTCAACCCCTTTTCCCAGGACCGTCAAGGTGTTAAAATCCGCGCTTTTAGAAAAATGGGATTTGTTGCCACAAGCTGTTATCAACAACCTCATTTACAGTATGAGGGCTCTTCGTGCGACTTGTAAAACTGTGCGAGGTGGAAAGACTTCCTATTATCTGTACCGTTATCGAGATATGATGCATCATGTTTAGTCCGTTTTTGTTCTAGTTTGCATATCGCACGTAATTTACCGCTTGTTCATTTTCTTATGTTGCTATTGCATGTCTCATAGTATGAGGGAGGCATCTATGTACCAAATTTCATTGCAATAAACTATTTAGTTTTCAAGATATCACAGAATATGTGCTTGTGACCTTAATTTTGGACATCAGTGTAGTTCACTATGCAATAGGGCCATCGTCCCTTCATTTCCATTTGCTTCACATCTCCGCTAATGGAAGGACATCAAAAATTACATTTACTTCACAGTTTCAATTCCTGATGCTGACCTAATTTCACAAAATTAATAACATATTAATTTTGTTAATTAGTATTAATAATATATTAATTTATTAATTAGTATTAATATATTATTAATTTATTAATTAGTATTAATATATTATTAATATATTAATTAATATATATATATATATATATATATATATATATATATATATATATATATTAATTAATATATCATCATCATCATCATTGTCAACCATTATCAATCCACTGCTGGACGAAGGTCTCCCCAAGTTTCCTCCACAACGGTCTGTCTTGTGCCAGTCTCCTCAATGTCACCCCTGCATACTTTCGAATTTCATCCACCCATCTCCCATGTGGTCTTCTTCTGGGTCTTTTCCTGTCCCTTGGAATCCAATCTAAAATTTCAGCTGTCCATCGATGATCTGTCCTTCTGGCAGTATGTCCAGCCCATTGCCATTTCAGGGATTTAACTCTGATCATGATGTCTTCCACTCTTGTCATTTTTCGGATCCACGAGTTCCTCTTCTTATCTCTCCTTAATTAATATATATATATATATATATTAATAATATATATATATGTAAGGATGTAAGGTCAGGTGATGCGTAACATCATAGCCTCTCCTTGACAAATGTCAACCCCGCCTTCTCGTGGTGCATCCTGTTCCCACTAAAGGGGCTCTGACGACCGCCCATATAGCGGTATAACTATACCATCGGGATTAGAGGAAATTCTATCCCACACTCACCAACCCGCTTGGCCAGCGTGGTGAGTTATGGCCAAACCCCTCCAAAATGATTCCACAACTTAAATCTTGGCCCTCAGTCTCCGGCAGCTGGAATGTACCTGGCCAAGGCAGCGGCCAGTGCGACATGAAGGCAGAGGGTGCTAAGAATCCCCGGAGAACCGGACTAGGCTGCCATCTGATGCTGACCTTGGCTACTTACAATGGACGCTCCCTATCTTCTGATTCAAGGCTTCTTGAATTGGAAGAGGAACTACAAAGGATCAAGTGGGACATCGTGGGGCTAAGTGAGGTAAGGAGAAAAGGAGAAGATCTCATCGAACTGAAAAGTGGACATCTCTTCTACTATCGTGGGACAGATACTGGTGTTGGATTTATAATAAACAAGAAACTGAAGGATAAAGTTGTAGAAGTTGAAAGTTCCTCTGACAGAGCTGCACGACTTGTTATCCAACTCTCGAAAAGATACCAGGCTCAGATTATTCAAACTTATGCACCCACCACAAGTCATCCTGAAGAAGAAATTGAAGAATTTTATGAGGAAATTTGTCATCTAAATAATAAAGGTAAGCAGCACTTGAAAATAATTATGGGAGATTTCAATGCAAAAATAGGGCAACAGCAACAGAATGAAACTTCAGTAGGTAAATTCGGTCATGGCAACAGAAACCAGCCTGGAAATACTCTCGTTGAGTTTGCAGAGGCAGAAGGGTTTTTCATCTTGAACTCCTTTTTCAAGAAAAAGCCACACAGGAAATGGACATGGAGACATCCAAATGGGACGACAAGTGAAATTGATTTTATTATGTGTAACAAAAAATTCGTCATAGAAGACTGCAGTGTGCTAAACAAGTTCAACACAGGTAGTGACCATAGATTGGTGAGATGTAAGATGCACCTCAACACTAAACTTGAACGTGGCAAGCTCATAAGACAAACAAAATCTATTGACATAACCAACCTTAAAAAACACCATAATACCTTCAAGTTGGAACTGAAGAACAGGTTCTCTGCTTTAGAAGGCCTAACATCGGAAGAAGTGGACATCTCTGAAGTTAACAGAAAAGTAACCAAAGCTCTTGTGGAAACAGCAACAAAATTAGCTGGGTCTAAGAACAAGTTGCATGTGAACAAATTATCAGGAAAAACCAAAATGTTGATGCAAAAAAGAAGAGAGATGAGGACAACTAAAGATGTGACTTCCAAAGTGGAATATATAGAGCTATGCAAGACAGTAAGAAAAAGTATCACTGAAGACGTAAGGAAATTCAACTGTGAACTAGTGAGGAAAGCAATTGAAAACAACCAAAGCCTAAAGATAGCAAAGGGACATCTCAGTAAGGGAAGAAAACAGATTATGGCACTGAGAAAAGAAGATGGTTCTGTAACAAGAAATAGAGGAGAAATTTTGACAAGAGTGAAAGATTTCTACTCCAAATTATATGAAAGGGATGATATATGCACTCCAGACATCATGAAAGATACCAGTACCAGAGTTCCTCCAGTCCTTCCAGCAGAAGTTGCACATGCAATCAAGAACATGAAGAGAGGAAAAGCTCCAGGAGAAGATGGAATTACTGTAGACATCATACAAGAAGCAAGTGGAGAAATCGAAACAGTACTCGCCCAAATTTTCACTCGATGCCTTAATGAAGGAAAGATTCCTGAGGATTGGAACACCGCTACAATGATCCTGCTACATAAGAAAGGTGACATTGAGGATCTCGGAAACTACAGACCTATCAGCCTCCTATCAGTAGTTTATAAAATCTTCACTAAAGTTCTTTCACACCGCTTGAAGGTAACACTGGACATGGCTCAACCGACAGAACAAGCTGGATTCAGGAGTGGCTACAGCACAATAGATCATATCCACGTGCTGAGAGAACTAATTGAAAGAGCGAGGGAATATGAACTTCCATTGTGCATGGCTTTTATCGATTATGAAAAAGCCTTTGATTCGGTGAAACCATCAGCAGTTACAATGGCTCTGAAAACCTGCGGTATTGAAGATGCATACATTAATATTATTAATAACATCTATGAAAATGCAAGTGCAAAGATTAGGCTGTTTGAAAATACAACACACGTAAAAATTGGAAAGGGAGTGAGACAAGGTGACACCATATCTCCGAAGCTCTTCAATGCCACATTGGAGGGTGTTTTTCAGTCGCTGAGCTGGGAAAACAAGGGGATAAAGATTAATGGAGATTATCTAACCCACCTTCGTTTTGCTGATGACGTAGTCATTTTTGCAACTACCCCATCAGAGCTGCAGAGTATGATCCAGGAACTTGCGGACAAGAGTAAAGAAGTGGGATTAAAAATGAACTTTCAGAAGACAAAAGTGATGTTCAATGCTTTTACAAGAAATGAAGATTTATCGATTGATGGAAAAAAGCTGGAGATAACAGACACGTTCGTTTATCTTGGACAGCAGATATCAAGTGAGGGTCACATTGATGAAGAAATTAATCGGCGTACAAAACTTGCCTGGAGAGCTTTTGGAAGAAACAGCATAATTTTCAAGAGCAATATGCCATTATGTCTTAAAAGAAAAGTGTTTGATCAATGCATCCTTCCAGTGCTTACGTATGGTGCAGAGACGTGGACCTTAACTAAAAGAGACATACAAAGGCTCCAGACAACTCAAAGAAGCATGGAGAGGTGCATGCTTGGGGTAAACAGGAGAGATAAGAAGAGGAACTCGTGGATCCGAAAAATGACAAGAGTGGAAGACATCATGATCAGAGTTAAATCCCTGAAATGGCAATGGGCTGGACATACTGCCAGAAGGACAGATCATCGATGGACAGCCGAAATTTTAGATTGGATTCCAAGGGACAAGAAAAGACCCAGAAGAAGACCACATGGGAGATGGGTGGATGAAATTCGAAAGTATGCAGGGGTGACATGGAGGAGACTGGCACAAGACAGACCGTTGTGGAGGAAACTTGGGGAGACCTTCGTCCAGCAGTGGATTGATAATGGTTGACAATGATGATGATGATGATATTAATAATATATTAATTTTATTAATTCGTATAAAATATATATATATATATATACACTGACGGAAAAAAAATCCCAACACCAAGAAGGGGTTGCGTTAGATAAACGACAGTTGGTAGGCGGTGAGAGTACATCTGTAAGATGACGTCAATGCAAATTTCGCGCTCGGCGCATACGTGTGGCGCTAGTAGCGCCCCTCGGAACATGCAAAGCAGGTTTGCTGTAAATACGCGCTGTAACGTTTGTGAGCGTTAGTTATCGTTGAGATTCGACGTAGGGTGTTGGTGTTAGTCAAGAATGCCTTTAAGAAGACGAAGAAGCCATTATCAACAGCTCACGGAGTTTGAACGAGATCGTGTAATAGGGCTACGAGAAGGTGGATTTTCTTTCCGCAATATTGCAGAACGACTTGGCAGGAATGTAGCCACTGTGCATGATTGTTGTCAGCGGTGGCAAAGGGAAGGTACTGCCTCAAGAAGACCGGGTTCCGGCCGGCCACATGGCACTACTGAGAGGGAAGACCGCCGTGTACGGCGTATGGCCGTGGCGCATCGTACCGCGTCTGCGGCAGCAATTCGAGCTGCAGTTGCCACCACAGTGACACAACGAACTGTTACAAATCGGTTACTTGAAGGACAGCTCCGAGCCAGACGCCCTGTAGCGTGCATTCCACTTACTCCAAACCACTGCCGTTTGCGACGTCAGTGGTGTCAAGCTAGAGCTCATTGGAGGACGGAGTGGACATCTGTTGTGTTTTCTGATGAAAGCCTGTTCTGCCTGGGTGCCAGTGATGGCCGTGTGTTGGTTAGAAGGAGGACAGGTGAGCTCCTGCAACCAACCTGTCTGCGGCCGAGACACACTGGACCTACACCTGGAGTTATGGTCTGGGGAGCAATTTCCTATGACAGCAGGAGCACTCTCGTGGTTATTCCACGCACCCTGACGGCACAGTTGTACGTCGGTATGGTGATTCAACCTGTTGTGCTGCCATTCATGAACAGCATTCCAGGGGGTGTTTTCCAACAGGATAACGCTCGCCCGCATACCGCTGTTGTAACCCAACATGCTCTACAGAGTGTTGACGTGGCCTGCTAGATTACCAGATCTTTCACCAATCGAGCACGCATGATAGGACGACAACTCCAGCGTGACCCCCAACTAGCATTAACCGTCCCTGTATTGACCGACCAAGTGCAACAGGCATGGAACTCCATCCCACAAACTGACATCCAGCACCTGTACGACACAATGCATGAACGTTTGCGTGCTTGCATTCAACATTCTGGCGGTTACACCGGTTATTAATGTACCAGCATTTCTCATTTAAAATGGCTCTTCTCGCGCTTACATTAAGCTGTGATCTTGAAACCTTAATCGATTAAATATGTTACCTATACAAATGTATTGCCGCCATTTCATTCCTCTACAACTATTTTTTCGTGATGTTGGGATTTTTTTCCCGTCAGTGTATATATATATATATATATATATTAATATATATTAGTATATTTATTAATTAGTATTAATAATATATTAATTTATTAATTAATATTAATAATATATTAAATAATTATATATATATAAAATATCTTAATGGTGTACTGCGAAGTTGCCCTACTCCTCCGGGAACATAAATCAGTTGCATAATTCTTCCCATTGGCTCGTGCGAGACATTTATCGTTCAGTATTATTAGCCGGAGAGTAAAAACAAATTTTTATCTACTCACCCTCTCTGGGAGTTTCTAATGTGAAGCACTCTTCCAGGAATATACAGATCAGTTTTCTTCGACAGTTGTAAGGAACTTTCGTTTCCTATTTCTTTGGCAGCATTTTCTGCTTCAGCTCTTTCTTCTTCTAAGCTCTATGAAAATTGTCATGATTAAATTATTTACATAATCTGGTAAAGTACGACGCACGGAAATACACTACTGTTTGTGAACATTGCAACGTCACGAAAGAATCATGCTATTGAAAAATGAAATTTAGATCACAAATTCCTCATACTACAAGAGAAAACTGATTAGATATCCTCCAAATACGTGGCGTTTGTAAATAAATAAATACATCACTCTTTAAACGTTCCAGAAGCAAACAGGAACCGAAAAATGGTTTTTCAGCCGTAAAGTTAACGTGCTCGTCTAGATATCGAGAGTTCCGTGATTCAATTCCACGGCGGCGGCTGAAAAACAAATTTTCGGTTGCTGTGTGTTTCTGGAATGTGGTTAAGAGCGATGTATTTATTTATTTGTACAAATAAAATGTTTGAAGGTAACACTGGACATGGCTCAACCGAGAGAACAAGCTAGATTCAGGAGTGGCTACAGCACAATAGATCATATCCACGTAATGAGAGAACTAATTGAAAGAGCGAGGGAATATGAACTTCCATTGTGCATGGCTTTTATCGATTATGAAAAAGCCTTTAATTCGGTGAAACCATCAGCAGTTACAATGGCTCTGAAATCCTGCGGTATTGAAGATGCATACATTAATATTATTAATAACATCTATGAAAATGCAAGTGCAAAGATTCGGCTGTTTGAAAATACAACACACATAAAAATTGGAAAAGGAGTGAGACAAGGTGACACCATATCTCCGAAGCTCTTTAATGCCACATTGGAAAATGTCTTTCAATCACTGAACTGGGAAAACAAAGGGATAAAGATTAATGGAGATTATCTAACCCACCTTCGTTTTGCTGATGACATAGTCATTTTTGCAACTACCCCATCAGAGCTGCAGAGTATGATCCAGGAACTTGCTGACAAGAGTAAAGAAGTGGGATTAAAAATGAACTTTCAGAAGACAAAAGTGATGTTCAATGCTTTTACAAGAAATGAAGATTTATCGATTGATGGAGAAAAGCTGGAGATAACAGATACGTACGTTTATCTTGGACAGCAGATATCAAGTGAGGGTCACATTGATGAAGAAATTAATCGGCGTACAAAACTTGCCTGGAGAGCCTTTGGAAGAAACAGCATAATTTTCAAGAGCAATATGCCATTATGTCTTAAAAGAAAAGTGTTTGATCAATGCATCCTTCCAGTCCTTACGTATGGTGCAGAGACGTGGACCTTAACTAAAAGAGACATACAAAGGCTGCAGACAACTCAAAGCAGCATGGAGAGGTGCATGCTTGGTGTAACCAGGAGAGATAAGAAGAGGAACTCGTGGATCCGAAAAATGACCAGAGTGGAAGACATCATGATCAGAGTTTAATCCCTGAAATGGCAATGGGCTGGACATACTGCCAGAAGGACAGACCATCGATGGACAGCCGAAATTTTTGATTGGATTCCAAGGGACAGGAAAAGACCCAGAAGAAGACCACATGGGAGATGGGTGGATGAAATTAGAAAGTATGCAGGAGTGACATGGAGGAGACTGGCACAAGACAGACCGTTGTGGAGGAAACTTGGGGAGACCTTCGTCCAGCAGTGGATTGATAATGGTTGACAATGATGATGATGATGATGAATATATATAGCCAGTGCCGTTAATACCCACCAGATGGAGACGTCTCAATGGCTGAGCCCATGTTACGGATTTATGATTTCAGAAGCTGACTTAAAAATACACATAGCACCGTAGATTGTTGGCCACCGGGGTGTAAAGTTAACGCGCTCGGCTAGATATGGAGAGTTCCGTGGTTCAATTCCACGGAGGCGGCTGAAAAACAATTTTTTGGTTGCTGTGTGTTTCTGGAACGGGGAAGAGCGATGTATTTATTTAAGACCACGTCTGTTGACCCAAACCGGTTGCTTTTGTATCAATTTCCGGTGCATCTGGTGTAATTCATTACAATAACGTCCTGCAGTGATGGTTTGTCCTCTTGCAAAGAAGCTCCAATGAATTATCCCTTCTTTGGACTATCAGACTATCATCATCATCGTGGTGTGTAGGTGTGGCTTAGGATGCTGTCCAGTAGGCTGTGTCTTGCTTAACCATCTTTTCCGATTATCATAAAGGACCCACGTCTCGTCGCAGGTGACGATTCGAGGCAGTAGAGGTCCCTGTTAACTCTTGGAAAGCAGCGACGTGTAGACTTCCAAGTACCCAGTCTTGTTGGCAGTGTTCAACTAGTCCAGCTTTCTTTGTGGTAAGACAGAAAAGCTCCACTACACGAACAACTATCGTGTAGTGGACACTTGCCTCTGTCGCTGTCTCACACGACACGTTTTTCTGGGGTCCGCTTCAACCACACGTAACAGAGCAACGTTAGGAACAAGAACAGGTTAGTGAAAACGTGCGTCGTTACGCAGGTCCTTATCTCCGCTTCGAAACTTCACAAACCATCGCCGAATGGTTCATTCGTTGGCTGTATTTTCCCCAAACGCTTTGTAAACGTTTCGAGGTGCATTTCCTCCAGAATGGCCTAGTTTAAATTCATATAGGAAGATCATTCTCAGATGCTGCGTTTGCATGTTTTCTTTGCAAGTCACGTAACGTCGAAACAAACCACGTCTGGACCTTGCTCTTCACACACGTGCAATCTACACTGCCGGAAAGTGAAAAAAGAACACCAAGAAGGAGACGTCTGATACCAACGAAATTTATACATAACGGAATACAGAGGATAACGTGATCAAAACATTATGGCAAAATACAGCTGTATTTGCTGGTAAACTGAAAAATAACATTTCCATGTAACATGGTTAGTACGAGGTTGAACCGCCATGAACTGCGTCACACTGTGCAATTCTGGCATGGAGTCTGTCGTACAGATGTTGGATGTAAGTTTGGGGTATTGAGTTCCAAGCATCCTCAACCTATACGCCTCAATCGGGGATGGTCGTGGCTAGAAAGTGAAAAAAGAACACCAAGAAGGAGACGTCTGATACCAACGAAATTTATACATAACGGAATACAGAGGATAACGTCATCCAAACATTATGGCAAAATACAGCTGTATTTGCTGGTAAACTGAAAAATAACATTTCCATGTAACATGGTTAGTACGAGGTTGAACCGCCATGAACTGCGTCACACTGTGCAATTCTGGCATGGAGTCTGTCGTACAGATGTTGGATGTAAGTTTGGGGTATTGAGTTCCAAGCATCCTCAACCTGGACGCCTAAATCGGGGATGGTCGTGGCTAGAAAGTGAAAAAAGAACACCAAGAAGGAGACGTCTGATACCAACGAAATTTATACATAACGGAATGCACAGGATAACGTGATCAAAACATTATGGCAAAATACAGCTGTATTTGCTGGTAAACTGAAAAATAACATTTCCATGTAACATGGTTAGTACGAGGTTGAACCGCCATGAACTGCGTCACACTGTGCAATTCTGGCATGGAGTCTGTCGTACAGATGTTGGATGTAAGTTTGGGGTATTGAGTTCCAAGCATCCTTAACCTGGACGCCTAAATCGGGGATGGTCGTGGCTAGAAAGTGAAAAAAGAACACCAAGAAGGAGACGTCTGATACCAACGAAATTTATACATAACGGAATACAGAGGATAACGTCATCCAAACATTATGGCAAAATACAGCTGTATTTGCTGGTAAACTGAAAAATAACATTTCCATGTAACATGGTTATACGAGGTTGAACCGCCATGACCTGCGTCACACTGTGCAATTCTGGCATGGAGCCTGTCGTACAGATGTTGGATGTAAGTTTGGGGTATTGAGTTCCAAGCATCCTCAACCTGGACGCCTAAATCGGGGATGGTCGTGGCTAGAAAGTGAAAAAAGAACACCAAGAAGGAGACGTCTGATACCAACGAAATTTATACATAACGGAATACAGAGGATAACGTCATCCAAACATTATGGCAAAATACAGCTGTATTTGCTGGTAAACTGAAAAATAACATTTCCATGTAACATGGTTAGTACGAGGTTGAACCGCCATGAACTGCGTCACACTGTGCAATTCTGGCATGGAGTCTGTCGTACAGATGTTGGATGTAAGTTTGGGGTATTGAGTTCCAAGCATCCTCAACCTGGACGCGTAAATCGGGGATGGTCGTGGCTAGAAAGTGAAAAAAGAACACCAAGAAGGAGACGTCTGATACCAACGAAATTTATACATAACGGAATACAGAGGATAACGTGATGAAAACATTATGGCAAAATACAGCTGTATTTGCTGGTAAACTGAAAAATAACATTTCCATGTAACATGGTTAGTACGAGGTTGAACCGCCATGAACTGCGTCACACTGTGCAATTCTAGCATGGAGCCTGTCGTACAGATGTTGGATGTAAGTTTGGGGTATTGAGTTCCAAGCATCCTCAACCTGGACGCCTCAATCGGGGATAGGTCGTGGCTGGCCATGGAGACCGGATAAGTCGTTGTCCCTTAAAATCCCACACGTGCTCAATATGGGACAAATCCGGTGAAAGTTGTCTCACACCCTGATATGCACGTTGCGTTGCACGTGCCGTGTGTGGGCGTGCGTTATCTTGCTGGAAAACACCACCATGGACCGACCTTACAAATGGCACAACAGCGGGCTGAATGATGTTGTTGATGTAGGTGGTGCTGTTTAACGTACGTGGTACAAACACTAGTTGTGTACGGGAGTGATAGCTGATCTCTCCCCACACCAGGAAACCAGGTGTAGGCCCTGTGTGTCGCTGGCGGTTGCAAGAAGGGTGGAGACGCTCCCCTGTGCGTCTGCGAACACGCATACGGTCATCGGAGGCTCCCAAGCAGAATCTCTTTTCATCGCTGAACACGACAGATCGCCATTGCGTTCTCCACTGCAGACGTTGGCGACACCACTGCAGCCGTTCCTGACGGTGGGCTGGAGTCAGAGGTACACATGCCAGAGGCACACGTGCACGTAGTCCTGCATCCAGTAGACTGTTGTGGATTGTTCGCACGTTCACCTCAGGTACAACGGCAGCTCGGATTTGCACCGCAGTTGATGTTATGCTTGACAACGCCGCTCTTCTTATGCGTCGATCGGTCCGCTCATCAGTCCGTCTGTGACTACCGGTTCCACGTCTTCTCGTGTGGGAATGTTCCTCGGACCATCTACGCCACCATCGTATCACCACCGATACTTCCCGTCCAATTCGCTCCGCAATACGACGATACGACCACCCGTCCTCGCGGAGTCCAACTAGACGACCTCGTTCAAAGTCCGATTACTGCTGAAATCGTATACGTCTTCCATGTCCAGGCATTGCAGCTTCTTCAGGGTCTTCGCACGTGTCCGTACGCCGACGACTGATTGCATTCACTTCGCCGTACTCCTTAAATACCAGCGACGATAATTTGCATATTATGCCGTGCTGTGGTGTAAGCGCTCACCGGTTGGTCCCGAAATTAACATCACACCTACGTAAACTCGACCCCATTAACATATGTAAATTTCATGATCGTCCGCCAATTCCTTCTTGGTGTTCCTTTTTCCCTTTCCGCCAGTGTATTTATAGAAATTCTGTGTCGTGATGCCTGCAACACCTGTGGGTGGTTCCATTCCGCTGCGGGGAGGGGGGGGCTGTCTCAACTGCTGGTTCGCGCCTGATATTTCATTCGTACCAACCCAATATACAAGATTTTATCGCTTCAAAGCTCAGTATTGTGCGAAGCCACCTTGAGCAAAAAATAACAGCTTCTTCACGGGGTGGTATTTAGTGGAAGAGGTTTTTGATGTCGTCCTGAATACCATGCCAGGTTGCTTCATTGCGAGACCAGGGTTCATTTGTGCTGATTGGCAAAAGGCGCTTGACGTGCCAGTAGCTTTGCAACCATGTCATGTTCGATCGGAGGCAAATCCGGCGAACGTGCAGGCCAGGGAAAAAGCGATATGTGCAATGTATGAAAGAGTTCTTGGACATTCCTGGCCAAATGTGGCTGAGCATTATCCTGCTGAAACATAGAGCCAGGACAATTCTGAAGAAAGGGGTTGCATCAGCTGTTTCTAGCTACTAACGTGGTTACATAAACATGTCAATTGTAGCAGAGTCGTAAATTTAAGCATGCCCTTCGTAGTACATCCGTCTTTGTAGCACAGGGCAACGTTCCTGCGAGTCGATACTGTTCTCAGACACGTAGTGCTTTTGAAATGAATCTTTCGGTGAATATGCTTACGTAGAAAGAAAATGCTCATTTCTAGCGTTTTAAAGTTGCTGAGTCATAGCTGCTCTGGGAGGTTTTTACAGGAATGATGGTTTCTCTAGAGAGTCCCGCATGGCTGTGTATGAAACAGTAATTGTTCCTACTCTGATGTATGGCAGTGAAACCTGGGTACTGCAGAAGAAACATAGGAGTCGTTTGTGTACTGGAGAAATGCGTTACTTACGTGGGGTTTGTGGCAAGACACGATCTGATTGTGTGAGGAATGAAGATGTGTTGCAGTTGTGTGATGTGAAGCAAAATGTTGTTAGCATGGTGGAGACTTATATGCTTTGGTGGTTTGGGCATGTTGAAAGAGATGAGTGATGAAATGCTTACTAAGAAAATATTTTCAGCCCAAGTGGCAGGAAGAAAAGGCAGAGGGAGACATGGGTGGATCAGATTCAGGAGTGTCTGCATGAGAAAAAGATTATGAGTATGAAGTGTAAAAGATCTTGTGCACGGCGTGTAATGGATATCAGTGAAGCCCGAGTTGTATGTCAAGATCGCTGTAAATGTAGAAGTTTGAGGCAACAACAATAAGTAAAAACATCCGGACGTTTGTATTTCTTTTTGGAGCTAACCTCTGAATCTCAGAGAACAGCTTAGTGATATGTATGTATGTATGTTTAGCCATGTTGAAAGAATGAGTGATGAAATGCTTTCTAAGAAAATCTTTTCAGCCCAAGCGGCAGGAAGGAAAGGCAGAGGGAAGTCATGGGAGGATCAATTTCAGGAGTGTCTGCATGAGAAAAAGATTATGAGTATGAAGTGTAAAAGATCTTGTGCACGGCGTGTAATGGATATCAGTGAAGCCCGAGTTGTATGTCAAGATCGCTGTAAATGTAGAAGTTTGAGGCAACAACAATAAGTAAAAACATCCGGACGTTTGTATTTCTTTTTGGAGCTAACCTCTGAATCTCAGAGAACAGCTTAGTGATATGTATGTATGTATGTTTAGCCATGTTGAAAGAATGAGTGATGAAATGCTTTCTAAGAAAATCTTTTCAGCCCAAGCGGCAGGAAGGAAAGGCAGAGGGAAGTCATGGGAGGATCATTTTCAGGAGTGTCTGCAGGAGAAAAAGATTATGAGTATGAAGTATAAAAGATCTTGTGCACGGCGTGTAATGGATATCAGTGAAGCCCGAGTTGTATGTCAAGATCGCTGTAAATGTAGAAGTTTGAGGCAACAACAATAAGTAAAAACATCCGGACGTTTGTATTTCTTTTTGGAGCTAACCTCTGAATCTCAGAGAACAGCTTAGTGATATGTATGTATGTATGTTTAGCCATGTTGAAAGAATGAGTGATGAAATGCTTTCTAAGAAAATCTTTTCAGCCCAAGCGGCAGGAAGGAAAGGCAGAGGAAGTCATGGGAGGATCAATTTCAGGAGTGTCTGCATGAGAAAAAGATTATGAGTATGAAGTGTAAAAGATCTTGTGCACGGCGTGTAATGGATATCAGTGAAGCCCGAGTTGTATGTCAAGATCGCTGTAAATGTAGAAGTTTGAGGCAACAACAATAAGTAAAAACATCCGGACGTTTGTATTTCTTTTTGGAGCTAACCTCTGAATCTCAGAGAACAGCTTAGTGATATGTATGTATGTATGTTTAGCCATGTTGAAAGAATGAGTGATGAAATGCTTTCTAAGAAAATCTTTTCAGCCCAAGCGGCAGGAAGGAAAGGCAGAGGGAAGTCATGGGAGGATCATTTTCAGGAGTGTCTGCAGGAGAAAAAGATTATGAGTATGAAGTATAAAAGATCTTGTGCACGGCGTGTAATGGATATCAGTGAAGCCCGAGTTGTATGTCAAGATCGCTGTAAATGTAGAAGTTTGAGGCAACAACAATAAGTAAAAACATCCGGACGTTTGTATTTCTTTTTGGAGCTAACCTCTGAATCTCAGAGAACAGCTTAGTGATATGTATGTATGTATGTTTAGCCATGTTGAAAGAATGAGTGATGAAATGCTTTCTAAGAAAATCTTTTCAGCCCAAGCGGCAGGAAGGAAAGGCAGAGGGAAGTCATGGGAGGATCAATTTCAGGAGTGTCTGCATGAGAAAAAGATTATGAGTATGAAGTGTAAAAGATCTTGTGCACGGCGTGTAATGGATATCAGTGAAGCCCGAGTTGTATGTCAAGATCGCTGTAAATGTAGAAGTTTGAGGCAACAACAATAAGTAAAAACATCCGGACGTTTGTATTTCTTTTTGGAGCTAACCTCTGAATCTCAGAGAACAGCTTAGTGATATGTATGTATGTATGTTTAGCCATGTTGAAAGAATGAGTGATGAAATGCTTTCTAAGAAAATCTTTTCAGCCCAAGCGGCAGGAAGGAAAGGCAGAGGGAAGTCATGGGAGGATCATTTTCAGGAGTGTCTGCAGGAGAAAAAGATTATGAGTATGAAGTATAAAAGATCTTGTGTACGGCGTGTAATGGATATCAGTGAAGCTCGAGTTGTATGTCAAGATCGCTGTAAATGTAGAAGTTTGAGGCAACAACAATAAGTAAAAACATCCGGACGTTTGTATTTCTTTTTGGAGCTAACCTCTGAATCTCAGAGAACAGCTTAGTGATATGTATGTATGTATGTTTAGCCATGTTGAAAGAATGAGTGATGAAATGCTTTCTAAGAAAATCTTTTCAGCCCAAGCGGCAGGAAGGAAAGGCAGAGGGAATTCATGGGAGGATCATTTTCAGGAGTGTCTGCAGGAGAAAAAGATTATGAGTATGAAGTATAAAAGATCTTGTGCACGGCGTGTAATGGATATCAGTGAAGTACGAGTTGTATGTCAAGATCGCTGTAAATGGAGAAGTTTGATGCAACAACAATAAGTAAAAATATCTGGAAGTTTGTATTTCTTTTTGGAGCTAACCTCTGAATCTCAGAGAACAGCTTAGTGATATGTATGTATGTATGTTTGGCCATGTTGAAAGAATGAGTGATGAAATGCTTACTAAGAAAATCTTTTCAGCCCAATTGGCAGGAAGGAAAGGCAGAGGAAGGCCGAGGAAGACATGGGTGGATCAGATTATGATTATGAAGTGTAAAAGATCTTGTGCACGGCGTGTAATGGATATCAGTGAAGCACAAGTTGTATGTCAAGATCGCTGTAAATGGCGAAGTTTGATACGACAACAATAAGTAAAAATATCTGGAAGTTTGTATTTCTTTTTGGAGCTAACCTCTGAATCTCAGAGAACAGCTTAGTGATATGTATGTATGTATGTTTGGCCATGTTGAAAGAATGAGTGATGAAATGCTTACTAAGAAAATCTTTTCAGCCCAATTGGCAGGAAGGAAAGGCAGAGGAAGGCCGAGGAAGACATGGGTGGATCAGATTATGATTATGAAGTGTAAAAGATCTTGTGCACGGCGTGTAATGGATATCAGTGAAGCCCGAGTTGTATGTCAAGATCGCTGTAAATGTAGAAGTTTGATGCAACAACAATAAGTAAAAATATCTGGAAGTTTGTATTTCTTTTTGGAGCTAACCTCTTAATCTCAGAGAACAGCTTAGTGATATGTATGTATGTATGTTTGGCCATGTTGAAAGAATGAGTGATGAAATGCTTACTAAGAAAATATTTTCAGCCCAAGTGGCAGGAAGGAAAGGCAGAGGGAGACATGGGTGGATCAGATTCAGGAGTGTCTGCATGAGAAAAAGATTATGAGTATGAAGTATAAAAGATCTTGTGCACGGCGTGTAATGGATATCAGTGAAGTACGAGTTGTATGTCAAGATCGCTGTAAATGGAGAAGTTTGATACGACAACAATAAGTAAAAATATCTGGAAGTTTGTATTTCTTTTTGGAGCTAACCTCTGAATCTCAGAGAACAGCTTAGTGATACGTATGTATGTATGTATGTATGTATGTAAAGTTGCTGAATTTAAATCTGAGGTCAACAAAACATTAATAGTGTAATATTTCAGTGAACCCAAAAGCTGAAAGATAGCTCGAATAGGCGCGGTAGTTTTTGGTCTTTCCCCACCTCCACGTTCGCCACGTCCTTTTATTTCTTTTAGTAGCTGTAGTCGCGATTGTTGATAATTAACAGGCTACGACACGATACTATTCGTCACCCTACGTCGCTTACGTACACTATATTTATCCTGCACATACACTATATTGACAAAAGTGACCGGACACCTAGAAGACAAACACAACATAGCGTTTATTGAAATACATTAGTACGGTGTCGGTCCACTTTTGGCCTTAATGCATGCACTCAGCCTTCGAGACATACTTTCGATATGGTTTTGGAACACACCGATAGGTATGCGCTTCCATTCAGTACATAATGCTAACGTTAACTGTTGCGTAGTAATTGGCCTTGGTTCCAAACTAATTATGCGGCGCTTTAATTAATCCCATACGTGCGATATGGGATTAAGATCAGGGCTCTGTGCTGGCCAGCCCACACACGATAGGGAATTATCTTCAAACCACGCCGTAACAGTCTTTGTTTTATGGCTCGGTGCATTATCCTGCTGGTGCCAACAAGGCTCAGTTCCATGTTATTGCCACAGAGCTGGTAGGGCATAATTGTCCTGAATATTGATGTAGACGTGCTAGTTGACAGGTTTGTCCTCGAGATAATCAATTGGCCAGGACCATTCCACGAAAAACATCCCCACAAGAGTGCACTGCCAGCTCCAAACTTCTTTTTTTTTTTTTTTTTTTTTTGGTTGTAGGTTTAACGACCACCGTGAGCAACTCAATGGGCTACAAGCAGTCCCCCGATCCTAATTTGGGGTCACTGGTTCCAGGGAAGGGAGAGAGCCAGTGCCGTAAGACAAACACAACATCCATTGATTGATTGGAGGTTTAACGACCACCGTGAGCAACTCAATGGGCTATAAGCAGTCCCCCGATCCTAATTTGGGGTCACTGGTTCCAGGGAAGGGAGAGAGCCAGTGCCGTAAGACAAACACAACATCCATTGATTGATTGGAGGTTTAACGACCACCGTGAGCAACTCAATGGGCTATAAGCAGTCCCCCGATCCTAATTTGGGGTCACTGGTTCCAGGGAAGGGAGAGAGCCAGTGCCGTAAGACAAACACAACATCCATTGATTGATTGGAGGTTTAACGACCACCGTGAGCAACTCAATGGGCTATGAGCAGTCCCCCGATCCTAATTTGGGGTCACTGGTTCCAGGGAAGGGAGAGAGCCAGTGCCGTAAGACAAACACAACATCCATTGATTGATTGGAGGTTTAACGACCACCGTGAGCAACTCAATGGGCTATAAGCAGTCCCCCGATCCTAATTTGGGGTCACTGGTTCCAGGGAAGGGAGAGAGCCAGTGCAGTAAGACAAACACAACATCCATGCCTCACCGGGATTCGAACCCGGACCCCTTACGGACGAATGATCAGAGGCCATCGCTTAGACCACTGCGCCACCGGGGCGGCGCTCCAAACTTCACCGTAGGAACAGTACACTGCGGTAAATAGCGTTCCCCTGGCTGCCGCCATACCCACACACGGCCATCACACTGATGGATCGTGTATCTGGATTCATCAGTCCATAGGACCCGTTTCCATTGATCTACGGTCCACGATAAATGTTCTTTACACCATGCTAAACGACGAGTAACATTCCGAGTGGAGATGAAAGGCTCGTGAGCAGCCGCACGACCACGGTAACCCATGGAATGAAGTTCTCTGCGAATGGTACGTGTACATACCGAGGTTCCAGCATTTTTACTCACATGTACACTCAGGTCTTGTGCAGTACTCCGTCGATTAGCTGTAACGACTCTCCTGAGGCTTCGACGTCCTCTATCACTGATTTTCTTTGGTCTGCCGGTACGTTTTGCTGCTTCGGGCAGGCCACGTGTCTTTCACTTATTCAGCATCTAAAATAGTTGAGTTGGGTATATTTAAACGCCTCTCGGTTTCTTTTATGGACATCCCACTAATATAACAACCAACAATCTTTCCTTTCTCAGGAACCGAAAAAGCAAGATTAAGTGGAAGCGTGTTCTCCTTTAACACCAGCAAGATCAATGTCGAGCGTATTCTCCTCTAACGTCAGTAAGCTTAAGGTTAAGAGTACTCTTTTCTGTGAAAATCCTGAAAATAAGTAACATAAAGGTCAACTGTATTCTCCTCTAACCCCAGCAAGATTAAGGTCAAGCGTATTTTTCTCTAACTTCAGCAAGTTTAAGTCAAGCGCATTCTCCTCAAACACCAACAATATTAAGGTCAAGGTATTCTTCTCTGGCACCAACAAAATTAAAGTCAACGTGTTATTCTCAAATACCAGCAAGATTGAGGTCAAGCGTATTCTCCTCTAACCCCAGCAAAATTAAGGTCAAGCGTATTTTTCTCTAACCTCAGCAAGTTTAAGTCAAGCGCATTCTCCTCGAACACCAGCAAGATTAAGGTCAAGGTATTCTTCTCTGGCACCAACAAAATTAAAGTCAAACGTGTTCTTCTCTAACACCAGCAAGATTAAGATCAAGCGTATTCTCCTCTAACCCCAGCAAGATTAAGGTCAAGCGTATTTTTCTCTAACCTCAGCAAGTTTAAGTCAAGCGCATTCTCCTCAAACACCAACAAGATTAAGGTCAAGGCATTATTCTCTGGCAACAACAAAATTAAAGTCAAACGTGTTCTTCTCTAACACCAGCAAGATTGAGGTCAAGCGTATTCTCCTCTAACCCCAGCAAGATTAAGGTCAAGCGTATTTTTCTTTAACCTCAGCAAGTTTAAGTCAAGCGCATTCTCCTCGAACACCAGCAAGATTAAGGTCAAGCGTATTTTTCTCTAACCTCAGCAAGTTTAAGTCAAGCGCATTCTCCTCAAACACCAACAAGATTAAGGTCAAGGTATTCTTCTCTGGCACCAACAAAATTAAAGTCAAACGTGTTATTCTCAAATACCAGCAAGATTGAGGTCAAGCGTATTCTTCTCTAACCCCAGCAAGATTAAGGTCAAGCGTATTTTTCTCTAACCTCAGCAAGTTTAAGTCAAGCGCATTCTCCTCGAACACCAGCAAGATTAAGGTCAAGGTATTCTTCTCTTGCACCAACAAAATTAAAGTCAAACGTGTTCTTCTCTAACACCAGCAAGATTGAGATCAAGCGTATTCTCCTCTAACCCCAGCAAGATTAAGGTCAAGCGTACTTTTCTCTAACCTCAGCAAGTTTAAGTCAAGCGCATTCTCCTCGAACACCAGCAAGATTAAGGTCAAGGTATTCTTCTCTGGCACCAACAAAATTAAAGTCAAACGTGTTCTTCTCTAACACCAGCAAGATTGAGGTCAAGCGTATTCTCCTCTAACCCCAGCAAGATTAAGGTCAAGCGTACTTTTTCTCTAACCTCAACAAGTTTAAGTCAAGCGCATTCTCCTCAAACACCAACAAGATTAGGGCAAGGTATTCTTCTCTGGCACCAACAAAATTAAAGTCAAACGTGTTCTTCTCTAACACCAGCAAGAATGAGATCAAGCGTATTCTCCTCTAACCCCAGCATGATTAAGGTCAAGCGTACTTTTCTCTAACCTCAGCAAGTTTAAGTCAAGCGCATTCTCCTCAAACACCAACAAGATTAAGGTCAAGGTATTCTTCTCTGGCACCAACAAAATTAAAGTCAAACGTGTTCTTCTCTAACACCAGCAAGAATGAGATCAAGCGTATTCTCCTCTAACCCCAGCATGATTAAGGTCAAGCGTACTTTTCTCTAACCTCAGCAAGATTAAGTCAAGCGCATTCTCCTCAAACACCAACAAGATTAAGGTCAAGGTATTCTTCTCTGGCACCAACAAAATTAAAGTCAAACGTGTTCTTCTCTAACACCAGCAAGATTGAGATCAAGCGTATTCTCCTCTAACCCCAGCAAGATTAACGTCAAGCGTATTTTTCTCTAACCTCAGCAAGTTTAAGTCAAGCGCATTCTCCTCAAACACCAACAAGATTAAGGTCAAGGTATTCTTCTCTGGCACCAACAAAATTAAAGTCAAACGTGTTCTTCTCTAACACCAGCAAGAATGAGATCAAGCGTATTCTCCTCTAACCCCAGCATGATTAAGGTCAAGCGTACTTTTCTCTAACCTCAGCAAGTTTAAGTCAAGCGCATTCTCCTCAAACACCAACAAGATTAAGGTCAAGGTATTCTTCTCTGGCACCAACAAAATTAAAGTCAAACGTGTTCTTCTCTAACACCAGCAAGAATGAGATCAAGCGTATTCTCCTCTAACCCCAGCATGATTAAGGTCAAGCGTACTTTTCTCTAACCTCAGCAAGTTTAAGTCAAGCGCATTCTCCTCAAACACCAACAAGATTAAGGTCAAGGTATTCTTCTCTGGCACCAACAAAATTAAAGTCAAACGTGTTCTTCTCTAACACCAGCAAGATTGAGATCAAGCGTATTCTCCTCTAACCCCAGCAAGATTAAGGTCAAGCGTATTTTTCTCTAACCTCAGCAAGTTTAAGTCAAGCGCATTCTCCTCAAACACCAACAAGATTAAGGTCAAGGCATTATTCTCTGGCAACAACAAAATTAAAGTCAAACGTGTTCTTCTCTAACACCAGCAAGATTGAGATCAAGCGTATTCTCCTCTAACCCCAGCAAGATTAAGGTCAAGCGTATTTTTCTCTAACCTCAGCAAGTTTATGTCAAGCGCATTCTCCTCAAACACCAACAAGATTAAGGTCAAGGTATTCTTCTCTGGCACCAACAAAATTAAAGTCAAACGTGTTCTTCTCTAACACCAGCAAGATTGAGATCAAGCGTATTCTCCTCTAACCCCAGCAAGATTAAGGTCAAGCGTATTTTTCTCTAACCTCAGCAAGTTTAAGTCAAGCGCATTCTCCTCAAACACCAACAAGATTAAGGTCAAGGCATTATTCTCTGGCAACAACAAAATTAAAGTCAAACGTGTTCTTCTCTAACACCAGCAAGATTGAGGTCAAGCGTATTCTCCTCTAATCCCAGCAAGATTAAGGTCAAGCTTATTTTTCTTTAACCTCAGCAAGTTTAAGTCAAGCGCATTCTCCTCGAACACCAGCAAGATTAAGGTCATGCGTATTTTTTCTCTAACCTCAACAAGTTTATGTCAAGCGCATTCTCCTCAAACACCAACAAGATTAAGGTCAAGGTATTCTTCTCTGGCACCAACAAAATTAAAGTCAAACGTGTTCTTCTCTAACATAAGCAAGATTGAGATCAAGCGTATTCTCCTCTAACCCCAGCAAGATTAAGGTCAAGCGTATTTTTCTCTAACCTCAGCAAGTTTAAGTCAAGCGCATTCTCCTCAAACACCAACAAGATTAAGGTCAAGGCATTATTCTCTGGCAACAACAAAATTAAAGTCAAACGTGTTCTTCTCTAACACCAGCAAGATTGAGATCAAGCGTATTCTCCTCTAACCCCAGCAAGATTAAGGTCAAGCGTATTTTTCTCTAACCTCAGCAAGTTTATGTCAAGCGCATTCTCCTCAAACACCAACAAGATTAAGGTCAAGGTATTCTTCTCTGGCACCAACAAAATTAAAGTCAAACGTGTTCTTCTCTAACACCAGCAAGATTGAGATCAAGCGTATTCTCCTCTAACCCCAGCAAGATTAAGGTCAAGCGTATTTTTCTCTAACCTCAGCAAGTTTAAGTCAAGCGCATTCTTCTCAAACACCAACAAGATTAAGGTCAAGGCATTATTCTCTGGCAACAACAAAATTAAAGTCAAACGTGTTCTTCTCTAACACCAGCAAGATTGAGATCAAGCGGATTCTCCTCTAACCCCAGCAAGATTAAGGTCAAGCGTATTTTTCTCTAACCTCAGCAAGTTTAAGTCAAGCGCATTCTCCTCAAACACCAACAAGATTAAGGTCAAGGCATTATTCTCTGGCAACAACAAAATTAAAGTCAAACGTGTTCTTCTCTAACACCAGCAAGATTGAGGTCAAGCGTATTCTCCTCTAACCCCAGCAAGATTAAAGTCAAGCGTATTTTTCTCTAACCTCAGCAAGTTTAAGTCAAGCGCAATCTCCTCAAACACCAACAAGATTAAGGTCAAGGCATTATTCTCTGGCAACAACAAAATTAAAGTCAAACGTGTTCTTCTCTAACACCAGCAAGATTGAGATCAAGCGTATTCTCCTCTAACCCCAGCAAGATTAAGGTCAAGCGTATTTTTCTCTAACCTCAGCAAGTTTAAGTCAAGCGCAATCTCCTCAAACACCAACAAGATTAAGGTCAAGGCATTATTCTCTGGCAACAACAAAATTAAAGTCAAACGTGTTCTTCTCTAACACCAGCAAGATTGAGATCAAGCGTATTCTCCTCTAACCCCAGCAAGATTAAGGTCAAGCGTATTTTTCTCTAACCTCAGCAAGTTTAAGTCAAGCGCATTCTCCTCAAACACCAACAAGATTAAGGTCAAGGTATTCTTCTCTGGCACCAACAAAATTAAAGTCAAACGTGTTCTTCTCTAACACCAGCAAGATTGAGATCAAGCGTATTCTCCTCTAACCCCAGCAAGATTAAGGTCAAGCGTATTTTTCTCTAACCTCAGCAAGTTTAAGTCAAGCGCAATCTCCTCAAACACCAACAAGATTAAGGTCAAGGCATTATTCTCTGGCAACAACAAAATTAAAGTCAAACGTGTTCTTCTCTAACACCAGCAAGATTGAGATCAAGCGTATTCTCCTCTAACCCCAGCAAGATTAAGATCAAGCGTATTCCCTTCTGACACCAGCAAGATTAAAGTCAAGTATCGGTTGAAGTGGCAAAAAGTTCACTGATAATGAAATTCGGAGCAGCAGAAATACGTTTTCTGCAGTGATGAATGACGTCGCACTATTTGGCAGTCCGACTGTCGCATCTGAATGTTAAAGAGGCCATGTGATAACTCCCTGCGCGATTGTCTTGGTGGAAGAGGCATTATGCTTTTCTCATGGCTTGGATTGGGTCCTGTATCTCCAATGCCTAGGAATCTTAACGCTGCAGCCTATAATGGTATTCTTATCAATTCTGTGCTTATAGCGTTATGACAACAGCTCGGTGGAATTCAAGAAAATAATTCCTCCGTCCACAAAGGAAGGCTGGAATGGCTTCATGAAATGGGTTTGAAGAAATTTTTTGCGTACACAGGTATCCGATCTCAACCCCATGGAATACCTTTGGGATGATTTGGAACTGCGACTGAGAGCCAGCCCGAAACTCTCGATATCGGAAACTGATTTAAATAATGCACTTTTGGCAGAATGTTAGGTAATTCCCTCACCAAAGTACCAATACCTAGTGGAACCGTTTTCTTTGTGGCAGAATGCAATTCTCTCAGCAAAGTAAGTACCAATACTTAATGTAAAGTCTTTTCTGCAGAGAAGACGCTGTGACAGTTTCAACGGGTGGAACAATATTACACTGAAGAGCAATTGAATTAGAGAGACCTGTCTAGTAACGTGCAGCACGACCTTTCGCCCTGATGACGGCGGCGATTCGTCTCGGCATGGACTCGACAAGACACCGGAAGCGTTGGGAAGCCATACGGATCCACGACCCCTGAACAAGCTCCCACAGTTCACGAAGATTTCATGGAGGGTGTCAGAGCCTCGAACATCTCTTTCGATGGCATCCCAGATGTGCTCGACGGGATTGAGGTCAGGTGACCTAGCTGGCTAAGGAAGCGAGGTCACGTCTGTGGAGTGTTCATCCAACCATTCGGATACAATTCGGGAGCTGCATTGTCTTGTTGCAGGATGAGGTCCCCAGTGGGATGTTGAAGACGCACAAACGGGAGCAAATGGTCGTCCAGGATATCCCGGTAACGTTGACCTGTGAGGGACGATGCCACACGTACCAGGGGTCCCATTTCAGTACACGTAAACAGTCCGCAGACGAGAATGCCACCCCCACCAGCTTGAAAAGTACTCTGCTGGCAAGAAGCATCCATCGCATCATGTTGTTTGCGCCGTACTCGTATCTTGCCATCCGCATGTACCAACGTGAATCTCGACTCATCAGTCCAGGCAACATTATTCCACATGTCTAAGGTCCAGTGGCGATGTTCCCTCGCCCATCCTAATCTTTGCACACTGTGATGTGCGGTCAGCAGCGGTACCCTCGTGGGACGATGGCTTCTGTACCCCATAGCGAGGAGATGGTTCTGGATGGTGTGGCTGCTTACACGTTTTTGTGCACCAGCGCTAAATTGCCGAGTGATTTCTTGCACTGTGGCCCGTCTATCCGCTGTTACAATACGAGCTAGCCGACGATGACCCCGCTCATCCACACGCTGTTGTCCACGGCAGTTGGCCCTTGCAGGGATGGTTTTACCGGATTCGATGTACTCACGCTGCACCCGTGACATAGTGGCTCGTGAAAATCCCAGTGCCTGCACGACTTCCGAGATGGCGTGACCCATTCATTGGAACCCAACAAATTGCCCACAATCAAATGCGCTTATATCTTTCGTCTTTCCTATACTGCGTCCGACTCTTACCGATTCCTGTCTCATTACTCTTTATATTGTCGGATCGCTGCATACGTCATGTCATTTCCGTTTAAGGGCCGCCCACAGCGCCTCATTTGCATAACGCCAGCCGTCTCTAATTCAATTGCTCTTCAATGTATATTGCTTTATTTCGTATCATACGGAGTTCGTGAAAAGGCGAGTGTCCAGACACTTTTGTCCTGATAGTTTATGTAAGGTTTTAATAATTTCCAACATGCCTCTTGTTAACTTTTCTTGGAGCTTTTGAGCAAAATGTCTGTCACAAATAGTGAAAGACATCTGTATGCCACATTTCCAAAAGTGTGAAAAAAAAATGGGTAGAATCGACGAATATAAATTTTGAAAGTATTCATTGGATTTAAGAGAAACTAGACTAACTGGAAAGTAGGTCAGAGTATTGGCATTTATGAATAAATTACAATGGTGGTAATGTATCAATCTTACATTGGTCAATTCAGCTACTTTTAAAGTAATTTCAAACAAAGATCTTCGCTCTTTCCACGTTTATAAGTGAGTCACGGAAAAATTCTCATTGGCCGCCACGGGAGTCGAACCCAGGGTCTTCTAGTTACGCGCCGGATATGCTTCCGCTACACCACAGCGGCCTCGAATTCCTCCAGACTCACACACGCTAACTGCGAAGCCAAGTTGGCAGGTTGGAAAGAGCGAAGATCTTTGTTTGATGTTCCCGGTACACGTTAAATGTCTGTATTAATTATTCATTCGCCTTCTAATTATTTCTTCAGTTGCTGCTTACCATCTTTGGTGAATCCCCAGCATTGTGCGGGGCTCCAAGAAGCAACCTGCCAACTTGGCTTGGCAGTTAGCGTGTGTGAGTCTGGAGGAATTCGAGGCCGCTGTGGTGTAGCGGAAGCATATCCGGCGCGTAACTGGAAGACCCTGGGTTCGACTCCCAGTGGCGGCCAATGAGAATTTTTCCGTGACTCACTTATAAACGTGGAAAGAGCGAAGATCTTTGTTTGATGTTCCTGGTACACGTTAAATGTCTGTAATAATTATTCATTCGCCTTCTAATTATTTCTTCAGTTGCTGCTTACCATCTTTGGTGAATCCCCAGCATTGTGCGGGGCTCCAAGAAGCAACCTGCCAACTTGGCTTGGCAGTTAGCGTGTGTGAGTCTGGAGGAATTCGAGGCCGCTGTGGTGTAGCGGAAGCATATCCGGCGCGTAACTGGAAAACCCTGGGTTCGACTCCCGGTGGCGGCCAATGAGAATTTTTCCGTGACTCACTTATAAACGTGGAAAGAGCGAAGATCTTTGTTTGATGTTCCTGGTCCACGTTAAATGTCTGTATTAATTATTCATTCGCCTTCTAATTATTTCTTCAGTTGCTGCTTACCATCTTTGGTGAATCCCCAGCATTGTGCGGGGCTCCAAGAAGCAACCTGCCAACTTGGCTTGGCAGTTAGCGTGTGTGAGTCTGGAGGAATTCGAGGCCGCTGTGGTGTAGCGGAAGCATATCCGGCGCGTAACTGGAAGACCCTGGGTTCGACTCCCGGTGGCGGCCAATGAGAATTTTTCCGTGACTCACTTATAAACGTGGAAAGATTGAAGATCTTTGTTTGATGTTCCTGGTCCACGTTAAATGTCTGTATTAATTATTCATTCGCCTTCTAATTATTTCTTCAGTTGCTGCTTACCATCTTTGGTGAATCCCCAGCATTGTGCGGGGCTCCAAGAAGCAACCTGCCAACTTGGCTTGGCAGTTAGCGTGTGTGAGTCTGGAGGAATTCGAGGCCGCTGTGGTGTAGCGGAAGCATATCCGGCGCTTAACTGGAAGACCCTGGGTTCGACTCCCGGTGGCGGCCAATGAGAATTTTTCCGTGACTCACTTATAAACGTGGAAAGAGCGAAGATCTTTGTTTGATGTTCCTGGTCCACGTTAAATGTCTGTATTAATTATTCATTCGCCTTCTAATTATTTCTTCAGTTGCTGCTTACCATCTTTGGTGAATCCCCAGCATTGTGCGGGGCTCCAAGAAGCAACCTGCCAACTTGGCAAATTGGCTTGGCAGTTAGCATGTGTGAGTCTGGAGGAATTCGAGGCCGCTGTGGTGTAGCGGAAGCATATACTGCGCGTAACTGGAAGACCCTGGGTTCGACTCCCGGTGGCGGCCAATAAGAATTTTTCCGTGACTCACTTATAAACGTGGAAAGAGCGAAGATCTTTGTTTGATGTTCCTGGTCCACGTTAAAAATCTGTATTAATTATTTTGAAGTAAATGTCATATGATAAAAGTACGATATTTTTCAGATTTACTAACGTTTTTTGCTTGACCAGTTTCCTCTGCAGACATCCACGTACTATTGGGAACAATCATTTTGCTTTCATCTTGTGGCAGAGTTGAGCCTTCACCATATTCTGGCAGACGGCAAAATAGTACCTTGTACTGAAAATAAACAAACAGTAATTAAACCAAAGAGATCAGATTTACATTCTGCGCAACACACAGGGTAAAATCTGCTTTTATTTTTCGTAAATTACCAAAAAAGTTCTCTTTGCATTCGCAGATCAAGCAAATTTTATTTTTTTATTTCTATCAGATGGGCTACGTTTGTGTTTCAAAGGTTTACAACACTCCTATTGTTTGAGTTTTGTTGGATGTTTTTTATCAAGTTTGACGACATGATTTCAAAAATCATGATTAAGTTTGCCAGGCACGGACAGTTTTTTTACAAAATGTAATTTTTAACACATCGTGTAAAGCAAAAAATAATATCTGTTATTAAATTAAAAGCAAAAGCCGTCTCTTGCACGAGATACACTTTAATGATGAAAATCTATAAACAATTAAAATAAATATAAGTTAAAGATTTTTCAAAACCACAACGGTGTCATCCTCAGAAACAATGCAGCAGTGAACATACAAGCGACGAATCTATCATCATCATCATCATCATTGTCAACCATTATCAATCCACTGCTGGACGAAGGTCTCCCCAAGTTTCCTCCACAACGGTCTGTCTTGTGCCAGTCTCCTCCATGTCACTCCCGCATACTTTCGAATTTCATCCACCCATCTCCCATGTGGTCTTTTTTCTGGGTCTTTTCCTGTCCCTTGGAATCCAATCTAAAATTTCGGCTGTGTCTGTCCTTCTGGCAGTATGTCCAGCCCATTGCCATTTCAGGGATTTAACTCTGATCATGATGTCTTCCACTCTCGTCATTTTTCGGATCCACGAGTTCCTCTTCTTATCTCTCCTGGTTACACCAAGCATGCACCTCTCCATGCTGCTTTGAGTTGTCTGCAGCCTTTGTATGTCTCTTTTAGTTAAGGTCCACGTCTCTGCACCATACGTAAGCACTGGAAGGATGCATTGATCAAACACTTTTCTTTTAAGACATAATGGCATATTGCTCTTGAAAATTATGCTGTTTCTTCCAAAAGCTCTCCAGGCAAGTTTTGTACGCCGATTAATTTCTTCATCAATGTGATCCTCACTTGATATCTGCTGTCCAAGATAAACGTACGTATCTGTTATCTCCAGTTTTTCTCCATCAATCGATAAATCTTCATTTCTTGTAAAAGCATTGAACATCACTTTTGTCTTCTGAAAGTTCATTTTTAATCCCACTTCTTTACTCTTGTCAGCAAGTTCCTGGATCATACTCTGCAGCTCTGATGGGGTAGTTGCAAAAATGACTATGTCATCAGCAAAACGAAGGTGGGTTAGATAATCTCCATTAATCTTTATCCCTTTGTTTTCCCAGTTCAGTGATTGAAAGACATTTTCCAATGTGGCATTAAAGAGCTTCGGAGATATGGTGTCACCTTGTCTCACTCCCTTTCCAATTTTTATGTGTGTTGCATTTTCAAACAGCCGAATGTTTGCAGTTGCATTTTCATAGATGTTATTAATAATATGAATGTATGCATCTTCAATCTATATACTTTAATAAACCAAATAGCGGCCACATAATTGATTGGTGACCTCTGCTTATTTCATTAAAGATTTTTTATAAGTTTCTCAAAACACTCAAATTGTTTCATAATTATACACTGAGTGGCCACTTTATTATGACCACCCCCTCAGCACTTCGTTGGGCCACCTTTTGCCTTTAATGCTGCGTCGATTCTTCGTGGCATGGACTCCACGAGATGTTGATAGGTGGTTTGTGGAATCTGAGACCATGCTTGATGAATAGCACTTTCCAGGAGAGTGACATTGCAAGGTTGTGGATCCAGCTGACTGATGGCTCGTTCAACTTCATTCCACAAATTCTCAATGGGGTTGAGATCTGGAGATTGTGGGGGCAACCTAGGCAAAGTAAACTCACCGGCATGTTCCTGAAACCAATCCTGTACAATACGAGCACTATGGCAGGACGCATTATCTTGTTGAAAGTAACCATCGCCATTGGGATAAACCATCCACATGACAGGATGCACTTGGTCCGCAACGATGATTAGATATGATGTGCCAGTCAGACACGAATTAAAGGGCCCAAAGCATGCCAGGAAAACATTCCCCCAAACCATAACGTTTGCCTCCACCAGCTTGAAGGGTTGTAGATATGCATTTGGGGTCCATGCTTTCATGCTGTTTCCGCCAAATTCTCACTCGGCCATCGGCATGGTGCAACTAAAAACGTGATTCATCGGACCACATAATTTGTTTCCAATTATCGACTGTCCAATCCTTGTGCTCCTGTGCGAACTGGAGACGTTTTCTCTTGTTAACTGCAGACAGCAAAGGTGTTCGAACATGCCTTCGGCTGCCATATCCCATCCGATGCAGTGTACGACGAACAGTGCGTGCAGAGATCATTTGAGGGGATCCTTGATTAAGATGGTCTGTAATTTGCTGCACCGTTTCCCTCCTGTTGTCTGTTACTAGTCTGGACACTCTCCGTTCCGCCCGAGCAGTCACTAGTCGATGACGACCACACGTTGCACGTAGAGACCCAGTTTTTTGGCTGACAGTCTAGTCTTTAAACATTTAAACAACAGCTACTCTGGAACAGTTCACGAATGCGGCGGTTTCGGTGATACTTGCTCCATGGCTCCGAGTTGCTACAATCATCCCACGTTGAAAGTCCGTCAAATCGCATTTTTTACCCATCTCGTCACACAAAATTCACCTCTACTACTGTCGCAAGCACTAAGCTTTCCCTTTTGATACCAGCCTCGCCCCCTGGCGGCAACAGCGTGCAGCCTTAGCTCATTTGTTTAAAACTGTAAAGTGGCCACTTAGTGTATACTTTAATAATGAAACAAGTAGTTGTCACATAATTCATCGCTTGACTGTAAAGAAATTAATTGGTCGACCGCACACAACTTTGCTTGCAGATAAAAGTGACTGTCAATTTATGGGATCCATTCCATATATGACAGCTGTTGAAGGGTGCGTCGTGGAGGACCCGTGGAGCGAACACTACGATCGAGGTGGTCCCACAGATGCTCAGTGGGGTTTGATTCTGAGGAATTAAGCGGTCAGGGAAGAACTTTGAAGTCTTCATCGTGCACTTCCAACCACTCTCGGACATTTCCAGCTGTGTGACACGTCGCGTTATCGTGATGGAATATAACATCCGTCCCAGGGAAAACAATCAACATGTATGGGGGCACGTGGTCTGCAAAAAATGGATTCATAACAAATTCGGTTCATAGTGCCTTCTAAACGTATGAGTGAACCCAAGGAATGCCACGAAAACGTTCCCCAGACCATAACGCTGCCTCCACCACCTTGTGTTCTTCCAGCAATGGTTGAAGAGTGTTTGTTCTCCGATGTCTCTCGTCTTATACGCCAACGTCCGTCCGTTCGATGAAGCAGAAAACGTGACTCATCGGAGAAAGCAATCCTTGCGCCAATCAGCGGATGTCCAATTCCGATACTGCCGTGCAAATGCAAGACGTTTCTGCCGATGCACCTTCGTCAACAATGGTGCAGTTACCATCCGTCTGCAATCAGAGCCCCACACACAGCGGGGTTTGCTCAACTGTTGTTTTAGACACACTTCCGGTAGCCCCGTGGTTCATTCGGCCAGTGAGTTGCTCCACTGTTGCGTGTCGATCGGCCCTCACGCGCCTTCGAAGCCTACATTCACCTCTCACATCAAAGGCACGTGGTGCTCCGCAGTTTTCCACGTCGCTTGTTCGCAATAGTGCCATTTCTCCAATCACGATACACTTTAACCACAGCAGCACGCGAACAGTTCACAAACTGCGCTGCTTCAGAGATGCAGCCACCCTTGGTTCGAAAGACGATAATCATCAATTTTTGCAAATCTGATAAATCGCTACTTTTATCCATGACAGCAACGAGTGATATGCTTTCAGATCAAACGATGATCATATGTAGAGGATTTTAGGAAGGGAGTGTCTGACCCCAGGTCTTAAACAACATTTAGAAATAGGAAGCTAGGAGATTTGGGCTAGAGTGCCCGATAGGAAAGTGACACGAGAGCGAAGTAGAAAGGGGGAGGAAGACGCCCTTATTTATTACCGGGGGGCCAGTACCCGGGGTCCGACGGCTTAACGTGTCCATCCGACGCACGACGGATGTTTAGTGGATCGAGCGTTCGTACCTGCATGGGATCAAACCTGAGGTCCTTTCCGTGGCGGTCACGAACGTTGCCCACTAAGCTACTCGCGGCCCATGCTTTCAGAATGCCTACAGCACACCTTTTGTACCCTCCAAGCCATCTCACCAGACGTGCCTTTTTCCTTTGGCAACGCCCTGTTGACGTAAAAACTAGGAAGTGGGCACAATAACGTGACTCGACAATGTATATGGTTTGTACACTATCTACCAACAAGTAATTGGACACCTGTGATAGAAAAGGAAAACGAAGTTTATTCACCTTCAATAGTTGGTGGAGCCTCCACGAGCTGCGATTACAGCTGCGACCCTCCGGGGCATTCTCTCAACCAGGCGTTGTATGACGGCTAGCGGTATTTTCTTCCACTCGGCTTGGAGAAGACAGGTCAGTTCCTTCACCGATTTCGGACGGTGGGGGCACCCCTTACGTCGACGCTCCAACTCGGTCCCACAGATGCTCGATAGGGTTAAGGTCCGCAGGCCAGTCCATTCGACTAACCCCATTGTTACCATACCAAGCCGTGGTGGACCTCGCAACACGACAGGTGGCATTGTCATCCTGAAAGTAACATGGGTCCACCCCGTAAAACTGCCACAACGTAGGAAGCTCATGGTCATCCAAAATGGTGCAGTAGGTCTCGGCGTTGAGTCTACCAGGAATTGCGATCAAGGGTCCCGTGCCATACCAAGGAAAAACACCCCCATAGCATAATTCCACCGCCACCGAACTTCACAGTTGGCACAATACATTCCGGAAGGAGGCGTTCTCCAGGCAGACGCCAAACCCAGACCCTGCCATCCGAACGGTAGAGGGTGAACCTTGATTCGTCGCTCCAGAGAACCTGTTTCCACTGTTCAACGGTCCACTGTCTACGTTCTTTGCACCACGTTAGCCGAGCAGCGCTATTGGACTTGGTGATCAAAGGCTTGTGGGCGGCAGCACGTCCATGATAACCGAGCACATGGGCTTCCTTACGGATGGTATTCATCGAAAGAACACTCCCGGATGCCTGTTGAAACTCGTCGCGTATGTGGCCCATCGGTTTGGTGCGGTTCTTCCGAATTTCTCTGGCCAGCACCCGTCGGTCTCTAACTCCCAGTTTTGTGGGTCTGCCAGGGTCGGGGCACATTCCGACAGTCACCTCTCATCTTCCACTTGCCAATCACGTAGGCCACTGTCGATTTTGGGTTCTTCAACTCGCTGGATATGTCATCGGCCATTTCTGTGATACCCGACGATTACACCTTTGTCGAAATCAGAGAGCTCCGAACTGCGTGGCATCTTGCATGCGACTGGTTGCGTTGTTGTTTCCCACACGATATTTAACGGCGGCGGCCGTGACGTGTATCAGGACCGCAGCTATCGTCGATTGCAGGTGTGTCTAATTACTCGTTGGTAGATAGTGCATTATCAAAAAATATAATGATATTATTTTTTAACTTTGAGTTACAATAGGTTAGTTGAAGAAGAAAAGTCACACAAAAACAAAAGGAGACATGGGGTTTTAGAGTTGTTGAGAGACTTACCTTCGGTATGTTACACTCCTCTGCGCACTTCACAACTTGATTTACCATGTTCTCAACATGTCTGAAATTCAGATAAGGGACGATGTCGTTGCCGAAGACTATTGAGAAAACGAACTCAAGTGTGAGTTCAAGAGCGTCGACATTGACGCAGGGTGTTGGCTCGAAAGAGAAACATCGGATTGATGGGTAAGCTGGACGAAGGAGAAATGCCAAAATAGCTGCAACCCCAGCTCCCAGGCTGTGCCCTGTTGTAATTAAATGGTGGCCCTTACGACCGTAGAAAGCTGCTTCCAAAATTTCCTTGTCCTCCAGCCTTTTCATGATCTTTCGAGCTGCTTTCAGCATGCCAGCGTGGAAGAAGAGGTCTTTGTGGTGTCCGAAGTCTTCTATAGGCTCAGTTGTCAAGTTTGTTAAGACGTCGTTGAAGCACGTGGTTCCTCCAACTGAGATGACAACAGACATTGCGTGGTTGTCGATGGTGAGAAAAAGGAAGAGCGTACACCTTGTTTGAAAATGATGCATAGATTTGATCTTTATAAGAAACACTGCTGTTAATCAGAGGATCAGCAGATATGTTGTATCCATAGGAGTTGTCCTCTTCTACAATGGACTCTTTCTTCCATTTTAAACAGCTCCTGCAATTTAAAGAATTGTTTTACAATGCACTATAATTTAAATCAGAAAAAAAACACGCAATTTTTAAAAAGAAAAATTTCTAAAGAAACTTTTAGAAGTTAATGATGGGCAAGGCTGGTAATTTTTAGCACACATAACCTTATCAGAACCTTTTTCGATTGAGTGGAATAACTCAACGGTTCTTTGGTAGTGTGTATTAGTCAGAGTTTGGCAGGAATGCATTACAAAGTAATAGAAGTACAGATTACAATTAACGTGTGTGACGTACCTGCCAGCAGGACGCACACGACATAAAGGCAGATAGGAATCAGAATAATCGTCTGCGTAGCTCAGTTGGTAGAGCGACTTGTTCCGGAATAAGGGGCCTCGGGTTCGAATCCCGGCGTAGACCAAAAATGACGGAGAGATTTACTTCGTGTTACGTGTAATGCATTACAAGGTAAAGCAGTAACAGGTAATGCATTACAAGATATTGCAGAAGTGGGAAATGCAGTGAGAGGTAATGCATTACAAGGTAATCCGAAGTATGCTTTGCACAAGGTAATGGAATTAATTTATAATGCATTACAATCAAGAGGGTATAATTCAATTATTTAATAATGATATTCCAACGCAATAGAATTATTTGGTAATGAAATTACACAATTTAAACTAGGTATTAGGGAATAGGAAAATTCTGCCTAGTATTGCGACAAGCCAACTAGATATTCTACACTGGTGGAAACTGAAAAAAAGAACACCAAGAAGGAGACGTCTGATACCAACGAAATTTGTACATAACGGAATACAGAGGATAACGTGATCAAAACATTATGGCAAAATACAGCTGTATTTGCTGGTAAACTGAAAAATAACATTTCCATGTAACATGGTTAGTACGAGGTTGAACCGCCATGAACTGCGTCACACTGTGCAATTCTGGCATGGAGTCTGTCGTACAGATGTTGGATGTAAGTTTGGGGTATTGAGTTCCAAGCATCGTCAACCTGGACGCCTAAATCGGGGATGGCCGTGGAGACCGGATAAGTCGTTGTCCCATAAAATCCCACACGTGCTCAATGGGTGACAAATCCGGTTAACCATGGAAGTTGTCTCACAACCTGAAGTGCATGTTGCGTTGCACGTGCCGTGTGTGGGCGTGCGTTATCTTGCTGGAAAACACCACGATGGACCGACCTTACAAATGGCACAACAACGGGCTAAATGATGTTGTTGATGTAGGAGGTGCTGTTTAACGTACGTGGTACAAACACTAGTTGTGTACGGGAGTGATAGCTGATCGCTCCCCACACCAGAAGATCAGGTGTAGGCCCTGTGTGTCGCTGGCGGATGCAAGAAGGGTGGAGACGCTCCCCTGTGCGTCAGCGAACACGCATACGGCCATCGGTGGCTCCCCAGCAGAATCTGCTTTTATCGCTGAACACGACAGATCGCCATTGCATTCTCTAGTGCAGACGTTGGCGACACCACTGCAGCCGTTCCTGACTGTAGGCTGGAGTCAGAGGTACACATGCCAGAGGCACACGTGCACGTAGTCCTGCATCCAGTAGACGGTTGCGGATTGTTCGCACAGTCACCTCAGGTGCAACGGCAGCTCGGATTTGCGTCGCAGTGGACGTTCTGCTTGACAACGCCGCTCTTCTTATGCGTCGATCGGTCCGCTCATCAATCCGTCTGTGACTCCCGGTTCCACGTCTTCTCGTGTGGGAATGTTCCTCGGACCATCTACGCCACTGTCGTACCACCACCGATACTTCCCGTTCAATTCGCTCTGCAATACGACGATACGACCACCCGGCCTCGCGGAGTCCGACTAGACGACCTCGCTCAAAGTCCGATAACTGCTGAAATCGTACACGTCTTCCATGTCCAGGCATTGGAGCTTCTTCAGGGTCTTCGCACGTGTCCGTACGCCGACGACTGATTACATTCACTTCGCCGTACTCCTTAAATACCTACGACGATAATTTGCATATTATGCCGTGCTGTGGCGTAAGCGCTCACCGGTTGGTCCCGAAATTAACATCACACCTACGTAAACTCGACCCCATTAACATATGTAAATTTCATGATCGTCCTCCAATTCCGTCTTGGTGTTCTTTTTCAATTTCAGTCAGTGTATGTTTTCATTTTTTTGTATAAACAATCGGCCACTAGGTATTTAAAAGGTACTTCGTACGGTGTGTTTTTCGGTTAACTACAATACGAAGGTGAATATAGATATTTAAATAATTAGTGTTTCAACCTTGGAGTCCTAATTTTCTTTAGAGATTGGAGAAGAAATCTTATCCGTTATGCTAAAGAGATACTGTCAGAGCAACGGGCAATGATTAGTGATTTAAATATTTTATCTTAATTTAAATCTGATCGTTTCGCATACTCACATTAGATGATTCGATAATCTGGAAAGTAAACTAGCAATATTTAGGTGTACCGTCTGCTTCGATTCGAAAACACCTTTTCCAATTTGAAAATATCGCTTCGCCAAATAAAGATTCATCCATGATGGCATATCTCTGGAAGAAAAGCGTTCAACGGGAGACCCATCTGCGAAAGAAAAATCTCTATATTAATAAGGTTTTTCCCTGTAAGACAATTCAGAGAATGGCTGAATGTAAATACATGGTTGATGTTTCAAAATAAAGGTCTTATTTTGTAGATGTGCCAGTCGAAGAGAAAAATGTGATTGGGGCAACGGTTCTGGCGTTGCGGGGCGTCAAAGATCCCATGCAAAGTCTATGGGAGAAGCTTGCGGTTGACTGTCAAAGACGTGGAGGGACTGAGATAGTCCAAAGTCCGAAGTTGCCGCCCCGGTGGCGCAGTGGTCTAAGCGATGGCCTCTGATCATTCGTCCGAACGGGGTCCGGGTTCGAATCCCGGTGAGGCATGGTTGTTGTGTTTGTCTTATGGCACTGGCTCTCTCCTTCCCTGGAACCAGTGACCCTAAATTAGGGACGGGCGACTGCTTTTAGGCCATTGAGTTGCTCACGGTGGTCGTTAAACCTCCAATCAATCAATGGATGTTGTGTTTGTCTCACGGCACTGGCTCTCTCCCTTCCCTGGAACCAGTGACCCTAAATTAGGGACGGGCGACTGCTTTTAGACCATTGAGTTGCTCACGGTGGTCGTTAAACCTCCAATCAATCAATGGATGTTGTGTTTGTCTTACGGCGCTGGCTCTCTCCCTTCCCTGGAACCAGTGACCCTAAATTAGGGACGGGCGACTGCTTATAGCCCATTGAGTTGCTCACGGTGGTCGTTAAACCTCCAATCAATCAATGGATGTTGTGTTTGTCTTACGACACTGGCTCTCTCCCTTCCCTGGAACCAGTGACCCTAAATTAGGGACGGGCGACTGCTTATAGCCCATTGAGTTGCTCACGGTGGTCGTTAAACCTCCAATCAATCAATGGATGTTGTGTTTGTCTTACGACACTGGCTCTCTCCCTTCCCTGGAACCAGTGACTCTAAATTAGGGACGGGCGACTGCTTATAGCCCATTGAGTTGCTCACGCTGGTCGTTAAACCTCCAATCAATCAATGGATGTTGCGTTTGTCTTACGGCACTGGCTCTCTCCCTTCCCTGGAACCAGTGACCCTAAATTAGAGACGGGCGACTGCTTATAGCCCATTGAGTTGCTCACGGTGGTCATTAAACCTCCAATCAATCAATGGATGTTGTGTTTGTCTTACGGCACTGGCTCTTTCCCTTCCCTGGAACCAGTGACCCTAAATTAGGGACGGGCGACTGCTTATAGCCCATTGAGTTGCTTACGGTGGCCGTTAAACCTCCAATCGTCCGCCCCGGTGGCGCAGTGGTCTAAGCAATGGCCTCTGATCATTCGTCCGTAAGGGGTCCGGGTTCGAATCCCGGTGAGGCATGGATGTTGTGTTTGTCTTACGGCACTGGCTCTCTCCCTTCCCTGGAACCAGTGATCCTAAATTAGGGACGGGCGAGTGCTTATAGCCTATTGAGTTGCTCACGGTGGTCATTAAACCTCCAATCAACAAAACAACAAGCAACGAACAATGTAAAATGCTACGTACTGGCGACGCATAGTGTTCAGCGACGAATCCAGGTTCCGTGTCCGAGTGTGGAGCACAGCAGGTGATCTCTACAATTCCAACCTCACTGTACGGCGGCACACGTCCCGAACTTCCGGAGTGACGATCTGGGGAACCATCGCGTATGAAAGCCGGACTTCCCTGTCAGCGATCCGAGGGATGGTGCCATCACAGCGCCACGAACAGTGGATTCTAAGGTCCCATGGGATGCCTTTCCTGCTGGGACGCCCAGGAGCAATTTTCGAACAAGATAACGCCCGTCCGCACACTGCTAGGGTTTATCAGTACTGTCTACGTCGTGCTTCGACGCTTCCGTGACCTGCCAGATCGTCTGAACTCTGGCGCATTGAGCGCGTGTGGGATCAGATGGAACGCCAGCTTTCTCCATGTCACAGTATTCGTGATTTTGAGCGTCAGTTGCAAGAATTGTGGGCTCATCTCTTCCAGGATAACGTACGGCGTCTCTGTGATTCCATGGCGGACCGTATCACCGCATGTATCCGACCACGAGGTACTCCGACTTAGTACTAAAGCTGACCCGAATGTGTACTATACACAGTGCGTCAAAGAATTTTTAAGACTGGGTCTGTAAAATGAAATAGAAACAAGAAATTATAATTTGTTTTGGTTTCTTATTCAAAATAAGTCCCTCCGGCTTCAGTACACTTGTTACAGCGATTTAATAATGATTCGAATGCCTGTTCCAGTTCACTTTGCGGAATTGCCTCCAAAGCACGCGTCGAAGCTGTTTCTATGGTCGAAATATCATCAAAATAACACCCTTTTAACGTCACTTTAAGTTTTAGGAATGAAGAAAAGTTGCAGGGTGCTAAATCAGGCGAATACGGTGGATGATTCAACACACAGACGCTATTTTTCGCCAAAAATCTACGAACAAGAAGTGACTGGGTGCATTATCGTGCAACAAACACCAACTGTTTTCATCCCGATATTCTGGACGAATGCGACGAATTCTGCCCATCAAACGCCTCAAAACATTTAAATAAAACTCACCAGTAATTGTTTCTCCACTTGGAACAAATTATTTAAGGATAATACCCTTACTATCGAAGAATGTGTTGAGCATTGTTTTGATTTTCGATGGAACTTATCTTGTTTCTTTGGCTTGTGGCGAGTTTTTTGACTTCCATTCCGCACTTTGTCTCTTTGTTTTAGGATCATATTGAAAGCACCATGTTTCATCACCTGTAACAATCGATTTTAAGAAGTTTGGATCATTTTCAGCGGCTGAAATGATGTCTCTGCAATGTGCACTTCTCCTTGATTTTTGTTCATTGGTTAACGTGTGTGGAACAAATTTAGCACAGACTTTTGTTTTGCCCAAATCTTCATGCAGGATGGTTCGAATCGTTTCTTTGTTGATGTTTAAAGACTCTTCCATCATTCTTAGTGACGCACATCGATTGTTTGCCACGAAATCACGCACTTTTTCAATAATCTCAGGTGTCCTAGATGAACTTGGTCTTCCGGTATGCTTATCATCTTCTAGCGTCCAAAAAACGTTTGTGCCACAGGAAAACATTTGATCTACTTAAACAAAACTCACCGTAAACTTGTTTCATCATTTGGTACGTTTCCGAGGCACTTTTACCAAGTTTTGCGTTAAATTTAATAACAGCCCTTTGTTCCATCTTAATAATTGAACATGAAAAAATTCGACTTCTCTAATGAACGGCCGTTTCGTTTGAGTTACTTTAACAACTGCGCAGTACTTTTGGCAGAAAGCAAGCAGATGGTCACGGTTTATAACGCATTCGCGATTACACTGGTGGCGCCACCGTAGGCTGAAATCTAGCGCCAGTCTTAGAAATTCTTTGACGCACTGTGTATGTCCGTGTGAAATCGTGCTGCTGCTGTGATATTATAAACACTTATGTTCTTGATATGTACCACCTTACAACTAAAATCTCATTTCAATTCAGCGCCTCGTTCTTCTTCTTGGTGCGCAGTTTTTTGATATTAGGAGTTTATACTATTTGCCATTTTCTTGTAGGACTTCCGTCCACAGTGAGTAGAGTTTAGGTCCCGGCCACCTACAGCGAGATTGCCTTTTGGGCAGGACACAGAACCGGAAGGAATGAGAGCAAGTCTAGCGACTTTGAGAGAACAGGTTGTAGTGAGACTAGAGTACAGTAGATGGCGCCACCGTCTTCTCGTAGGACTTCCGTCCACAGTGAGTAGAGGTTAGGTCCCAGCCACCTACAGCGAGATCGCCTTTTGGGCAGGACACAGAAACGGAAGGTATGAGAGCAAGTCTAGCGACTTTGACAGAACAGTTTGTAGTGAGATTAGAGTACAGTAGATGGCGCCACCATACAAGTACGATATTGCAGATAGAGGGGTGAGAGAATTTTAGGGGGGGGGGGGGCATAGGAAAGGATACCCATTTATCCAGTGGGTCCAGTCTGGAGGCAGTCACTTAACGTGCTCGTCCGATGCACGGTGAATATTCAGCGATTGTTAGTAAATCACACCACCTCTGAAAGATCAGCCCAGGATCGAACCTGAGGACCTTGCATCGATAGTCTGAATCACTAACTACTAAGCCATCTGAGCTCTGCGCGGATTTTTTTATGACAATGAGTTTATATATATACTGTACATGTGAATGATTTACCTGAAAACGTTATAGCTGCATCTGCTGCGTTTCTAAGCTCTTCCTTCTCGTAATACTTCAAATGCTTTTGTCGCATCCACAATGCAACAGCAACAACATCGGTAAACACAATATCCACTTCCTGAAAACAAGGAAATTATTTCCATGTTTCATATTTATAATAAAAATATACTATGCTGTGACAGAATAAATATGTGCATCTACTTCCATACGCATACACGCAGTTTTACATATACTGCTCGACACACGAAATGTCATAAAACGAAGAACTGCCGAAAATGAGACACCCCTTTCCGCATACACTATATTGACAAAAGACACCGGATAGCTAGCATAGAAGCACAATATAGCAGTGATTGACATACATTAGTACGGTGTCGGTCCATCTTTGGCCTTAATGCATGCACTGATCCTTCGAGACATGCTTCCGACAAATTTTTGGAACACAGCGATAGGTATGCGCTTCCATTTAGTACATAATGTTACCGCTAACTTTTGCTTAGTAGTAGGCCTTGCTTCCAAACTTCTCATGCGACACTCTAATTCATCCCATAAGTGCTCTATGGGATTAAGGTAAGGGCTCTGTGTTGGCCAATCCTACACACGATACGGAATTATCGTCAAACCACGCCGTAACACTCCTTGCTTTATGGCTCGGTGCACTATCCTGCTGGTACCAACAAGGCTCGATTCTATAGTATTGCCACAGAGTTGGTAGGGCATAATTGTCCAGAATATCGAGGTAGACGTTCTGGTTAACAGGTTTGTCCACGTTAACCAATGGGCCGGGACCATACCACGAAAAACACCCCCACACGAGTACACTGCCAGCTCCAAACTTGACTGTCGGAACAGTACATTGTGGTAAATAGCGTTCCCACGGCTGCCGTCATACCCACACACGGCCATCAAATGATGGATCGAGTATCTGGATTCATCAGTCCATAGCACCCGTTTCCATTGATCTACGGTCCACGATAAATGTTCTTTACACCATGCTAAACGACGAGTAGCATTCCAAGTGGAGATGAAAGGCTTATGAGCAGCCGCACGACCACGGTAACCCATGGAATGAAGTTCTCTGCGAATGGTACGTGTACATACCGAGGTTCCAGCATTCCTACTCACCTGTACACTGAGGGCTTGTGCAGTACTCCATGGAATGGCTTTAACGACTCTCCTGAATCTTGGACGTCCTCCATCACTGATTCTCTTTGGTCTGCCGGTACATTTTGCTGCTTCAGGCACGCCATATGTCTTCCACTTATTCAGTACATCTAAAACAGTTGACTTGGGTAGGTTTAAACGCTTCTGGGTTTATCTTATGGACAACCCACTAATACAATGTCTACCAACAAGTAATTGCACACCCCTGCAAACGACGATATCTGCGGTCCTGATACACGTCACGGCCGCCGCCGTTAAATATCGTGTGGCAAAGAACAACGCAACCAGTCGCATGCAAGATGCCACGCAGTTCGGAGCTCTCTGATTTCGAGAAAGGTGTAATCGTCGGGTATCACAGAAATGGCCGATGACATATCCTGCGAGTTGAAGTACCCAAAATAGACAGTGGCCTACGTGATTACCAAGTGGAAGATGAGACGTGACTGTCGGAATGTGCCCCGACCCGGCAGACCCGCAAAACTGGGAAATAGAGACCGACGGGTGCTGGCCAGAGAAATTCTGAAGAACCGCACCAAATCGATGGGCCACATCCGCTAGGAGTTTCAACAGGCATCCGGGAGTGTTCTTTCGATGAATACCATCCGTAAGGAAGCCCATCTGCTCGGTTATCATGGACCCACAAGCCTTTGATCACCAAGTCCAATAGCGCTGCTCGGCTAACGTGGTGCAAAGAACGTCGACATTGGACCGTTGAACAGTGGAAACAGGTTCTCTGGAGCGACGAATCAAGGTTCACCCTCTACCGTTCGGATGGCAGGGTCTGGTTTTGGCGTCTGCCTGGAGAACGCCTCCTGCCGGAATGTATTGTGCCAACTGTGAAGTTCGGCGGCCGTGGAATTATGCTATGGGGGTGTTTCTCCTGGTATGGCACGGGACCCTTGGTCGCAATTCCTGGTAGACTCAACGCCGAGACCTACTGCACCATTTTGGATGACCATACGCTTCCTATGTTGTGGCAGTTTTACGGGGTGGACCCATGTTACTTTCAGGATGACAATGCCACCTGTCATGTTGCGAGGTCCACGATGGCTTGGTATGGTGACAATGGGGTTAATCGAATGGACTGGCCTGTCGGATCTTAACACTATCGAGCACCTCTGGGACGAGTTGGAGCGTCGACTTAAGGGTCCGAAATCGGTGAAGGAACTGACCTGTCTTCTCCAAGCCGAGTGGAAGAAAATACCGCTAGCCGTCGTACAACGCCTGTTTGAGAGTATGCGCAGCTGTAATCGCCGCTCGTGGAGGCTCCACCAACTATTGAAGGTGAATGAACTTCGTTTTCCTTTGCTATCACAGGTGTGCAATTACTTGTTGGTAGATACTGTGTAACACCCAACAATCTTTCTTTTTCAAAGTCAGTTCTCTCCAATTCGCGACGTCTTCACTCAACCGCACAATGCGATATGATCGGGGTCAGCTGCAGACTTGCTTTCATACCGTTTGCAGCTGTATCGTGAGTCTTAACAACGCAGCGGATCCATTCATTTGCTTTTGAAGGGGTTTCCGGTGACGTTTTTGCAATATAGTGTATGTGAGGAAGTGAATTGGAAAGAAGAGCGTCCATCTTTTTGGCTGAAAGTATTCATTTATTGCAAAGAGAAAGTACATCACAGTCTTAATTCAATTACCTTCATTATGAGATGGTTTTATCAGTTTGAGTTTTTTAAGCTGTTATTTATTTGAAAGCTACATATTTGGCTTTGAAGAATAAAAGAAAAAAGTCTACATTACCTTTTTGCAAAGACTCAGAATAATTGAAAAAAGAAGCACCGATTTTTTTTAATAGTTTGACGACCACCGTGAGCCACTCGATATGTTATAAGCAGTAGCCCGTAATTAATTTAGAGCCACTGGTTCGAAGGAAGGGGAAGAACCAGTGCACGTTAAGACAAATACAACATCCATACCTTACTGGGCGGGATTCGAACCTGGACCCACCTCAGACCAACGCTCAGAAACAAGCGCTTAGACCACTTCGCAACCAGAGCGAAAAAGTGCAGATGTGGTATTTCGTTAACGAAGCTATCACTGACTTTCTCTTTACTATACGGTTATCAACGACAATTTAGAATGTTCTTATTTGAATGTAACACGAGAATGTTCTTATTTGAATGTAACACATCTATTCTGTGAGGTTGACTTAAAGAATGTTTGCCACCCCGGTGGTGCAGCGGTCCTTGCGATCGCTTATGACCATTCGTCCGAGATGGAACCGGGTTCGAATCCCGGTGAGGCATGTATGTTGTGTTTGTCTTACGGCACTGGCTCTCTCCCTTCCCTGGAACCAGTGACCCTAAATTAGGGACGGGTGACTGCTTATAGCCCATTGAGTTGCTCACGTTGGTCGTTAAACCTCCAATCAATCAATGCCGCCCCGGTGGCGCAGTGGTCTAAGGCGCTGGCCTCTGATCATTCGTCCGTAAGGGGTCCGGGTTCGAATCCCGGTCAGGCATGGATGTTGTGTTTGTCTTACGGCACTAGCTCTCTCCCTTCCCTGGAACCAGTGACCCTAAATTAGGGACGGGCGACTGCTTATAGCCCATTGAGTTGCTCACGGTGGTCGTTAAACCTCCAATCAATCAATGGATGTTGTGTTTGTCTTACGGCACTGGCTCTCTCCCTTCCCTGGAACCAGTGACCCTAAATTAGGGACGGGCGACTGCTTATAGCCCATTGAGTTGCTCACGGTGGTCGTTAAACCTCCAATCAATCAATGGATGTTGTGTTTGTCTTACGGCACTGGCTCTCTCCCTTCCTTGGAGCCAGTGGCCCAAAATTAGGAACGGGCCTCCGCTTATAGCCCATTGAGTTACTCACGATGGTTGTTAAACCTCAAAACCAATAATAATAAAAAAAAGGAATGTCCTTTTTCAGTGCATACGTATAACCTGTTTATAACAAACTGTTGTAATTAATAAATACACTGTTGAAACTTGGTATTTAGAAATAAGCAAAATGTACTGGTTTTTGAGTACGTTCTGGGCTTATAATATGTCCGAGTACTTGTGTCTTATTTTTGGAAAAGACACGTACTCGTTTTTGAGTACATGCAGGGAATCAATTGTCAGTATATCTGGTATTTCTATTACATGTACTCAAAAAATCCATGTATTTTAAATATTTGTGCTATACCTTCATTCAGTTTCTGTGCCCTTTCGGGCAGGGCCACAGATATCGTATAAGGGACTAGATTGGCTATCTGCTCTGTTGAGCATGGGCTAGCGCTGTGAGAAGCATGGAGCCACATTGAGCGGGTCAAGATGTGGGCGGAGCATGGCATGTTACGCAGGATAGTTTTTTTTTTTTTTTTTTATTGGAGGTTTAACGACCACTGTGAGCAACTCAATGGGCTATAAGCAGTCGCCCGTCCCTAATTTAGGGTAACTGGTTCCAGGGAAGGGAGAGAACCAGTGCCGTAACACAAACACAACATCCATGCCTCACCGGGATTCGAACCCGGACACCTTACGGACGAATGATCAGAGGCCATCGCTTAGACCACTGCGCCACCGGGGCGGCGGATAGTTTGGACTTGGTTATTGTATAAATCATGGTGAAAGCCTCCTCAGATAAAAATCTTACGCAGAGAGACAAAAATATAATTGTTGTTACTTATTTGCCTCTTGCCCAATGCAGAAAACAATATATGTATATATTAAAATTTAAAGCTGGTATTGTATGCAAGTATAGAAAATTATTATTATTATTTTTTTTTTTTTGATTGGAGGTTTAACGACCACCGTGAGCAACTCAATGGGCTATAAGCAGTCGCCCGTCCCTAATTTAGGGTCACTGGTTCCAGGGAAGAGAGAGAGCCAGTGCCGTAAGACAAGCACAACATCCATGCCTCACCGGGATTTGAACCCGGACCCCGTTCGGACGAATGATCAGAGGCCATCGCTTAGACCACTGCGCCACCGGGGCGGCAGAAAGAAAATTATTGGAAAACATTTTTAAGAAAGTATTGCGGCAACGATTTAAAATAATGTAAACGCAAATAATAATTTATTTAAAATCAATAAGTAGCTATTAAATCCAGCAAACTATTGATTTGAACCCGAAAAAAAAAAAGGCTTCCACATGCTTTACATAGAAAAGCTGAAATAATGTGAATCTTTTTGCTTGTTGCTATTACCTCTGTCATTCTGATTTATTTAATATGTTTGCTCAAAAAAGTTTTGAATTTCACCAAAAATTTTGATATTTCGTCTTGTTATGCACTAAGGAAATTTCAGTTTTTAACATTTCCCATTTATTTGGGCAATATAGCAACGAAATGGCGTATTAAATGTAAGCATTCATTTACAAGAAACGTCAAAATCATATCTCACAGCAAATTAAAACCATCGTGATATTTTTTTATATCGCAGGTGCCGGAATGTCTTCTCTTGAATTTAAGCCCTGGTCGAATCTGAAATAATTCAATATTTTGCAAGACCCTTGGCATTCTAGTAGGCACTAAGGAATATTATTGTTTTTTACTTAAATTAATTTTATAACTTCCGCCGCTAAATGGGTACTGACTGCTTTGAATCTCAATATAAATAGAAAATCACAGTACCAAACTCGCATTCCTTTGACTTAATGCAAAGTAGCCTGGCTTAAATGCATCGGGATGACCCGCTGAAAATGGCGCCTACCTTCTCACGCCTCATGGGCTGGGTGTCCAATCTATCTTCTTGTATATGATATCTGTGGGCAGGGAACAGAAACTGATGGAAGTTAGAGTGAATCCAACGATTCTGATATGATAGTTTGTAAGTGAGAGAGAGCACACTAGATGGCGCCGCCGCACAAGCGTACGATTTAGCACATATAAGACAGAGATAAATTATGCAGGGAGCTTGGGAACTTTAACCAGGGGCCGTCAGAGAACGTATACTTGTCCGATGCACGGCGGATATTCAGAGATTGTTAGGAATTGACACCACCACAGAGCTAGGTTTGTACCTGGGTTCCCTCCATCACGGGTCTGAATTTCTTACCACTATGCCATCCGCGGCTAGATTTCGAATTCAGATCAGATCATATTTATGAGTTTAGGAAGGGATTGTCTGACCCCAGGTCTTGAACAACCCTTAGAAACAGGAAGCTAGGAGATTTGGGCTAGAATGCCGGATAGGAAAGTGACACGGAAGCGAGGTTGAAAGGGGAGGAAGACGCCTTTATTTAAATACCGTGGGGGAGGGCAGTACCCGGGGCCCGACGGCTTAATGTGCCCATCCGACGCATGGCGGATATTTATTAGTTCGAGCGTTCTTACCTGACTGCGATCGAACCCGAGGTCTTCTCCTTGGTAGTCACGAACGTTGGCCACTAGGCCAACATCGGCCCTTCGGTTTCGAATTTGGAATACGTGTACTCCAAAATACATACTCATTTCTTCATAGAATCAACTGGAGGAATATTGTTGCGACCTTTTGGTCTTCAGATATCAGGATGCCAAATTAATTCCGGACTGTGATTCGAATCACTGGATCCGCCAGTACCTCGTTAGCCAATTAGCCAACACAGTACACCAATAAACCAATGGAGGCACAGTATAACAATTAAAACAGGGATTTAATAGATATATGCATAAATTACACCGGATTCTTCATCTAAATAACAAAGGCTATAACTTCCGGCTAACTTTGGCCCTCTTCGGTGTTTCAGTAAATACACTGACGGAAAAAAATCCCAACACCAAGAAAGGGTTGTGTTAGATAAACGACAGTTGGTAGGCGGTGAGAGTACATCTGTAAGATGACGTCTATGCAAATTTCGCGCTCGGCGCATACGTGTGGCGCTAGTAGCGCCCCTCGGAACATGCAAAGCACGTTCGTGAGCGTTAGTTATCGTTGAGATTCGACGTAGGGCGTTGATGTTAGTCAAGAATGCCTTTAAGAAGACGAAGAAGCCATTATCAACAGCTCACGGAGTTTGAACGAGGTCGTGTAATAGGGCTACGAGAAGGTGGATTTTCTTTCCGCAATATTGCAGAACGACTTGGACAGGAATGTAGCCACTGTGCATGATTGTTGGCAGCGGTGGTCAAGGGAAGGTACTGCCTCAAGAAGACCGGGTTCCGGCCGGCCACGTGGCACTACTGAGAGTGTACGGCGTATGGCCGTGGCGCATCGTACCGCGTCTGCGGCAGCAATTCGAACTGCAGTTGCCACCACAGTGACACAAAGAACTGTTACAAATCGGTTACTTGAAGGACAGCTCCGAGCCAGACGCCGTGTAGCGTGCATTCCACTTATTCCAAACCACTGCCGTTTGCGACGTCAGTGGTGTCAAGCTTGAGCTCATTGGAAGACGGAGTGGAGATCTGTTGTGTTTTCTGATGAAAGCCGGTTCTGCCTGGGTGCCAGTGATGGCCGTGTGTTGGTTAGAAGGAGGACAGGTGAGCGGCTGAAACCAACCTGTCTGCAGCCGAGACACACTGGACCTACACCTGGACTTATGGTCTGTGGAGCAATTTCCTATGACAGCAGGAGCACTCTCGTGGTTATCCCACGCACCCTGACGGCACAGTTGTACGTCGGTCTGGTGATTCAACCTGTTGTGCTGCCATCCATGAACAGCATTCCAGGGGTGTTTTCCATCAGGATAACGCTCGCCCGCATCCCGCTGTTGTAACCAAACATGCTCTACAGAGTGTCGACATGTTGCCGTGGCCTCCTAGATCACCAGATCTTTCTCCAATCGAGCACGTATGGGACACCATTGGACGACAACTCCAGCGTCACCCCTAACCAGCATTAACCGTCCCTGTATTGACCGTCCAAGTGCAACAGGCATGGATCTCCATCCCACAAACTGACATCCAGCACCTGTAGGACACAATGCATGAACGTTTGCGTGCTTGCATTCAACATTCTGGCGGTTACACCGGTTATTAATGTACCAGCATTTCACATTTAAAATGGCTCTTCTCGCGCTTACAATAAGCTGAAATCTTGAAACCTTAATCGATTAAATATATTACCTATACAAATGTATTGCCGCCATTTCATTCCTCTACAACTATTTTTTCGTGGTGTTGGGCTTTTTGTTTCCCTCAGTGTATGTCCTAACGAAAAGTCTGTTCGTTCACAATGGATCGCAAAGACAATACTGATTATAAGGAGTTACATATGTCCTCGAGTATCCACAGTATTGATGACACCAACAACACAAACACTCACTCACATTCACTGATATGTTGGCACTACGGGTAGCTCTTTTTCCTCTTTGATGGAGGCGACGTTGCTTACGGACGCTTGGTCAAAACGACGTCGTCCCTTGTCGCTGAACGCGCGTACTCAGACACACGCACTAAAGTTCTCTCCCCTCTTTCTTCACGAAGAGGCTAGCGGTTACTTCAGAGGCTCTCTTTCTGCATGGGACTGCGTCGTTCCTGGGGTCAGGCTGTTCTCCTCTTCTCTCTGCATGAGCGAGGAAATTTCGTGATTATTCTATTTCTCTTTGCATTTCAATTGAAATGGCTCCTTACGGCAGGTGTCGATGGTGGTGTGGTGAAGAAAGTTTTCAGGTAAAGTTCGTGCTAGTTATTCATCAGCTTATGCTTTTAGCTGGTTTCCCTTCTTATGCTCAGAACGCAAGAGCACACAGACGCCAAGCAATTGTTCTATATCGCGAGGAAAAATCCTTCCTTATTCTCTCGGCTCTCAATCTGATTCTGTTCTCCTCTCAACAACAGACTCTCGTCTCTAAAAAGTTGTTAAGCGGTGAATTCTACCACTTGAAACCGCGACATATTTATTATATACCGCTCTTCAAGTCCAAGAGCTTTCCATTTGTCTCGCGCGTGGCACAGACAAAAGCTTCAAACGCTTTTGCCGTCCAAACATTTTTGAGTCATGGGAAATACACAGTGTGGCAAAGAATTTTTAAGACTGGGTCTGTAAAATGAAATAGAAACAAGAAATCATAATTTGTTTTGGTTTGTTATTCAAAATAAGTCCCTCCGGCTTCAGTACACTTGTTACAGCGATTTAATAATGATTCCAATGCCTGTTCCAGTTCACTTTGCGGAATTGCTTCCAAAGCACGCGTCGAAGCTGTTTCTATGGTCGAAATATTATCAAAATAACACCCTTTTAACGTCATTTTAAGTTTTGGGAATAAAGAAAAGTCGCAGGGTGCTAAATCAGGCGGATCCGGTGGATGTTTCAACACACACAGACGTTATTTTTCGCCAAAAATCTACGAACAAGAAGTGAGGTGTGACTGGGTGCATTATCGTGCAACAAACGCCAACTGTTTTCATCCCGATATTCTGGACGAATGCGACGAATTCTGCCCATCAAACGCCTCAAAACATTTAAATAAAACTCACCAGTAATTGTTTGTCCACTTGGAACAAATTCTTTGTGGATAATACCCTTACTATCGAAGAATGTAATGAGCATTGTTTTGATTTTCGATGGAACTTTTCTTGTTTTGTTTGGCTTGTGGTGAGTTTTTTGACTTCCATTCCGCACTTTGTAGCTTTGTTTCAGGATCATATTGAAAACCCCATGTTTCATCACCTGTAACAATCGATTTTTAAGAAGTTTGGATCATTTTCAGCGGCTGAAATGATGTCTCTGCAATGTGCACTTCTCCTTGATTTTTGTTCATTGGTTAACGTGTGTGGAACAAATTTAGCACAGACTTTTGTTTTGCCCAAATCTTCATGCAGGATGGTTCGAATCGTTTCTTTGTTGATGTTTAAAGACTCTTCCATCATTCTTAGTGACGCACATCGATTGTTTGCCACGAAATCACGCACTTTTTCAATAATCTCAGGTGTCCTAGATGAACTTGGTCTTCCGGTATGCTTATCATCTTCTAGCGTCCAAAAAACGTTTGTGCCACAGGAAAACATTTGATCTACTTAAACAAAACTCACGGTAAACTTGTTTCATCATTTGGTACGTAGGCACTTTTATCAAGTTTTGCGTTAAATTTAAAAACAGCCCTTTGTTCCATCTTAATAATTGAACATGAAAAAATTTGACTTCTCTAATGAACGGCCGTTTCGTTTGAGTTACTTTAACAACTGCGCAGTACTTTTGGCAGAAAGCAAGCAGATGGTCACGGTTTATAACGCATTCGCGATTACACTGGTGGCGCCACCGTTGGCTGAAATCTAGCGCCAGTTTTAAAAATTCTTTGACGCAGTGTGTAGCTTTTAAACTCTGACACCGTCCCATTTCCGTTTATGGGCTCTTTGTTCTCATGGCAAACACCTGCAACTCGCCACTTGAATTCAAAGTGCCAGCAGATCTTTTCTTAATATACAGCCCCTCGCAAGTGTTTGAAAATATAACTCTCTGTTAATTAAAACCCCCAATCAAGTTTCATTTACCGTTAACTAGCCACGCCTCTCGCCAATTAATTATGCGAAATGGGGGGGGGGGAGGATAGTCACAATATCATTCTACGGCACATCTGGGATAATAGATGTACTCGTTGTCGCACGTATTATTTATGAGATTGACACGTAATGTAAAAACGTACACAAAGATACTTTATGTATAATTAAATTACTTGTGATCAGTGACTTTGTTGTACTAATTATTTAAGTGTCACTTTACACGCTTATTAAACAATTTCTCTTGAAAATTTAAATATCTAAAATGAAGTAATACGAGATTATATTTATATTTATTGGGGCAGTTATTTGTAAGTACGTATGGTTACTTATATTTGAGCATGCCATGTACTCGTTTATGATACGGTTGTACTTAATTAAAGAAACGAGTAAGTTCAAGTTCTCATTTTTAAGTAGATTTTCTTATGAGTGTAGGAACTGTACACCAATTACACTTAACCACTTAACCAGCTGGAACGAATTGACTCGGGGTTAGCAAAATGGGTTGATATCAGCTCGAACGAATGAATTCTCTGTCTAAGAAGCGGACCGAACGCTGCTGAAACAGGTGATCTTACCCATCAGAGAGCGCTGCATGTTTGAATAACTTGTTTCTACCCAGCGCATGATGTCCGCGCCAAAGAAACTAATCTTTCCTCCTTCCCCATCGGGACTTCAGTCATGAAGCAGGGGATAAGGTACTAGAACAGAGAAAGAGAGAGAGAGATAGGGAACGAGAGAGAGAGAGAAAGAGGGGAAGAGACAGAGAGAAAAAGGGAGAGAAAGAGAGGGAGAGAGACAGACAGAGAGAAAAAGAGAGAAAAAGAGAGAAAAAGAGGGGGACAGAAAGAGGGGAGAGAGATAGAGAGAGACCGACAGAGAGAAAAAGAAAGAGGGGAGAGAGAGAGAAAGAGGGGGAGAGACAGAGAGAAAAAGGGAGAGAAAGAGAGGGAGAGAGACAGACAGAGAGAAAAATAAAGAGAGAAATAGAGAGACACACAAAGAGAAAAAGAGAGAGAAAGAGGGGAGAGGAAGAGGGGAGATAGATAGAGAGAGACCGACAGAGAGAAAAAGAAAGACGGAAGAGAGAGAGAGAGAGAGAGAGAACGAGAGAGAGAGAGGCAGACAGACAGAGAGAAAGAGAGGGAGAGACAGAGAGAAAAGGGGAAAGAAAGAGGGGAGAGACAGACAGAGAGAAAAAGAAAGAGGGGGAGAGAGAGAGAGAGAGAGAGAGACAGACAGACAGACAGACAGAGAGAGAAAGAGGGGGAGTGAGACAGACAGAGAGAAAAAGAAAGAGAGACAGACAAAGAGAAAAAGAGAGAGAGAGAACGAGAGAGAGACAGAGATAAAGAGGGAGAGACAGAGAGAAAAAGGGAGAGAAAGAGGGGGGAGAGACAGACAGAGAGAAAAAGAAAGAGAGAAATAGAGAGACACACAAAGAGAAAAAGAGAGAGAAAGAGGAGGGGCGGAAGAGGGGGAGAGAAATAGGGAGAGACCGACAGAGAGAAAAGGAAAGAGGGGAGAGAAATAGAGAGACAGACGTAGAGAAAAAGAGAGAGACAGACAGACAGAGAGAAAAAGAGAGAAAGGGAGAGAGAGAGAGAGAGAGAGAGAGAGAGAGAGAGATAGAAAGAGGCAGACAGAGATATGTAGAAAGAAATAGAGAGATACAGTGAAACAGAGTCAAAGAGAAAGAATTTACGAAAAGTGACAGGTTTGTGGTTATTCAAAGAAATCGTTTTGCCTCAGCTTTCGTAAATCCAGACCTCTATGAGAAGATATAGATTTGGGAAGCGCAGAAAAGTTTAGGCAGAATTTGGTCCAGATGCATCGGCCGCTTAAAGGGTTAAAAATAGTGTAACTATACTAATAATCCGAATTTCTTGGTGTATAATAGAAATCAAAATTTCGAAGCTTTTGCAATCAACCAGATGGCTTTCTCAAGGAAGGTACACAGCAAATGGCAGACTGAATAATAGAACACTTCAACAATTGGAATGCGGTGACTTTACTCGACAGTGATTTTTCCTTCGAAGAAATAAGGAGTCATGTTGGTTGGGTACTCTGTACTCTGGGAGAAAACGCCTCATTATTTAATGAACTAGTGCCAAACTCTTGGCATTCTATAGAGCCGCGTGTGGCCTAGTGGGCAACGTTCGTGACTGCCACGGAAATGAACTCAGGTTCGATCCCAGGCAGGTACGAACGCTCGATCCGCTAAATATCCGCCGTGCGTAGGATGGGCATGTTAACCCGTCGGACTACGGATACTGCCCCCCGTTAATAAATAAGGGCGTCTTCCTCCCCCTTTGTACTTCGCTTCCGTGTCAAATCTGCTAGCTTCCTATTTCTAAGGGTTGTTTAAGACCTGGGGTCAGACACTCCCTTCCTAAAATCCTCTACATACGCAGTGCGTAAAAGAATTTTTAAGACCGGCGCTAGATTTCAGCCTACGGTGGCGCCACCAGTGTAATCGCGAATGCGTTATAAACCGTGACCATCTGCTTGCTTTCTGCCAAAAGTACTGCGCAGTTGTTAAAGCAACTCAAACGAAACGGCCGTTCATTTGAGAAGTCAAATTTTTTCATGTTCAATTATTAAGATGGAACAAAGGGCTGTTATTAAATTTAACGCAAAACTTGGTAAAAGTGCCTCGGAAACGTACCAAATGATGAAACAAGTTTAATGTGAGTTTTGTTTAAGTAGATCAAATGTTTTCCTGTGGCACAAACGTTTTTTGGACAGTAGAAGATGATAAGCATACCGGAAGACCAAGTTCATCTAGGACACCTGAGATTATTGCAAAAGTGCGTGATTTCGTGGCAAACAATCGATGTGCGTCACTAAGAATGATGGAAGAGTCTTTAAACATCAACAAAGAAACGATTCGAACCATCCTGCATGAAGATTTGGGCAAAACAAAAGTCTGTGCTAAATTTGTTCCACACACGTTAACCAATGAACAAAAATCAAGGAGAAGTGCACATTGCAGAGACATCATTTCAGCCGCTGAAAATGATCCAAACTTCTTAAAATCGATTGTTACAGGTGATGAAACATGGTGCTTTCAATATGATCCTAAAACAAAGCGACAAAGTGCGGAATGGAAGTGAAAAAACTCGCCACAAGCCAAAAAAACAAGAAAAGTTCCATCGAAAATCAAAACAATGCTCATTACATTCTTCGACAGTAAGGGTATTATCCACAAAGAATTTGTTCCAAGTGGACAAACAATTACTGGTGAGTTTTATTTAAATGTTTTGAGGCGTTTGATGGGCAGAATTCGTCGCATTCGTCCAGAATATCGGGATGAAAACAGTCGGTGTTTGTTGCACGATAATGCACCCAGTCACACCTCACTTCTTGTTCGTAGATTTTTACCGAAAAATAACGTCTGTGTGTTGCATCATCCACCGTATTCGCCTGATTTAGCACCCTGCGACTTTTCTTTATTCCCAAAACTTAAAATGACGTTAAAAGGGTGTTATTTTGATGACATTTCGACCATAGAAACAGCTTCGACGCGTGCTTTGGAGGCAATTCCGCAAAGTGAACTGGAACAGGCATTCGAATCATTATTAAATCGCTGTGACAAGTGTATTGAAGCCGGAGGGACTTATTTTGAATAACAAACCAAAAAAAAATTATAATTTCTTGTTTCTATTTCATTTTACAGACCCAGTCTTAAAAATTCTTTGACGCACTGTGTATGATGATTTGATCTTGGCAATTCTGGAGAGTCACTATCATTACAATCCTGGCTGTTGGGAATAATCTCTAAGGTTTCGCTAATGGCAGTAGATTCAGGCGTGGAGTATTAGGAAGTTAATTTTTTGATATCATCCCTCAGAGGACCAGCGGACTTGATGTTCGTTAAGTCTAATTCTGAACGAACGCTTTGTCATTTTAATGTAGTACCGCTTAGAGCCGTCCGGATATTGTAGAGGAAGGGCATGAACAACTGCCTCGTTGAGAAAACGGAGCTTGTCAATATTTCTCTTAAGCACTGTATATAAAAATGCCGGAGACCTTACGCTGACACAGAAGTTCATCCTCCTGCACGCGTTCTTGAGTGGATAGAAAACACTCAACCGACTGTCGGTTTACAATTGCTTCTTTTTAAAATGAACAAATATAAAACAGGAAATAATTTAAGTTTAGTTTTTCGTGTTGAATGCAAATCAGCAGAAGTGATTGACTGCTTTCGTTTGAAAATTAATTATACATTTTTTATAAAAACATTATAGTACTTACGCGTGAAATGTATGTTAGCATTCCTGAGACTGTGCTGACGGCATTTTTCTTGATCTTTGAAGGCACTGCAAGCCACATGAATAAAGTAAGTAACCTGCAAATGTAGATGCAAATTTAAAAGCAATCACCTGATGAAGAAATATACACAGCCGGAAAGTGAAAATAATAACACCAAGAAGGAATAGGCGGACGATCATGAAATTTACATATGTTAATGGGGTCGAGTTTCCGTAGGTGTGATGTTAATTTCGGGACCAACCGGTGAGCGCTTACGCCACAGCACGGCATAACATGCAAATTATCGTCGGTGGTATTTAAGGAGTACGGCGAAGTGAATGTAATCAGTCGTCGGCGTACGGACACGTGCGAAGACCCTGAAGAAGCTGCAATGCCTGGACATGGAAGACGTGTACGATTTCAGCAGTTATCGGACTTTGAGCGAGGTCGTCTAGTCGGACTCCGCGAGGCCGGGTGGTCGTATCGTCGAATTGGACGGGAAGTATCGGTGGTGGTACGATGGTGGCGTAGATGTTCCGAGGAACATTCCCACACGAGAAGACGTGGAACCGGGAGTCACAGACGGACTGATGAGCGGACCGATCGACGCATAAGAAGAGCGGCGTTGTCAAGCAGAACACCCACTGCGACGCAAATCCGAGCTGCCGTTGCACCTGAGGTGACTGTGCGAACAATCCGCAACCGTCTACTGGATGCAGGACTACGTACACGTGTGTCTCTGGCATGTGTACCTCTGACTCCAGCCCACCGTCAGGAACGGCTGCAGTGGTGTCGCCAACGTCTGCACTGGAGAACGCAATGGCGATCTGTCGTGTTCAGCGATGAAAGCAGATTCTGCTTGGGAGCCTCCGATGGCCGTATGCGTGTTCCCAGACAATCAGGAGAGCGTCTCCACCCTTCTTGCATCCGCCAGCGACACACAAGGCCTACACCTGGTCTCCTGGTGTGGGGAGCGATCAGCTGTCACTCCCGTACACAACTAGTGTTTGTACCTGGTACGTTAAACAGCACCACCTACATCAACAACATCATTCAGCCCGTTGTTGGGCCATTTGTAAGGTCGGTCGATCCTGGTGTTTTCCAGCAAGATAACGCACGCCCACACACGGCACGTGCAACGCAACATGCACTTCAGGGTGTGAAACAACTTCCATGGTTCACCGGATTTGTCCCCCATTGAGCACGTGTGGGATTTTATGGGACAACGACTTATCCGGTCTCCACGGCCAGCCACGACCATCCCCGATTTACGCGTCCAGGTTGAGGATGCTTGGAACTCAATACCCCAAACTTACATCCAACATCTGTACGACAGACTCCATGCCAGAATTGCACAGTGTGACGCAGTTCATGGCGGTTCAACCTCGTACTAACCATGTTACATGGAAATGTTATTTTTCAGTTTACCAGCAAATACAGCTGTATTTTGCCATAATGTTTTGATCACGTTATCCTCTGTATTCCGTTATGTATAAATTTCGTTGGTATCAGACGTCTCCTTCTTGGTGTTCTTTTTTCACTTTCTAGCCACGACCATCCCCGATTGAGGCGTCCAGGTTGAGGATGCTTGGAACTCAATACCCCAAACTTACATCCAACATCTGTACGACAGACTCCATGCCATAATTGCACAGTGTGACGCAGTTCATGGCGGTTCAACCTCGTACTAACCATGTTACATGGAAATGTTATTTTTCAGTTTACCAGCAAATACAGCTGTATTTTGCCATAATGTTTTGATCACGTTATCCTCTGTATTCCGTTATGTATAAATTTCGTTGGTGTCAGACGTCTCCTTCTTGGTGTTCTTTTTTCACTTTCTGCCAGTGTATTTATTCCAAAGTTGTCACATTTTTTTACATGTAATGCTTTATCTGTAAACAATATATGTTCTGTAGCAACTAGAAAAAAGAGGGAAAAGACCGTAAGGCCTGACACATCCATCTTCTCCTTAGAATAACCAAAAATGAAGCTTAACAGAAAAGAAGAGATAACACGTATATATGGCAGGTTAATATGTAAATAAAACAGGAACTGGCTGATAACCAACACATATATCAATATGTTCCATCATTAATAACCTTCATTATAGTTTAATAATCAGCAAATATCGGTTGCTCCTCACTCGATAATCACATATACAGAGGCTGTCCAAAATAATGGATACACCTTGAAACAATAGGTGTTTTTTTTTTGTTTTTTTTTATTCAAGGTTTTTAACGACCACCGTGAGCAACTCAATGGGCTATAAGCAGTCGCCCGTCCCTAATTTAGGGTCACTGGTTCCAGGGAAGGGAGAGAGCCAGTGCCGTAAGACAAACACAACATCCATGCCTCACCGGGATTCGAACCCGGACCCCTTACGGACGAATGATCAGAGGTCATTGCTTAGACCACTGCGCCACCAGGGCGGCTATTGGAGGTTTAACGACCACTGTGAGCAACTCAATGGGCTATAAGCAGTCGCCCGTCCCTAATTTAGGGTCTCTGGTTCCAGGGAAGGGAGAGAGCCAGTGCAGTAAGACAAACACCACATCCATGCCTCACCGGAATTCGAACCCGGACCCCTTACGGACGAATGATCAGAGGCCATTGCTTAGACCACTGCGCCACCAAGGCGGCAATTGGAGGTTTAATGACCACCGTGAGCAACTCAATGGGCTATAAGCAGTCGCCCGTCCCTAGTTTAGGGTCACTGGTTCCAGGGAAGGGAGAGAGCCAGTGCCGTAAAACAAACAAAACATCCATTGATTGATTGGAGGTTTAACGACCACTGTGAGCAACTCAATGGGCTATAAGCAGTCGCCCGTCCCGAATTTAGGGTCACTGGTTCCAGGGAAGGGAGAGAGCCAGTGCAGTAAGACAAACACCACATCCATGCTTCACCGGGATTCGAACCCGGACCCCTTTCGGACGACGGATCAGAGGTGATTGCTTAGACCACTGCGCCACCAGGGCGGCAATTGGAGGTTTAACGACCACCGTGAGCAACTCAATGGGCTATAAGCAGTCGCCCGTCCCTAGTTTAGGGTCACTGGTTCCAGGGAAGGGAGAGAGCCAGTGCCGTAAAACAAACAAAACATCCATTGATTGATTGGAGGTTTAACGACCACTGTGAGCAACTCAATGGGCTATAAGCAGTCGCCCGTCCCGAATTTAGGGTCACTGGTTCCAGGGAAGGGAGAGAGCCAGTGCAGTAAGACAAACACCACATCCATGCTTCACCGGGATTCGAACCCGGACCCCTTCTCGGACGACGGATCAGAGGTGATTGCTTAGACCACTGCGCCACCAGGGCGGCAATTGGAGGTTTAACGACCACCGTGAGCAACTCAATGGGCTATAAGCAGTCGCCCGTCCCTAATTGAGGGTCACTGGTTCCAGGGAAGGAGAGAGCCAGTGCCGTAAGACAAACACAACATCCATACCTCACCGGGATTCGAACCCGGACCCCTTCTCGGACGAATGATCAGAGGTCTTGCACCTAATATTGTGTGGGAGCACCCTTGGAATTTAAAACTGCTTGAATCGTCCTTGGAATGGACGCATACAAGTCTCGGATGATGGTAAGTGGTATGTTGTACCATTCTTTCTGCAGAAACTGCTCCAATTCCTTGAGAGACGCCGGAGGATAATAACCGGGTCGCACTATGTTTTCCAACACAGACCACAGAAGCTCAATGGTGTTTAAATCCGGTGATTGTGCAGGCCAAGAAAGGTGTGCAACTTCAACTTCATGTTCCTCTAAACATGACTGAACCGTTCGACTTCTGTGAATCAGGACATCATCTTCTTGAAAGGTGCCATCTCCTGATGGAAACAATGTCTGCGCCATTGAATGCATATGGTCGGCCAACTGCTAGTGATCCGTCCGGGTAAGGTGATAATGGGATCTGCTGGAAACCAAGAGATCGTGGCCTAAACCATTACAGAACCGCCCCTATGCTTTACTGTAGGGAGGAGAGAGTCTGGGTTGTAGGCTTCTTCGGGGGTTCTAAACCTTCTCTGTATTGGGGAACAGTGAGAAAGGTGATTCATCGGAAAACAAGACATGTTTCCATTGATCCGCGGTCCACGTTTTATGCTCCTGGCACCACTTTAGTCCCCGTTTCATATTAACCTGTGCACACCACGGGTTTTGCAATCGCAGCTCTGCCGTAAATATTGTGCCTATGCAATTCCCTTCGCACGGTATGGGTCGAAGCTGGGTTTTGAAGACGTGTATTAAGCTCAGCAGGCACTTTTGTCACCGCGTGTTTCCTCTTTGCGGTCACAATCCTTTTTGATGTCCTCCTGTCTCTCCCAGTGAATTTGGTTTTCCTTCCACAGTTGTGTCTACAAGATAATGCTGTGCAGTGAACATTGTATGCTGCCATGACCTTCGACACGGTACCTGTCGATACCCCCAATACCTGTGCCACTGTGGCACAGGTATTGGGGGTATCGAGCTCCTACACTCGACCCTCTTTGGAACTCCGAGAGGTCATTGTGTCTTCAGCTTGAACAAACACCGAGTTACAATTCAATCACACAGACCCTCCAGACTATAAGCAACATGTTTTTACAAAACAAAAAAAAAAAATTGTAGCCACATCTTCGTTTTACTCAAAAAGCAGCACATACCAAAGTCACTGTTTTCAGCGAGGTGTTCTCATTATTTTGGACAACCTCTGCATATATAAAAAGGCCGCCCCGGTGGCGCAGTGGTCTAAGGCGCTGGCCTCTGATCATTCGTCCGTAAAGGGTCCGGGTTCGAATCCCGGTGAGGCATGGATGTTGTGTTTGTCTTACGTCACTGGCTCTGTCCCTTCCCTGGAAGCAGTGACCCTAAATTAGGGACGGGCGACTGCTTATAGCCCATTGAGTTGCTCACAGTGGTCGTTAAACCTCCAATAGCCGCCCCGGTGACGCAGTGGTATAAGGCGCTGGCCTCTGATCATTCGTCCGTAAAGGGTCCGGGTTCGAATCCCGGTGAGGCATGAATGTTGTGTTTGTCTTACGTCCCTGGCTCTCTCCCTTCCCTGGAACCAGTGACTCTAAATTAGGGACGGGCGACTGCTTATAGCCCATTGAGTTGCTCACAGTGGTCGTTAAACCTCCAATAGCCGCCCCGGTGGCGCAGTGGTCTAAGGCGCTGGCCTCTGATCATTCGTCCGTAAAGGGTCCGGGTTCGAATCCCGGTGAGGCATGGATGTTGTGTTTGTCTTACGGCACTGGCTCTCTCCCTTCCCTGGAACCAGTGACCCTAAATTAGGGACGGGCGACTGCTTATAGCCCATTGAGTTGCTCACGGTGGTCGTTAAACCTCCAAAAAAAAAATATATATATATAAAAAGAAACAAGAAATATCGTTTGCACCTCACTCTATAATCACATTAACCCACATTTCTTCAGTTTTATTCTTTTTAATTAGTCTTGGCAACGATACCTGTAACCTTTCACTTTATATTGTAGTTATCATCCTTTATCGTATCCTTTTCCCCATGTAACGTTACGCATACCTTAGTGTAGCGTATTCAAAAGTGCTTATTGATTTCTAATTATTTCACAAGTTGTGTTTTTAATTTTACTTTAAATAAGTTAAATTTATTAATAGATGCAGTTCTTGGGGCAATGTGTTCCAAAATTTTGGGCCACTGTAATTTATGTTCATTTTAAGTTTCTCAGTTTGTAGGAACATTGGAATTAGTAGTGGTCTGTTCCTAGTATTGTGGTAATGAGCATGTATATTTAGTGTTATTATATCGTTGTGTAAACCATTTTTAATTCTTTATTCATTATTTTTCTCAAGCTATAGTAATATAATTGCTTTATACACTATCTACCAACAAGTAATTGGACACCTGTGATAGCAAAGGAACACGAAGTTTATTCACCTTCAATAGTTGGTGGAGCCTCCACGAGCGGCGATTACAGCTGCGCATACTCTCAATCAGGCGTTGTACGACGGCTAGCCGTATTTTCTTCCACTCGGCTTGGAGAAGACAGGTCAGTTCCTTCACCGATTTCGGACCCTTAAGTCCACGCTCCAACTCGTCCCAGAGGTGCTCGATAGGGTTAAGGTCCGCTGCCAGTCCATTCGATTAACCCCATTGTCACCGTACCAAGCCATGGTGGACCTCGCAACATGACAGGTGGCATTGTCATCCTGAAAGTAACATGGGTCCACCCCGTAAAACTGCCACAACGTAGGAAGCGCATGGTCATCCAAAATGGTGCAGTAGGTCTCGGCGTTGAGTCTACCAGGAATTGCGAACAAGGGTCCCGTGCCATACCAGGAGAAACACCCCCATAGCATAATTCCACCGCCGTTGAACTTCGCAGTTGGCACAATACATTCCGGCAGGGGGTGTTCTCCAGGCAGACGCCAAACCCAGACCCTGCCATCCGAACGGTAGAGGGTGAACCTTGATTCGTCGCTACAGAGAACCTGTTTCCACTGTTCAACGGTCCACTGTCTACATTCTTTGCACCACGTTAGCCGAGCAGCGCTATTGGACTTGGTGATCAAAGGCTTGTGGGGGGCAGCACGTCCATGATAACCGAGCAGATGGGCTTCCTTACGGATGGTATTCATCGAAAGAACACTCCCGGATACCTGTTGAAACTAATCGAGGATGTGGCCCATCGATTTGGTGCGGTTCTTCCGAATTTCAATGGCTAGCACACGTCGGTCTGTAACTCCCAGTTTTGTGGGTCTGCCGGGTCGGGCACATTCCGACAGTCCCCTCTCATCTTCCACTTGCCAAGCACGTAGGCCACTGTCGATTTTGGGTACTTCAACTCGCTGGATATGTCATCGGCCATTTCTGTGATACCCGACGATTACACCTTTCTCGAAATCAGAGAGCTCCGAACTGCGTGGCATCTTGCATGCGACTGGTTGCGTTGTTGTTTCCCACACGATATTTAACGGCGGCGGCCGTGACGTGCATCAGGACCGCAGATATCGTCGATTGCAGGGGTGTCCAACTACTTGTTGGTAGATAGTGTAGTTAAAATATTATGTACATTGGGTTCACCTTTGACCGAATAAATGAGATTGGTTGAAAATTATTTGATGTTTAGTATATTAGTTTTATAAATCTGTTTTGCAATTTCTGTAGTTTATTGATATTATATGTTGCAGTTTGTTCCCAGGTTGAAATACAATAATTCACACCACTTATTTTCTACAGTATACGTAACAAACAAGTACCATTTCAAGAAAGAGAAGGGTAATCACAAAATGAAAATCGTACCTTAACTTCCATTTCCTAATACCAGTTCCAGGAACTGAATCTTGCAAAGTATATATTTCCATAGATTTTTTCTTCATCTTGTTCGTTAATATTCGGCCCTGGTCATCAAATATCATCCACCAGAACGTTAGCTGAACCAGAGCAAAAATTGACTGAGCCAATGTCGCTACCTGTATGGAAGGATATGAGACAGAGTCAGTTGCAAAATCATCCAAATATAATATTTGTATAATTAACGAAAGAAAGTTTCCCGTACGTTAGGCTTGACTTAATTTATAATGTTCGAATGAGAGAGTGGTCAGGTATCTAAAATCATGCTTTTCCTACAATGTTTAAGAAAGTGTAAATTATGTACCAAAAATAATACTTTTCCTATAATTTTAAATCATGCTTTTCCTATAATGTTTAAAGAAAGTGTAAATTATGTACCTAAAACAATACTTTTCCTATAATTTTAAATCGTGCTTTTCCTATATTGTTTAAAGAAAGTGTAAATTATGTACCTAAAACAATACTTTTCCTATAATTTTAAATCATGCTTTTCCTATAATGTTTAAAGAAAGTGTAAATTATGTACCTAAAATAATACTTTTCCTATAATTTTACATCATGCTTTTCCTATAATGTTTAAAGAAAGTGTAAATTATGTACCTGAAAGAATACTTTTCCTATAATTTTAAATCATGCTTTTCCTATAATGTTTAAAGAAAGTGTAAATTATGTACCTGAAAGAATACTTTTCCTATAATTTTAAATCATGCTTTTCCTATAATGCTTAAAGAAAGTGTAAATTATGTACCTAAAATAATACTTTTCCTATAATTTTACATCATGCTTTTCCTATAATGTTTAAAGAAAGTGTAAATTATGTACCAAAAATAATACTTTTCCTATAATTTTAAATCATGCTTTTCCTATAATGTTTAAAGAAAGTGTAAATTATGTACTAAAAATAATACTTTTCCTGTAATTTTAAATCATGCTTTTCTTATAATGTTTAAAGAAAGTGTAAATTATCTACCAAAAATAATATTTTTCCTATAATTTTAAATCATGCTTTTCCTAAAATGTTTAAAGAAAGTGTAAATTATGTACCAAAAGTAATACTTTTCCTATAATTTTAAATCATGCTTTTCCTATAATGTTTAAGGAATTGTAAATTATGTACCTAAAATAATACTTTTCCTATAATTTTAAATCATGCTTTTCCTATAATGTTTAAGGAATTGTAAATTATGTACCTAAAATAATACTTTTCCTATAATTTTAAATCATGCTTTTCCTATAATGTTTAAAGAAAGTGTAAATTATGTGTCTAAAATAATAATTTTCCTATAATTTTAAATCATGCTTTTCCTATAATGTTTAAAGAAAGTGTAAATTATGTCCCAAAAATAATACTTTTCCTATAATTTTAAATCATGCTTTTCCTATAATGTTTAAAGAAAGTGTAAATTATGCGCCTAAAATAATACTTTTCCTATAATGTTTAAAGAAAGTGTAAATTATGTACCTAAACTAATACTTTTCCTATAATTTTAAATCATGCTTTTCCTATAATGTTTAAAGAAAGTGTAAATTATGTACCTAAAACAATACTTTTCTTATAATTTTAAATCATGCTTTTCCTATAATTTTAAATCATGCACTTCCTATAATTTTAAAGAATGTTTTAAAATCCTGCTTTTCCTATGATGTTTAAAAAAATTATGTACCTAAGATAATACTTTTCCTATAATTTTAAATCATGTTTTTCCTATAATTTTAAAGAATGTTTTAAAATCATGCTTTTCCTATAATTTTAAAGAAAGCGTAAATTATGAACCTAAAATCATTGTTTTTCTATAATTTTTAATCTCGCCTTTCCTATAATTTTAAAGAATGCTTTGAAATCATGGTTTTCCTAAAATGTTTAAAGAAAGCGTAAATTATGCACCTAAAATTAGGCTTTTTATATATATTTTAAATCATGCTTTGCCTATAGTTAAAAGAAAGGGTAAACTATGTACCTAAAATCATGCTTTTCCTGTAATTTTAAATCATGCCTTTCCTATAACTTTAAAGAATGCTTTAAAATCATGATTTTTTCTAAAATGTTTAAAGAAAGCTTAAATTATATATCTAAAATCATGATTTTTCAATAATTTTAAAGAAAGCGTAATTTATGTAATTGAAATCCTGCTTTTCCTATAATTTTAAAGAAAGCATTTTTGTACCTAAAATCATGCTTTTCCTATAATTTTAAAGAATGCTTTAAAATCATGCTTTTCCTATAATATTTAAAGAAAGCGTAAATTATATATCTAAAATCATGGTTTTCCTATAATTTAAAATCATGCTTTTCCTATGATTTTAAAGAAAGCGTAATTTATGCACCTAAAATCATGCTTTTCCTATAATTTTAAAGAATGCCTTAAAATCATGCTTTTCCTATAATATTTAAAGAAAGCGTAAATTATATATCTAAAATCATGGTTTTCCTATAATTTAAAATCATGCTTTTCCTATGATTTTAAAGAAAGCGTAATTTATGCACCTAAAATCATGCTTTTCCTATAATTTTAAAGAATGCTTTAAAAAGATGCTTTTCCTATAATGTTTAAAGAAAGCGTAAATTATGTACCTAAAATCATTGCTTTTCCTATAATTTTAAAAAATGCTTTGAAATTTTGCTTTTCGTATAATGTTTAAAGGAAGCGTAAATTATGCACCTAAAATGATGGTTTTCCTATAATTTTAAAACATGCTTTTCCTATGATTTTAAAGAAAGCGTAATTTGTGTACCTAAAATCAAGCTTTTACTGTAATTTTAAAGAATGCTTTAAAATCATGCTTTTCCTATGATTTTAAAGAAAGCGTAATTTGTGTACCTAAAATAAAGCTTTTACTGTAATTTTAAAGAATGCTTTAAAATCATGCTTTTCCTATAATGTTTAAAAAAAGCGTAAATTATGAATCTAAAATCATGATTTTTCAATAATTTTAAAGAAAGCGTAATTTATGTACATAAGATCATAATTTTCCTATAATTTAAAAAAAAACGTAATTTATGTACCTAAAATCATGCTTTTCCTATAATTTTAAAGAATGCTTTGAAATCATGCTTTTTGTGTAATGTTTAAAGAAAGCGTGAATTATGCACGTAAAATGATGGTTTTCCTATGATTTTAAAGAATGCTTTGAAATCAGGCTTTTTGTATAATGTTTAAAGAAAACGTGAATTATGCACCCAAAATGATGGTTTTCCTATAATTTTAAATCATGCTTTGAAATTTTGCTTATCGTGTAATGTTTAAAGAAAGCATAAATTATGTACCTAAAATCATGGTTTTTCCTACAATTTTAAATCATGCTTTTTCTATGATTTTAAAGAAAGCGTAATTTATGCACCTAAAATCACGATTTTCTTATAATTTTAAAGAATGCTTTGAAATTTTGCTTTTCCTATAATGTTTAAATAAAGCGTAAATTATGCACCTAAAATCATGGTTTTCCTATAATTTTAAATCATGCTTTTTCTATGATTTTAAAGAAAGCGTAATTTATGCACCTAAAATCATGCTTTTTCTATGATTTTAAAGAAAGCGTAATTTATGCACCTAAAATCATGCTTTTCCTATAATTTTAAAGAATGCTTTGAAATCATGCTTTTTGTGTAATGTTTAAAGAAAGCGTGAATTATGCACGTAAAATGATGGTTTTCCTATGATTTTAAAGAATGCTTTGAAATCATGCTTTTTGTATAATGTTTAAAGAAAACGTGAATTATGCACCCAAAATGATGGTTTTCCTATAATTTTAAATCATGCTGTTCTTATCATTTTAAAGAAAGCATAAATTATGTACCTAAAATCATGGTTTTCCTACAATTTTAAATCATGCTTTTTCTATGATTTTAAAGAAAGCGTAATTTATGCACCTAAAATCACGATTTTTCTATGATTTTAAAGAAAGCGTAATTTATGCACCTAAAATCATGCTTTTCCTATATTTTTAAAGAATGTTTTAAAAAGATGCTTTTCCTATAATGTTTAAAGAAAGCGTAAATTATGTACATAAAATCATGGATTTCCTATAGTTTTAAATCATGCTTTTCCTATGATTTTAAAGAAAGCGTAATTTATGCACCTAAAAGTCATGCTTTTCCTATAATTTTAAAGAATGCTTTGAAATTTTGCTTTTCGTATAATGTTTAAAGAAAGCGTAAATTATGCACCTAAAATCATGGTTTTCCTATAATTTTAAAACATGCTTTTCCTATGATTTTAAAGAAAGCCTAATTTGTGTACCTAAAATCAGGCTTTTACTATAATTTTAAAGAATGCTTTAAAATCATGCTTTTCCTTTAATGTTTAAAGAAAGCATAAATTTTGTACCTAAAATCATGCTTTTCCTATAATTTTAAATAAAGATGCACCAAAAATCATGCTTTTCCTATAATGTTTACAAACAATAAATTTCTGGAAAGGGATTCTCTTAGTGAGTACTAAATAAACATGTTTAATAATACTGCGTTATAGAAGAATGAAGATGAACTGAAAACTTTTGCATCCACTGCAACCTTTGGGGTAAAGTTTGATAAATCTAGATAAAACCGGTTTGGGGCACTCGCATGAGTTTCTTCCTACACCAGAGGGGTCCCTTTGTACAGCTGTGAGTCAGAACAGGTTGAATTTCAGACGGTCTGTTTGCTGCGACAGTAGTATATACATTGGCCAGCGATCATTCGTCCAAAATGGGTCCGAGTTCGAATCCCTGTGTGAGGCATGAATATGGTTTTGTCTTACGCCACTGTCTCTCTCTCACTTCCTTGGAACCAGTGACCCTAAATTTGGGACTGAAGATAGGGTTCTGCACACTGAGTGGTTCACTGTGGTCGTTAAACTTCCAAATAAGAAAAAAAAAATGTCGTACGGTATACACAACGGTTCGTCATTTAATTCCCGACTGAACGGAAAGTCCTTCTCATAGAATTTTACTAAATACTGAAATCAGTTCATGGGGAACAATGTGTTGACATTAGCACTGTGAGATGAGGGTAAGACAATGTAAACATGAAGAAGTTAGGGAAACAAATTTTAGAGACAAACCGAACTTAGGAAGGCTTTAATTCCTGACTGAAGAGAAAGTCATTCCCTCTAAATTTTATCAAAGACTGAATGAAAGGTGTTCACGGGGATTAGAGTTTTTATGCGAGAACTGTGAGAGGATGGGTAAGACAATGTCATCATCGTCATCATTTTCAACCATTATCAATCCACTGCTGGTCGAAGGTCTCCTCAAGTTTCCTCCACAACGGTCTGTCTTGTGCCAGTCTCCTCCATGTCACTCCCGCATACTTTCGAATTTCATCCACCCATCTCCCATGTGGTCTTCTTCTGGGTCTTTTCCTGTCCCTTGGAATAAAATCTAAAATTTCGGCTGTGTCTGTCCTTCTGGCAGTATGTCCAGCCCATTGCCATTTCAGGGATTTAACTCTGATCATGATGTCTTGTCATTTTTCGGATCCACGAGTTCCTCTTCTTATCTCTCCCGGTTACACCAAGCATGCACCTCTCCATGCTACTTTGAGTTGTCTGCAGTCTTTGTATGTCTCTTTTAGTTAAGGTCCACGTCTCTGCACCATACGTAAGCACTGGAATGATGCATTGATCAAACACTTTTCTTTTAAGACATAATGGCATATTGCTCTTGAAAATTATGCTGTTTCTTCCAAAAGCTCTCCAGGCAAGTTTTGTACGCCGATTAATTTCTTCATCAATGTGACCCTCACTTGATATCTGCTGTCCAAGATAAATGTACGTGTCTGTTATCTCCAGCTTTTCTCCATCAATCGATAAATCTTCTTTTTTTGTAAAAGCATTGAACATCACTTTTGTCTTCTGAAAGTTCATTTTTAATCCCACTTCTTTACTCTTGTCAGCCAGTTCCTGGATCATACTCTGCAGCTCTGATGGGGTAGTTGCAAAAATGACTAAGTCATCAGCAAAACGAATCATCATCATTGTCAACCATTATCGATCCACTGCTGGACGAAGGTCTCCCCAAGTTTCCTCCACAACGGTCTGTCTTGTGCCAGTCTCCTCCATGTCACTCCCGCATACTTTCGAATTTCATCCACCCATCTCCCACGTGGTCTTCATCTGGGTCTTTCCCTGTCCCTTGGAATCCAATCTAAAATTTCGGCTGTCCATCGATGGTCTGTCCGTCTGGCAGTATGTCCAGCCCATTGCCATTTCAGGGATATAACTCTGATCATGATGTCTTGTCATTTTTCGGATCCACGAGTTCCTCTTCCTATCTCTCCTGGTTACACCAAGCATGCACCTCTCCATGCTGCTTTGAGTTGTCTGCAGCCTTTGTATGTCTCTTTTAGTTAAGGTCCACGTCTCTGAACCATACGTAAACACTGGAAGGATGCATTGATCAAACACTTTTCTTTTAAGACATAATGGCATATTGCTCTTGAAAATTATGCTGTTTCTTCCAAAAGCTCTCCAGGCAAGTTTTGTACGCCGATTAATTTCTTCATCAATGTGACATTAACTTGATATCTGCTGTCCAAGATAAACGTACGTGTCTGTTATCTCCAGCTTTTCTCCATCAATCGATAAATCTTCATTTCTTGTAAAAGCATTGAACATCACTTTTGTCTTCTGAAAGTTCATTTTTAATCCCACTTCTTTACTCTTGTCAACAAGTTCCTGGATCATACTCAACGGCTTTGATGGGGTAGTTGCAAAAATGACTAAGGCATCAGCAAAACGAATCATCATCATTGTCAACCATTATCGATCCACTGCTGGACGAAGGTCTCCCCAAGTTTCCTCCACAATGGTCTGTCTTGTGCCAGTCTCCTCCATGTCACTCCCGCATGCTTTCGAATTTCATCCACCCATCTCCCACGTTGTCTTCATCTGGGTCTTTCCCTGTCCCTTGGAATCCAGTCTAAAATTTCGGCTGTCCATCGATGGTCTGTCCTTCTGGCAGTATGTCCAGCCCATTGCCATTTCACGGATATAACTCTGATCATGATGTCTTGTCATTTTTCGGATCCACGAGTTCCTCTTCTTATCTCTCCTGGTTACACCAAGCATGCACCTCTCCATGCTGCTTTGAGTTGTCTGCAGCCTTTGTATGTCTCTTTTAGTTAAGGTCCACGTCTCTGCACCATACGTAAGCACTGGAAGGATGCATTGATCAAACACTTTTCTTTTAAGACATAATGGCATATTTCTCTTGAAAGTTATGCTGTTTCTTCCAAAAGCTCTCCAGGCAAGTTTTGTACGGCGATTAATTTCTTCATCAATGTGACCCTCACTTGATATCTGCTGTCCAAGATAAACGTACGTGTCTGTTATCTCCAGCTTTTCTCCATCAATCGATAAATCTTCATTTCTTGTAAAAGCATTTGTACATCACTTTTGTCTTCTGAAAGTTCATTTTTAATCCCAATTTTCATTTGCAAGACAATGTAAACATGAAGAAGTAAGGGAAAGGAATTTTCGAGACAAACCGAGCCCATAGAATTTCATCAAGTAATGAACTCAGTTCATGGGGAAATAATATGTTGATGTGAGTACTGTGAGATGACAGGTAAGACAATGTGAAGATGGAGGAGTGGAGAAAACAAGTTTGTGATTATAACGTTTCAGTTTCATAAAGATCATGTTGTAGAAATGATCCAGGGAAATCGTCGCATAAACCAAAAGAAATTACCTTTCCAACGAAAGGGTAGGGAATATTATCGATGTTGTTGTATTTGAAATATTTATGCCAAGTGGATGTTGGTTGATGAGACAATTGCTAAATAAGTGCGAATTTCACATGGAATCGTGGAAAAAAAAGTGAGACTGTTCCGATCGGGATTCTTGTAGCTGGTGAAACGCGTGTACACTAATATGACATAAAAAACAAGAGATATTTAATGGAATGTCGTCCTAGAAAATATCGGCCACAACAACAACAAAATCAAAACTAGGAAGATCTTTGTCTTGGGGAACAGCAAAGGACTTCTTTTCTTTTCTTATGGTGTTACTCGGAATCTACTTAATAGTATAAATGTCATGTATGCTGGCAGTACAGCTTGTATACGGGTGAATGGTGTTTTATCAAAATGGTTCTCTATTACTGCTGGAGTCAGATAAGGTTGTGTAATGTCACCATGGCAGTTTAATATACACTGGCGGAAAGTGAAAAAAAGAACCCCAAGAAGGAATTGGCGGACAATCATGAAATTTACATATGTTAAGGGGGTCGAGTTTACGTAGGTGTGATGTTAATTTCGGGACCAACCGGTGAGCGCTTACGCAACAGCACGGCATAATATGCAAACTATCGTCGGTGGTATTTAAGGAGTGTGGCGAAGTGAAAGTAATCAGTCGTCAGCGTACGGACACGTGCGAAGACCCTGAAGAAGCTGCAATACCTGGACATGGAAGACGTGTACGATTTCAACAGTTATCGGACTTTGAGCGAGGTCGTCTAGTCGGACTCCGCGAGGCCGGGTGGTCGTATCGACGTCTTGCGGAGCGAATTGGACGGGAAGTATCGGTAGTGGTACGATAGATGTTCCGAGGAACATTCCCACACGAGAAGACGTGGAACCGGGAGTCACAGACGGACTGATGAGCGGACCGATCGACGCATAAGAAGAGCGGCGTTGTCAAGCAGAACGTCCACTGCGACGCAAATCCGAGCTGCCGTTGCACCTGAGGTGACTGTGCGAACAATCCGCAACCGTCTACTAGATGCAGGACTACGTGCACGTGTGCCTCTGGCATGTGTACCTCTGACTCCAGCCCACCGTCAGGAACGGCTGCAGTGGTGTCGCCAACGTCTGCACTGGAGAACGCAATGGCGAACTGTCGTGTTCAGCGATGAAAGCAGATTCTGCTTGGGAGCCTCCGATGGCCGTATGCGTGTTCGCAGACGCACAGGGGAGCGTCTCCAGCCTTCTTGCATCCGCTAGCGACGCACAGGGGAGCGTCTCCAGCCTTCTTGCATCCGCTAGCGACACACAGGGCCTACACCTGGTCTCTTGCTGTGGGTAGCGATCAGCTATCACTCCCGTACACAACTAGTGTTTGTACTGGGTACGTTAAACAGCACCGCCTACATCAACAACATCCCTCAGCCCGTTGTTGTGTCATTTGTAAGGTCGGTCCATCGTGATGTTTTCCAGCAAGATAACGCACGCCCACACACGGCACGTGCAACGCAACATGCACTTCAGGGTGTGAGACAACTTCCATGGTTCACCGGATTGAGCACGTGTGGGATTTTATGGGACAACGACTTATCCGGTCTCCACGGGCAGCTACGACCATCCCCGATTTACGCGTCTAGGTTGAGGATGCTTGGAACTCAATATACCAAACTTACATCCAACATCCGTATGACAGACTCCATGCCAGAATTGTACAGTGTGACGCGGTTCATGGCGGTTCAACCTCGTACTAACCATGTTACATGGAAATGTTATTTTTCAGTTTACCAGCAAATACAGCTGTATTTTGCCATAATGTTTTGATCACGTTATCCTCTGTATTCCGTTATGTATAAATTTCGTTGGTATCAGACGTCTCCTTCTTGGTGTTCTTTTTTCACTTTCTAGCCACGACCATCCCCGATTGAGGCGTCCAGGTTGAGGATGCTTGGAACTCAATACCCCAAACTTTCATCCAACATCTGTATGACAGACTCCATGCCAGAATTGCACAGTGTGACGCAGTTCATGGCGGTTCAACCTCGTACTAACCATGTTACATGGAAATGTTATTTTTCAGTTTACCAGCAAATACAGCTGTATTTTGCCATAATGTTTTGATCACGTTATCCTCTGTATTCCGTTATGTATAAATTTCGTTGATATCGGACGTCTCCTTCTTGGTGTTCTTTTTTCACTTTCCAGCCACGACCATCCCCGATTTAGGCGTCCAGGTTGAGGATGCTTGGAACTCAATACCCCAAACTTACATCCAACATCTGTACGACAGACTCCATGCCAGAACTGCACAGTGTGACGCAGTTCATGGCGGTTCAACCTCGTACTAACCATGTTACATGGAAATGTTATTTTTCAGTTTACCAGCAAATACAGCTGTATTTTGCCATAATGTTTTGATCACGTTATCCTCTGTATTCCGTTATGTATAAATTTCGTAGGTATCGGACGTCTCCTTCTTGGTGTTCTTTTTTCACTTTCCAGCCACGACCATCCCCGATTTAGGCGTCCAGGTTGAGGATGCTTGGAACTCAATACCCCAAACTTACATCCAACATCTGTACGACAGACTCCATGCCAGAACTGCACAGTGTGACGCAGTTCATGGCGGTTCAACCTCGTACTAACCATGTTACATAGAAATGTTATTTTTCAGTTTACCAGCAAATACAGCTGTATTTTGCCATAATGTTTTGATCACGTTATCCTCTGTATTCCGTTATGTATAAATTTCGTTGGTATCAGACGTCTTTCTCTTGGTGTTCTTTTTTCACTTTCTAGCCACGACCATCCCCGATTTAGGCGTCCAGGTTGAGGATGCTTGGAACTCATTACCCCAAACTTACATCCAACATCTGTACGACAGACTCCATGCCAGAATTGCACAGTGTGACGCAGTTCATGGCGGTTCAACCTCGTACTAACCATGTTACATGGAAATGTTATTTTTCAGTTTACCAGCAAATACAGCTGTATTTTGCCATAATGTTTTGATCACGTTATCCTCTGTATTCCGTTATGTATAAATTTCGTAGGTATCGGACGTCTCCTTCTTGGTGTTCTTTTTCACTTTCCAGCCACGACCATCCCCGATTTAGGCGTCCAGGTTGAGGATGCTTGGAACTCAATACCCCAAACTTACATCCAACATCTGTACGACAGACTCCATGCCAGAACTGCACAGTGTGACGCAGTTCATGGCGGTTCAACCTCGTACTAACCATGTTACATGGAAATGTTATTTTTCAGTTTACCAGCAAATACAGCTGTATTTTGCCATAATGTTTTGATCACGTTATCCTCTGTATTCCGTTATGTATAAATTTCGTTGGTATCAGACGTCTCCTTCTTGGTGTTCTTTTTTCACTTTCCAGCCACGACCATCCCCGATTTAGGCGTCCAGGTTGAGGATGCTTGGAACTCAATACCCCAAACTTACATCCAACATCTGTACGACAGACTCCATGCCAGAATTGCACAGTGTGACGCAGTTCATGGCGGTTCAACCTCGTACTAACCATGTTACATGGAAATGTTATTTTTCAGTTTACCAGCAAATACAGCTGTATTTTGCCATAATGTTTTGATCACGTTATCCTCTGTATTCCGTTATGTATAAATTTCGTTGGTATCAGACGTCTCCTTCTTGGTGTTCTTTTTTCACTTTCTAGCCACGACCATCCCCGATTTAGGCGTCCAGGTTGAGGATGCTTGGAACTCAATACCCCAAACTTACATCCAACATCTGTACGACAGACTCCATGCCAGAATTGCACAGTGTGACGCAGTTCATGGCGGTTCAACCTCGTACTAACCATGTTACATGGAAATGTTATTTTTCAGTTTACCAGCAAATACAGCTGTATTTTGCCATAATGTTTTGATCACGTTATCCTCTGTATTCCGTTATGTATAAATTTCGTAGGTATCAGACGTCTCCTTCTTGGTGTTCTTTTTTCACTTTCCAGCCACGACCATCCCCGATTTAGGCGTCCAGGTTGAGGATGCTTGGAACTCAATACCCCAAACTTACATCCAACATCTGTACGACAGACTCCATGCCAGAATTGCACAGTGTGACGCAGTTCATGGCGGTTCAACCTCGTACTAACCATGTTACATGGAAATGTTATTTTTCAGTTTACCAGCAAATACAGCTGTATTTTGCCATAATGTTTTGATCACGTTATCCTCTGTATTCCGTTATGTATAAATTTCGTAGGTATCAGACGTCTCCTTCTTGGTGTTCCTTTTTTACTTTCCGCCAGTGTATTTATGGATGCGTGCGTGAGTGATGCCAAAATAGATAATACTGGTTTATGTGTTGGTGATATCCGTGTGTGGAAACTGCTGCATGCTGATGATACTGTCCTGTTGGCAGAGAGCAAACGTGAATTGCAGAGTATGTTGTATCGCATGTGCGAAGTTTGCATGAAATTCAAACAGAGTATAAATAAGGGAAGAACCAAAGTTAAGGGTTTTGAGAGAGGAACTGGAAATTCTGAATGCAATATAAGCCTAAATGGCAGAGAGATTGACCAAGTGAGTGAGTTTGTGTATTTAGGAAACATGTTTGACAGAGAGAACAAATTAGATCGTGAAATTAGTATAGGCAAGTGAAATCTTTATGGCTGCTTTGGGAAGTTTTCACAGGAATGGCGAGTTTTTGAGAGAGTCACGCATGGCTGTGTATGAGAATGTAATTGTTCCTACTCTGATGTATGTCAGCAAAATCTGGGTACTACAGAAGAAACATAGAAGTCGTTTGTGTGCTGGAGAAATGAGTCACTTTCAGGAGATCTGTTTTTATGAACATGTACACTGAAGAGCAATTGAATTAGAGATACCTGTCTAGTAACGTGTAGCACCACCTTTCGCCCTGATGACGGCGGCGATTCGTCTCGGCATGGTTGGTTGGTTTGGAGGTTTAACGACCACCGTGAGCAACTCAATGGGCTATAAGCAGTCGCCCGTCCCTAATTTAGGGTCACTGGATCCCGGGAAGGGAGAGAGCCAGTGCCGTAAGACACACACAACATCCATGCCTCGCCGGGATTCGAACCCGGACCCCGTTCGGACCAATGGTCAGAGTCCATCGCTTAGACCACTGCGCCACCGGGGCGGCGGCATGGACTCTAAAAGGCACCGGAAGCGTTGGGAAGCCATACGGATCCACGACCCCTGAACAAGCTCCCACAGTTCACGAAGATATGATAAAGGGGGTCAGAGCTTCGAACATCCCTCTCGATGGCATCCCAGATGTGCTCGATGGGATTGTGGTCAGGTGAGCTAGCTGGCCAAGAAAGCGAAGTCACATCGGTCGAGCGTTCATTCAACCATTCGGATACAATTCGGGAGCTGCATTGTCTTGTTGCAGGATGAGGTCCCCAGTGGGATGTTGAAGACGCACAAACGGGAGCAAATGGTCGTCCAGGATATCTCGGTAACGTTGACCTGTGAGGAGCGATGTCACACCTACCAGGGGTCCCATTTCAGTCTACGTAAGCAGTCTCCAGACGAGAATGCCACCCCCACCAGCTTGAAGAGTACCCTGCTGGAAAGAAGGATCCATCGCTTCATGTGGTTTGCGCCGTACTCGTATCCTGCCATCCGCATGTACCAACGTGAATCTCGACTCATCAGTCCAGGCAACATTTTCCCACATGTCTAGGGTCCAGTGGAGATGTTCCCGCGCCCATGCTAATCTTTGCACCCTGTGATGAGCGGTCAGCAGCGGTACCCACGTGGAACGATGGCTTCTGTACCCCATAGCGAGGAGATGGTTCTGGATGGCGTGGCTGCTTACACGTTTTTGTGCAACAGCGTTAAATGTCCGAGTGATTTCTTGCACTGTGGTCCGTCTATCCGCTGTTACAATGCGAGCTAGCCGACGATGACCCCGCTCATCCACACGCTGTTGTCCACGGCAGTTCGTCCTTGCAGGGATGGTTTTACCGGATTCGATGTACTCACGGTACACCCGTGACACAGTGGCTCGTGAAAATCCCAGTGCCTGCACGACTTCCGAGATGGAGTGACCCATTCGTCGGGCCCCGATAATTCTCCCACGATGAAATGCGCTTTCATCCTTCGTCTTACCCATACTGCGTGCGACTCTTACTGATTCCCGTCGCATCACTTCTTATATTGTTGAATCGCTGCATACGTCACGTCGTTTCCGTTTACAGGGCCGCCCACAGCGCCGCATTTGCATAACGCCAGCTTTCTCAAATTTAATTGCTCTTCAGTCTGTGTAGTAATACACTCACCGACAACGAAATTAGCGCACCAAGAAGGAGGCATCGGATTGAACTGAACTTTTACGGACGTAATAATACAGATCAATGATACACATAATTTAAAGAACAGAACTGGAGGACAGTTACAAAGGATCTGTGGCACGCAGCCCGGTCATCTTCAATAGCGCATCGCGGAGCCTCGTGCGGCGATAGATGCTGCAATACTGTCCGGCATGGAGCCGAACGGTCACCTGATGTTGTCCTGCGGCAGACTGGCCCACTCGTGTTGGACGGTGTCCACCAAATCCCGCATTATGCGGCACGGCGGCAGCTGGCGTTTCAACCGGTCCTAAAAATGCTCCATAGGAGGGACATGTGGGGAGCGGGTAGGCCATAGAAGTGTCTGGACATCACGTTGCCAGACCTGGACAACTCGAGCCTTGTGCAAGCGGGCATTACCTTACTGGCATAGAGCAGCTGGAATCCCGGCCAGGAATGGGAACCCGTGCGGGGCCGTGGCATCTCATCCACGTGCCACTGGCCCGTCAATGAGCCTTGTACCACTACTAGAGCCGATCGGCTATCGTAGGGAATAGCTCCCAGACCATAATGCCTGTAGTGGGGGAGTTGTGGCGCTCGATAGTGAGGTTGGGATTGTGCTGTAGACCCGGGGACCTCCACAGACGGACACGATAATAATCTGTCCTTAAAACGAAGCGGCACTCATCGGTAAACACCACACGTCACTCTGGCCTGGGTCCAATGAACATGAAGCCAGCGATGTCCAGGAGGTAATGGCAGCACAGGTAAGGGGCGCTGGGATCGCGGATTCGCTTCCGCGAGGCGCCGGGAAATGGTTCGTGGGCACCCACTAGCTGCTACATCTGCCTGTATACTGTACCGGGTACCCGTGGGAGCCGTTTGTGCCTGGAATACGATCCTTCGATCTTCTCTACCAGTGGTCCTTCTGGTCAGTCCGGAGACACTCCGCCTTCTGGCTGTGCCGTCACGTGTCCACTGCTTCCCAACACAGTGGGACGGTATGGTCAGAACTGTACATGTCGCAAGCTATACAGCTAACCGACCACCCGGCCGGTTTCAGATCGATGCTACGGCCTCTCTCTCAAAGTCCGTACGTTGTGTAAATCGACGTCTCTGGCGTCTACTCGGCATTCTTGTGACTCCGTACAATTGCTTGCGTCGGCATTTGCTTTTCATTTTCACAGTTCATTGACTACACGCCGGTTTATAAGGATGCCGGTCGTGCTTGCATCGCCAAAACTGGGTGTGCGGTCACGCGCACTCGCACCAAACGAGGATTATTTGAATACCAGCACGCACGCTAGCTACTTACAAGGTTTCGCTGTTGTATCATGTTTTCTTCTAGGAGCGCAAATTTCGTTGTCCGTGAGTGAATGACGTTCTCCTTAAAAAGTGACATATCCAGTGCGTCAAAGAATTTTTAAGACTGGGTCTGTAAAATGGAATAGAAATAAGAAATTAAAATTTGTTTTGATTTGTTATTCAAAATAAGTCCCTCCGGCTTCAATACACTTGTTACAGCGACTTAATAATGATTCGAATGCCTGTTCCAGTTCACTTTGCGGAATTGCCTCCAAAGCACGCGTCAAAGCTGTTTGTAGGGTCGAAATATCATCAAAATAATACCCTTTTAACGTCCTTTTAAGTTTTGGGAACAAAGAAAAGTCGCAAGGTGCTAAATCAGGCGAATACGGTGGATGATTCAAAACACAGACGTTATTTTTTCGCCAAAAATCTACGAACAAGAAGTGAGGTGTGACTGGGTGCATTATCATGCAACAAACACCAACTGTTTTCATCCCGATATTCTGGACGAATGCGACGAATTCTGCCCATCAAACGCCTCAAAACATTTAAATAAAACTCACCAGTAATTGTTTGTCCACTTGGAACAAATTCTTTGTGGACAATACCCTTACTATCGAAGAATGTAATGAGCATTGTTTTGATTTTCGATGGAACTTTTCTTGTTATTTTGGCTTGTGGCGAGTTTTTTGACTTCCATTCCGCACTTTGTCGCTTTGTTTTAGGATCATATTGAAAGCACCATGTTTCATCACCTGTAACAATCGATTTTAAGAAGTTTGGATCATTTTCAGCGGCTGAAATGATGTCTCTGCAATGTGCACTTCTCCTTGATTTTTGTTCATTGGTTAACGTGTGTGGAACAAATTTAGCACAGACTTTTGTTTTGCCCAAATCTTCATGCAGGATGGTTCGAATCGTTTCTTTGTTTATGTTTAAAGACTCTTCCATCATTCTTAGTGACGCACATCGATTGTTTGCCACGAAATCACGCACTTTTGCAATAATCTCAGGTGTCCTAGATGAACTTGGTCTTCCGGTATGCTTATCATCTTCTACCGTCCAAAAAAACGTTTGTGCCACAGGAAAACATTTGATCTACTTAAACAAAACTCACCGTAAACTTGTTTCATCATTTGGTACGTAGGCACTTTTATCAAGTTTTGCGTTAAATTTAATAACAGCCCTTTGTTCCATCTTAATAATTGAACATGAAAAAATTTGACTTCTCTAACGAACGGCCGTTTCGTTTGAGTTACTTTAACAACTGCGCAGTACTTTTGGCAGAAAGCAAGCAGATGGTCACGGTTTATAACACATTTGAGATTACACTGGTGGCGTCACCGTATGCTGAAATCTAGCGCCAGTCTTAAAAATTTTTTGACGCACTGTGTATGACCAACACAGTACGTAATGTGCACTACTCAGAAATGATAATGTCTTCGTGATGTGCGTACGCATGCATGCATACATCAACACACACAAATTAAAGTTTTTTATCACTTACCAGGAGTGTCATTTTCACGCTGCTGCTGTTACAGAATTTTCCCTCGCGAAGGAGATAGCCCGTGTATCCCAAATTCAACAAATTTAGGAAAACACAAACTGTTTTAATGTGAAACAAAGTAACACATGCTGACCGAGCTTTTACCTGCAGATATAAAAAAAACCGATGAATTTTCGCGGTACTACATTTAAAAAACAAATCATAAAAAAGTTAGTAAAATCATGCAATGCATTGATTATAATACGCTTTTCAACATACCAGAAATCATTACTCAAGTTACGAGAATAATGGCTGTGGAATAAATCTCGCTCCTGTGTCCTGAACTTTGACCCCATTTCGGTGATATTCAACAGAGCCGGTAGAGTAAATAAATCCATCGCCCTTTCCACTTTAAGCAACTCACAGCAACCGAAAAATTGTTATTCGGCCGCCGTCGAGGAATTGAATCCCGAATCTCTCGATATGAATAACAATTTTTCTGTTGATGTGCGTTGCTTAAAGTGGAAAGGGTAATGGATTTATTTACTCAACACATCATCATCATCGTTGACAACCATTATCAATCCACTGCTGGATAAAGGTCTCCCCAAGTTTCCTCCACAACGTTCTGTCTTGTGCGAGTCTCCTCCATGTCACTCCCGCATACTTTCGAATTTCATCCACCCATCTCCCATGTGGTCTACTTCTGGGTCTTTTCCTGTCCCTTGGAATCCAATCTAAAATTTCGGCTGTGTCTGTCCTTCTGGCAGTATGTCCAGCCCATTGCCATTTCAGGGATTTACCTCTGATCATGATGTCTTGTCATTTTTCGGATCCACGAGTTCTTCTTCTTATCTCTCCTGGTTACACCAAGCATGCACCTCTCCATGCTGCTTTGAGTTGTCTGCAGCCTTTGTATGTCTCTTTTAGTAAAGGTCCACGTCTCTGCACCATACGTAAGCACTGGAAGGATGCATTGATCAAACACTTTTCTTTTAAGACATAATGGCATATTGCTCTTGAAAATTATGCTGTTTCTTCCAAAAGCTCTCCAGGCAAGTTTTGTACGCCGATTAATTTCTTCATCAATGTGACCCTCACTTGATATCTGCTGTCCAAGATAAACGTAGGTGTCTGATATCTCCAGCTTTTCTCCATCAATCGATAAATCTTCATTTCTTGGAAAAGCATTGAACATCACTTTTGTCTTCTGAAAGTTCATTTTTAATCCCACTTCTTTACTCTTGTCAGCAAGTTCTTTGATCATACTCTGCAGCTCTGATGGGGTAGTTGCAAAAATGACTATGTCATCAGCAAAACGAAGGTGGGTTAGATAATCTCCATTAATCGTTATCCCTTTGTTTTCCCAGTTTAGTGACTGAAAGACATTTTCCAATGTGGCATTAAAGAGCTTCGGAGATATGGTGTCACCTTGTCTCACTCCTTTTCCAATTTTTATGTGTGTTGTATTTTCAAATAGCAGAATCTTTGCACTTGCATTTTCATAGATGTTATTAATAATATTAATGTATGCATCTTCAATACCGCAGGATTTCAGAGCCATTGTAACTGCTGATGGTTTCACCGAATCAAAGGCTTTTTCATAATCGATAAAAGCCATGCACAATGGAAGTTCATATTCCCTCGCTCTTTCAATTAGTTCTCTCAGTACGTGGATATGATCTATTGTGCTGTAGCCACTCCTGAATCCAGCTTGTTCTCTCGGTTGAGCCATGTCCAGTGATACTGACTGAAAAAGTAAAATACACATAGCGCCGTGAATTGTTGGCAGCTGTGGTGTAAGGGTAACGCGCTCGGCTAGATATCGAGATATTTAGGATTCGATTCCCCGACGGCGGCCGAATAACAATTTTTCTGTTGCTGTGTGCGTTGTTTAACGTAGAAAGAGTGATGGATTTATTTACTCAACGGACGCCACGTATTTAGATGGTTTTCACCGGTTAAGTATACTTCGGGAACAACATGATATGGTTTTGTCTCAATCTAAGCATTTGTAGGTAAGCTATAACGCATAAGGGCGATAGAATGAATCGCGCTCCTATGTGGTGACATATGACTACATTTCGCCCATTTTCAATTGGGTTCGTATCAAGTTGGTCCGGTACCTCATACTGAAATTTCATCGCAATCGAATGATTTTTACGCAAGTCATGACGCATAAGGGCAATGGAATTTTTTTTTTTTTTTTTTTTTGTGCAGGTTTAACGACCACCGTGAGCAACTCAACGGGCTATAAGCAGTCGCCCGTCCCTAATTTAGGGTCACTGGTTCCAGGGAAGGGAGAGAGCCAGTGCCGTAAGACAAACACAACATCCATTGATTGATTGGAGGTTTAACGACCACCGTGAGCAACTCAATGGTCTATAAGCAGTCGCCCGTCCCTAATTTAGGGTCACTGGTTCCAGGGAAGGGAGAGAGCCAGTGCCGTAAGACAAACACAACATCCATTGATTGATTGGAGGTTTAACGACCACCGTGAGCAACTCAATGGGCTATAAGCAGTCGCCCGTCCCTAATTTAGGGTCACTGGTTCCAGGGAAGGGAGAGAGCCACTGCCGTAAGACAAACACAACATCCATTGATTTATTGGAGGTTTAACGACCACCGTGAGCAACTCAACGGGCTATAAGCAGTCGCCCGTCCCTAATTTAGGGTCACTGGTTCCAGGGAAGGGAGAGAGCCAGTGCCGTAAGACAAACACAACATCCATTGATTGATTGGAGGTTTAACGACCACCGTGAGCAACTCAATGGGCTATAAGCAGTCGCCCGTCCCTAATTTAGGGTCACTGGTTCCAGGGAAGGGAGAGAGCCAGCGCCGTAAGACAAACACAACATCCATTGATTGATTGGAGGTTTAACGACCACCGTGAGCAACTCAATGGTCTATAAGCAGTCGCCCGTCCCTAATTTAGGGTCACTGGTTCCAGGGAAGGGAGAGAGCCAGTGCCGTAAGACAAACACAACATCCATTGATTGATTGGAGGTTTAACGACCACCGTGAGCAACTCAATGGTCTATAAGCAGTCGCCCGTCCCTAATTTAGGGTCACTGGTTCCAGGGAAGGGAGAGAGCCAGTGCCGTAAGACAAACACAACATCCATTGATTGATTGGAGGTTTAACGACCACCGTGAGCAACTCAACGGGCTATAAGCAGTCGCCCGTCCCTAATTTAGGGTCACTGGTTCCAGGGAAGGGAGAGAGCCAGTGCCGTAAGACAAACACAACATCCATGCCTCACCGGGATTCGAACCCGGACCCCTTCGGACGAATGATCATAGGCCAACGCCTTAGACCACTGCGCCACCGGGGCGGCGGCAATGGAATGGATCCCGCTCCTATGTCCTGACCTTTGACACCATTCCGCCCATTTTCAATAAGGTTCGTCCCCAGGTGGTTCCTTGCCACATACCAAAATATCATTGAAATAGAGAAATTTTTAAGCGAGTTATCGTGCGGACGGACAGACAGAGAGACGGACAGAGCTCGAGCATATACGCTTCTTCAACCTACGGTTGGAAAGCGTTAAAAATGATTTTGCTCCATGAAGAATCAGTCTGCATTATCTTTCACAGAATAAAAGTCATCGCCTTCCATAGTCTAAAACTATGAAATTTCGGTCATTTGCAAAATTTAAGATCACCTTTCAATTTATTGAAATGTTGTGGTGACCGACTTTATCCCTTTCACCCTCGGCAACCACTAGGTAAAGATCGTCTAGTTTGTCAAAATGCTGCATCCGGAATCAGAGAGAGTAATGGTTGATTGAAGAAACGCCTTCAATAAAAATCAGAGAACTAAAATTTATTTTCTTAACTCCTTGCCTTTGTTCTGCTTAGGGCATGGTTAAATTGCACTAATGGCCTAACTGAGTAAAATACTACAACAAGAAAGTTGACACCGAATTTTCGTGTGTAATAAGCACTTCTAATGAATCCGTTCTGACGCAAATTAAATTTATCAAAGCTATTCAAAGTCAATGGAACCGGTATGGAAAACAATAGATCTGACCAAAGAAAGAAGATTTTCAATCGGGTTTTTAATCCCTCAGATATTGCTGTAAACGGAATCGTGAGCTTACGAACTCTTAGAAACAGAGATATCGACAAAAATAAGATGTGACTTTACGTCCCCTGGTGGGAAAACCATGAATTATTTTAGGAAGAAACTATTCTCAAAAGGTTTATCCGTATAAGCGGTATCGGTCAAAGAAAAACAACAAAAAAGATGACACCGAATTTTCGGGTGTAATAAGCACTTCTTTTGAATCCGTTCTGACGCAAATTAAATTTATCAAAGCTATTCAAAGGCAATGGAACCGGTATGGAAAACAATAGATCAGACCAAAGAAAGAAGATTTTCAATCGGGTTTTTAATCCCTCAGATATTGCTGTAAACGGAATCGTGAGCTTACGAACTCTTAGAAACAGAGATATCGACAAAAATAAGATGTGACTTTACGCCCTCTGGTGGGAAAACCATGCATTATTTTAGGAAGACAGTATTCTCAAAAGGTTTATCCGTATAAGCGGTATCGGTCTAAGAAAAAAACAAGAAAGATGACACCGAATTTTGGGTGTAATAAGCACGTCCTTTGAATCCGTTCTGACGCAAATTAAATTTATCAAAGCTATTCAAAGTCAATGGAACCGGTATGGAAAACAATAGATCTGACCAAAGAAAGAAGATTTTCAATCGGGTTTTTAATCCCTCAGATATTGCTGTAAACGGAATCGTGAGCTTACGAACTCTTAGAAACAGAGATATCGACAAAAATAAGATGTGACTTTACGTCCCCTGGTGGGAAAACCATGCATTATTTTAGGAAGAAACTTTTCTCAAAAGGTTTATCCGTATAAGCGGTAACGATCGAAAAAAAAATATTAGTCGAGTTTTCAGGAGCCCAGATTTTGCAATAAATACTTCAGAAGCAGAAATTAACACATATGATCCCTGGTGCCTAAACCATTCTTTACCAAACATTAGTAATTATGTGAAAAATATTTTCCATCAGGTCTTGTATGCGATACAGGAAATTTTTTTCAAATCAGAGCTTTAGGAGCAGAAATAACGCAGAAAACGCAATTTACCCTTGTGCCCCCTAGCGGAAGGTGTATGTTTTACTTGAAAATTTTGAATTTATACAAAAAACATTTCGCGTCGGAAACACTATCCAACAAAGAAGGAATTTTTCAAATCGTACTCTTGGAAGTAGAGATATTGACAAAAATAAGATATACATCTACGCCCCCTGGCGTAGAAACCATGCATGTTTTCAAGAAGAAAATTTTCCTAAAAGGTTTGTCGACATGAGTAGTATCGGTCAACAAACGACGTTTTTTTCCAATCGAGAATTTAGAAGCTCATATGTTGCGGCAAATACAACAGAAGCGGTAATTAAGATTTACGCCCCCTGGTGGCCAAACTATTTTTTTACAAGAATTAGAAATTATGTGCAAACGACTTCCCACCAGGAGATGTATCCGGTGCAGAAAGATGTTTTGAAATAGGAGATTTAGAAGCAGAGATATAGGGGGAAACGATATTTACCGCTACGCCCCCTAGCGGAAAGTCTATGAATTACTTGAAAATTTTGAAATTTTAAGAAAAACATGTCACACGGAAAACACTATCTAACAAAGAAGGAATTTTTCAAATCGGACTCCTAGAAGTAGAGATATTGACAAAAATAAGATGTACATCTACTCCCCCTGGCGGAGAAACTGTGTAATATTTTAAGAAGAAAATATTCCGAAAAGGTTTACCGAAGTAAGTGGCATTAGTCCACGAAAGAATTTTTTTATCGATATATTAGAAGCTACGATTTTATGGCAAATACATCAGAAGCAAAAATTAACACTTACGCCCCCTGGTGGCCAAAGGTTTCTTTACCAAAATTTTGAAATTATATGTAAAAACTTTTCCATCAGGAGATGTATCTGCTGAAGAAATGTTTTTTCAAATCGGAGTTTTAGAAGAAGAGTTATCAGGGAAAAGGTAATTTACTTTTACGCCCCTAGCGGAAAATCTATGCGTAATTTGAAAAAGTAACTATATCTAAAGTACTCCTTGAGATAAATGGAATCGAAAGATCTAAATGTTTTTTCAAACGGATGTTTAGAAGCAAATATGTGGAATAAAACGTATCTTTGAAGTCGACATGATCTGCATTTACGCCCTCTATCGGCAATATTGTACATCGTAAAAAAGGAGGAAATAAAGGATCATCATTTGCATATTACAAGCTTCGTAATGCAAAAAGGATTTTTCAAATCGGACTAATAGTTGCTGAGATATCGTGAGTTCACCAAAGATGGTAAGCAGCAACTGAAGAAATAATTAGAAGGCGAATGAATAATTAATACAGACATTTAACGTGGACCAGGAACATCAAACAAAGATCTTCGCTCTTTCCACGTTTATAAGTGAGTCACGGAAAAATTCTCTTTGGTCGCCACCGTGAGTCGAACCCAGGGTCTTCCAGTTAAGCGCCGGATATGCTTCGGCTACACCACAGCGGCCTCCAATTCCTCCAGACTCACACACGCTAACTGCCAAGCCAAGTTGGCAGGTTGCTTCTTGGAGCCCCGCACAATGCTGGGGATTCACCAAAGATGGTAAGCAGCAACTGAAGAAATAATTAGAAGGCGAATGAATATTTAATACAGACATTTAACGTGGACCAGGAACATCAAACAAAGATCTTCACTCTTTCCACGTTTATAAGTGAGTTACGGAAAAATTCTCATTGGCCGTCACCGGGAGTCGAACCAATGGTCTTCCAGTTACGCGCCGGATATGCTTCCGCTACACCACAGCGGCCTAGAATTCCTCCAGACACACACACGCTAACTGCCAAGCCAAGTTGGCAGGTTGCTTCTTGGAGCCCCGCACAATGCTGGGGATTCACCAAAGATGGTAAGCAGCAACTGAAGAAATAATTAGAAGGCGAATGAATAATTAATACAGACATTTAACGTGGACCAGGAACATCAAACAAAGATCTTCACTCTTTCCACGTTTATAAGTGAGTTACGGAAAAATTCTCATTGGCCGTCACCGGGAGTCGAACCAATGGTCTTCCAGTTACGCGCCGGATATGCTTCCGCTACACCACAGCGGCCTCCAATTCCTCCAGACTCACACACGCTAACTGCCAAGCCAAGTTGGCAGGTTGCTTCTTGGAGCCCCGCACAATGCTGGGGATTCACCAAAGATGGTAAGCAGCAACTGAAGAAATAATTAGAAGGCGAATGAATAATTAATACAGACATTTAACGTGGACCAGGAACATCAAACAAAGATCTTCACTCTTTCCACGTTTATAAGTGAGTTACGGAAAAATTCTCATTGGCCATCACCGGGAGTCGAACCAATGGTCTTCCAGTTACGCGCCGGATATGCTTCCGCTACACCACAGCGGCCTAGAATTCCTCCAGACTCACACACGCTAACTGCCAAGTCAAGTTGGCAGGTTGCTTCTTGGAGCCCCGCACAATGCTGGGGATTCACCAAAGATGGTAAGCAGCAACTGAAGAAATAATTAGAAGGCGAATGAATAATTAATACAGACATTTAACGTGGACCAGGAACATCAAACAAAGATCTTCACTCTTTCCACGTTTATAAGTGAGTTACGGAAAAATTCTCATTGGCGGTCACCGGGAGTCGAACCAATGGTCTTCCAGTTACGCGCCGGATATGCTTCCGCTACACCACAGCGGCCTCGAATTCCTCCAGACTCACACACGCTAACTGCCAAGCCAAGTTGGCAGGTTGCTTCTTGGAGCCCCACACAATGCTGGGGATTCACCAAAGATGGTAAGCAGCAACTGAAGAAATAATTAGAAGGCGAATGAATAATTAATACAGACATTTAACGTGGACCAGGAACATCAAACAAAGATCTTCACTCTTTCCACGTTTATAAGTGAGTTACGGAAAAATTCTCATTGGCCGTCACCGGGAGTCGAACCAATGGTCTTCCAGTTACGCGCCGGATATGCTTCCGCTACACCACAGCGGCCTCGAATTCCTCCAGACTCACACACGCTAACTGCCAAGCCAAGTTGGCAGGTTCCTTCTTGGAGCCCCGCACAATGCTGGGGATTCACCAAAGATGGTAAGCAGCAAGTGAAGAAATAATTAGAAGGCGAATGAATAATTAATACAGACATTTAACGTGGACCAGGAACATCAAACAAAGATCTTCGCTCTTCCCACGTTTATAAGTGAGTCACGGAAAAATTCTCATTGGCCGTCACCGGGAGTCGAACCAATGGTCTTCCAGTTACGCGCCGGATATGCTTCCGCTACACCACAGCGGCCTAGAATTCCTCCAGACTCACACACGCTAACTGCCAAGCCAAGTTGGCAGGTTGCTTCTTGGAGCCCCGCACAATGCTGGGGATTCACCAAAGATGGTAAGCAGCAACTGAAGAAATAATTAGAAGGCGAATGAATAATTAATACAGACATTTAACGTGGACCAGGAACAACAAACGAAGATCTTCGCTCTTTCCACGTTTATAAGTAAGTCACGGAAAAATTCTCATTGGCCGCCACAGGGAATCGAACCCAGGGTCTTCCATTTACGCGCCGGATATGCTTCCGCTACACCACAGCGGCCTCGAATTCCTCCAGACTCACACACGCTAACTGCCAAGCCAATTTGGCAGATTGCTTCTTGGAGCCCCGCACAATGCTGGGTATTCACCAAAGATGGTAAGCAGCAACTGAAGAAATAATTAGAAGGCGAATGAATAATTAATACAGACATTTAACGTGGACCAGGAACATCAAACAAAGATCTTCGCTCTTTCCACGTTTATAAGTGAGTCACGGAAAAGTTCTCATTGGCCGTCACCGGGAGTCGAACCAATGGTCTTCCAGTTACGCGCCAGATATGCTTCCACTACACCACAGCGGCCTCGAATTCCTCCAGACTCACACACGCTAACTGCCAAGCCAAGTTGGCAGGTTGCTTCTTGGAGCCCCGCACAATGCTGGGGATTCACCAAAGATGGTAAGCAGCAACTGTAGAAATAATTAGAAGGCGAATGAATAATTAATACAGACATTTAACGTGGACCAGGAACATCAAACAAAGATCTTCGCTCTTTCCACGTTTATAAGTGAGTCACGGAAAAATTCTCATTGGCCGCCACCAGTAGTCGAACCCAGCGTCTTCTTTCTTTTCCAGTTTTGCGCCGGTGATGCTTGTCATCTTTGCTGAATCCGCAGCATTGTGCGGGGCTCCAAGAAGCAACCTGCCAACTTGGCTTGGCAGTTAGCGTGTGTGAGTCTGGAGGATTTCGAGGCCGCTGTGGTGTAGCGGAAGCATATCCGGCGCGTAACTGGAAGACCCTGTGTTCGACTCCCGGTGGCGACCAATGAGAATTTTTCTGTGACTCACTTATAAACGTGGAAAGAGCGAAGATCTTTGTTTGATGTTCCTGGTCCACGTTAAATGTCTGTATTAATCAAACATTTACCTTTGTAAGCTTTGGTGATTAAATCAACTGCTTCTAGAACCGTTTCACCCAAACGATGACAAAATGTTATCGCACAACACATTTCAATTCTTAACTCTGAATCACTCACCGGCATAGCTGTATAGCGAAATACAGACGCACCTTAAAGAGCTGCGAAATAACAAAACCAGAAACGTCGGTGACGGCTAATAACTGTTGCCATAGATACTTCCTTAAATCAGTTAGTCGTCTGCGCTTTTTTCCTCCTTAACACTGTTGTGCCGCCCCGGTGGCGCAGTGGTCTAAGGCGCTGGCCTCTGATCATTCGTCCGTAAGGGGGTCCGGGTTCGAATCCCGGTGAGGCATGGATGTTGTGTTTGTCTTACGGCACTGGCTCTCTCCCTTCCCTGGATCCAGTGACTCTAAATTAGGGACGGGCGACTGCTTATAGCCCATTGAGTTGCTCACGGTGGTCGTTAAACCTCCAATCAATCAATGGATGTTGTGTTTGTCTTACGGCACTGGCTCTCTCCCTTCCCTGGAACCAGTGACCCTAAATTAGGGACGGGCGACTGCTTATAGCCCATTGAGTTGCTCACGGTGGTCGTTAAACCTCCAATCAATCAATGGATGTTGTGTTTGTCTTACGGCACTGGCTCTCTCCCTTCCCTGGAACCAGTGACCCTAAATTAGGGACGGGCGACTGCTTATAGCCCATTGAGTTGCTCACGGTGGTCGTTAAACCTCCAATCAATCAATAAATGTTGTGTTTGTCTTACGGCACTGGCTCTCTCCCTTCCCTGGAACCAGTGACCCTAAATTAGGGACGGGCGACTGCTTATAGCCCATTGAGTTGCTCACGGTGGTCGTTAAACCTCCAATCAATCAATAAATGTTGTGTTTGTCTTACGGCACTGGCTCTCTCCCTTCCCTGGAACCAGTGACCCTAAATTAGGGACGGGCGACTGCTTTTAGACCATTGAGTTGCTCACGGTGGTCGTTAAACCTCCAATCAATCAATGGATGTTGTGTTTGTCTTACGGCACTGGCTCTCTCCCTTCCCTGGAACCAGTGACCCTAAATTAGGGACGGGCCACTGCTTGTAGCCCATTGAGTTACTCACGGTGGTCGTTAAACCTTCAATAAAAAAAAAAAAAAAAAAAAAACTCAAACAGAAATTGCTGTCAGTTTTTATGGAAAAGCCTTTGTACATCAGAATAAGAACACAAGAAAATTGCTGAGAAAAGTCTTACTTTTTTTTTCCTTTTACCTTCGCGATTACCTGAAATATTGTTCCTCTGGTGCTGAAAAATATGAACGCTATACCGAAAACACAAGCTACTGTCACATTTCCAAAAAAGGCTAAGAGTCCAACGTCCAGGAAAAGAGAACCATCACAGGAATGTCTTTCAACACTAGAAAACCAATTGTAGGTCCCCAAACCTGAGAAGATCATGCTAAAAAACATCAGGAAACAGTAAATTACTTTCTTTTACATCTAAAGCAAAGACATTTTTCAGTAACATCAAAAACTGATATTGTGTTTGTCGAACTTATACGATTTTTTATTGAAGGTTTATCGACATCCGTGAGCAAACCAGTGGGCCACCCATTCTTAACTTCGGGCCATTGGTTCCAGGGAAGGGACAGAGCCAGTGCCGTAAGACAAACACATCTTCGCTTTTTTTTTTTTTTTTTTTTGATTGGAGGTTTAACGACCACCGTGAGCAACTCAATGGGCTATAAGCAGTCGCCCGTCCCTAATTTAGGGTCACTGGTTCCAGGGAAGAGAGAGAGCCAGTGCCGTAAGACAAACACAACATCCATTGATTGATTGGAGGTTTAACGACCACCGTGAGCAACTCAATGGCTTATAAGCAGTCGCCCGTCCCTAATTTAGGGTCACTGGTTCCAGGGAAGGGAGAGAGCCAGTGCCGTAAGACAAACACAACATCCATTGATTGATTGGAGGTTTAACGACCACCGTGAGCAACTCAATGGGCTATAAGCAGTCGCCCGTCCCTAATTTAGGGTCACTGGTTCCAGGGAAGGGAGAGAGCCAGTGCCGTAAGACAAACACAACATCCATGCCTGACCGGGATTCGAACCCGGACCCCTTACGGACGAATGATCAGAGGCCAACGTCTTAGACCACTGCGCCACCGGGGCGGCCATCTTCGCTTCACCGGGTTTTGCAATATTTGCGTAAACGCATGCGCTACGGTGTGTATGTCACGTGTTTAAACTACACTGATGTCCAAAATTAAGGTCACAAACACAGTTTGCCGCCCCGGTGGCGCAGTGGTCTAAGGCGCTGGCCTCTGATCATTCGTCCGTCTGGGGTCCGGGTTCGAATCCCGGTGAGGCATGGGTGTTGTGTTTGTCTTACGGCACTGGCTCTCTCCCTTCCCTGGAACCAGTGACCCTAAATTAGGGACGGGCGACTGCTTATAACCCATTGAGTTGCTCACGGTGGTCGTTAAACCTCCAATCAAAAAAAAAAAAAAAAAAAAACACAGTTTTTACAAGTCAAAATAGCAACCAGTAAAATGTTTAAAAATGCGGTCTTACACACACTGAAGTACCAGAAGAACTGGTACAGACGATCGTATGCAAAATACGTAGTAACGTAACCTATGGGCGTGCTCGGTTGCCTCCGCTAGTGTTATGTAAAGTGATAGACATCCTTGCCAGCTATCAGAGCTGTTTTCGGCATGAGAATGACAAGTAATAACGATTTAGGCGATTTTCAACGCGGTGTCATAGTTGGCGCTCGTGAGATGGGCCATAGTATTTCGGAGGTAGAAACGAAGTTCGGATTTTCACGGACGACCATTGCAAAGAGGTGTACCGTGACTACGAGAATTCCGGCAAAACCTCTTACCTACGACACCAGTGTGGCCGTAAAAAGACATTGGGTGAACGTGACCATCGTCGGCTGTCAAGAATCGTTTCACGCGACACTCTCGCAGGTGTCATCGGAATTCAATGCTGGAGCCTCAACAAGCATCAGCGTCCGGACTGTGAAACGTACCCTGCACGATATGGGCTTTGGGAGCCGACGCCCAACTCCAGTCCCTTTGATGGGTGCCCGATACAGAGCTATGCGCCTCACTTGGGCACGGCAACACCGCCACTGGACACTTGATGACTGGAAACAAGTCGCCTGGTCTGACGAGTCGCGTTTCCAACAGTATCGGGCAGATGGAAGGATTCGTGTGTGGCGCAAACCCCATGAAGCCATGGATCCCGCCTGTCAACAGGGAACCGTACCGGCAGGTGGGGGGTCCGTAATGGTATGGTGTGTGTTTAGCTGGACTTACGTCTACAAACATCTGTGACCGGGCAACGCTATGTGCGCATCCGTTCTGACGAGGTACACCCGTTCATGTCCTGCATTCATGCTGATGGGTTGGACCTGTTCCAACAGGACAATGCACCTCCACACAAGTGTCGGGACGCCACATTATGGTTAGAGGAGCATTCATCTGAGTTTGGGGTGTTGCCATTCCCACCCAAGTCCCCAGATCTGAACGTGATAGAGCATATTTGGGATACCATGCAACCTCGCTATCGAACACAGGAATCCAAGACCTCGGAATACACCCGAATTGTGGAACGCTCTGCAGGAAGTATGGTGTGCATTGCCTACAGCATATTTTCAGAAGCTAGTGGAGTCCATGCCCCGTCGTATTTCTGCAGTCCTGAGTTCCCATGCGGTACCTATTAAGTATTAGACTGGTGTACCAGTTTTTCTGCCACTTCAGTGAACTTTGGGGAACAGTGAATCAAATGTAAGCACCCACTATATGTTAAATGGTTAACGGGGTGAGTTTGGTAAAAGAACGTGAAGGTGACCCTTTTCTGCATCTGCGAATTTTGTCCTCAGAGTTGTTCTTCTTGCAAGAAAAATCTCAAGATTGTGACTGATTTCACTTGGAATGTGTGCTCGGAATTGTTTAGACGATGCAACGAGGTGGAGAAACATCGGCAGACTTGAAACGCACCAATTGCGAAGTACCATCATCGGGAGGCCCGTCCAAGGCCGCCCAAGAGTCACGACACCTGCGGTAGATCGTTACGTGGTATTAACTGCCAAGCGCCAAACACGGATAAGACCTCTCTCCGGACCTCCCTGATGTGACTGGAACAACAATTTAGGGGCAAACTGTATACAGACGCCTAGCAGAGAAGGCCCTTCACGCCCGGGGACCAGTGCTGTGTGTGCCCCTCAGCAGATCACAGAAGAGAGCCCGTCTGTAGTGGAGCCAAACACATCTTTCTTGGACACAGCAAGATTGAGGCCGTGTTCCTTTTTGTGAGGAGTCGAGATTCACTACACAAAGTGATTCTCGACGAGTTTTCATCAAGAGACAGCGTGGGGTCCGCTATGATCCTTCCAACGTAAAGAAAATCGACCACTTTGGTAGAAGCGGAATCCTTGTGTGGTCAGGCATCATGTTAGTCGGCCGTACACTACTGCACGTCTTTTCTTTTTTTTTTTTTTGGTTGGAGGTTTAACGTCCACCGTGAGCAACTCAATGGGCTATAAGCAGTCGCCCGTCCCTAATTTAGGGTCACTGGTTCCAGGGAAAAGAGAGAGCCAGTGCCGTAAGACAAACACAACATCCATTGATTGATTGGAGGTTTAACGACCGCCGTGAGCAACTCAATGGGCTATAAGCAGTCGCCCGTCCCTAATTTAGGGTCACTGGTTCCAGGGAAGGGAGAGAGCCAGTGCCGTAAGACAAACACAACATCCATTGATTGATTGGAGGTTTAACGACCGCCGTGAGCAACTCAATGGGCTATAAGCAGTCGCCCGTCCCTAATTTAGGGTCACTGGTTCCAGGGAAGGGAGAGAGCCAGTGCCGTAAGACAAACACAACATCCATTGATTGATTGGAGGTTTAACGACCACCGTGATCAACTCAATGGGCTATAAGCAGTCGCCCGTCCCTAATTTAGGGTCACTGGTTCCAGGGAAGGGAGAGAGCCAGTGCCGTAAGACAAACACAACATCCATTGATTGATTGGAGGTTTAACGACCGCCGTGAGCAACTCAATGGGCTATAAGCAGTAGCCCGTCCCTAATTTAGGGTCACTGGTTCCAGGGAAGGGAGAGAGCCAGTGCCGTAAGACAAACACAACATCCATTGATTGATTGGAGGTTGAACGACCGCCGTGAGCAACTCAGTGTGCTATAAGCAGTCGCCCGTCCCTAATTTAGGGTCACTGGTTCCAGGGAAGGGAGAGAGCCAGTGCCGTAAGACAAACACAACATCCATTGATTGATTTGAGGTTTAACGACCACCGTGAGCAACTCAATGGGCTATAAGCAGTCGCCCGTCCCTAATTTAGGGTCACTGGTTCCAGGGAAGGGAGAGAGCCAGTGCCGTAAGACAAACACCACATCCATTGATTGATTGGAGGTTTAACGACCGCCGTGAGCAACTCAATGGGCTATAAGCAGTCGCCCGTCCCTAATTCAGGGTCACTGGTTCCAGGGAAGGGAGAGAGCCAGTGCCGTAAGACAAACACAACATCCATGCCTCACCGGGATTCGAACCCGGACCCCGTTCGGACAAATGATCGGAGGCAATCGCTTAGACCACTGCGCCACCGAGGCGGCTGCACGTCTTCGCGTCTTCGATGGGGGCACTGTTACCGCACGGTCCTATAGTGATGCAATCCTTGAAACTTATGTGATGCTTTTCCGGGGAGCTGTCTGACTGAACTTAATTTTTATAGACCTATAACACGAGGCCACATAGGACTCAGCTTGTCGATGATTTTCTGGAGGTAGAGGATATTCGCCGTATGATGTGGCCAGCTAAGTCTCTGGACCTGAATCCTACAGAGCATGTTTGAGATGCTCTAGGAAGAGCCATTGCACGAATGCAACGACCTCCCAAGACATTCCAGGTGTTAAAATTCGCGCTTTTAGAAGAATGGAAATCTTTGCCACAAGGTGTTATGAACCACTGTAACGTACCAGCAGATGTGACGTACCTGCCAGAAGGACGCACACGACATAAAGGCAGACAGGAATCAGAATAAGCGTCCGCGTAGCTCAATTGGTAGAGCGACTTATTCCGGAATGAGGGGATTCGGGTTCGAACCCCGGCGCGGATGAAAAATGACGGAGAAATTTACTTCGTTATAATGGCGCCCGAACTATCCGGATGACCCGACCGTTCAAAATCTCGCATTGGTGTGATGTTATTTCCACACCGCGAGATAGGAAAAATGAGAGAATCCTTTCTCCAGCACTTCAAAAAAAATATAAGGGGGAGATGATGTAACGTACCAGGAGATGTGACGTACCTGCCAGAAGGACGCACACGACATAAAGGCAGATAGGAATCAGAATAAAACGTCCGCGTAGCTTAATTGGTAGAGCAACTTATTCCGGAATGAGTGGACCCGGGTTCGAATCCTGGCGCGGATAAAAATGACGGAGAAATTTACTTCGTTATATCACCTCATTTACGATATGAGGGTTCGCTGTGCGACTCGTAAAGCTAAGCGGGGTGACCACACTTCCTATTAGCGGGACCGTTCCCGAGAAATATATGCATCATATTTGGACCGTTTTTGGTCTAATTTGCATATCGCACGCAATTTATCTCCTGTTCATTTTGTTACGTTCCTATTGCATGTCTCATAGTTTGTACCAAATCTATTGCAAAAAAACCCGTTTAGTCTTCAAGATGTCACAGAATATGTGTTTAAAAATAGAATATACGTCACAGTATCCTTTTACAGGTCTTACCACGAGAAGTAACACAGCATGTCAGGTACTCCCATGAAAATCATGTCATCCGTGCTGACCAACCATCGACGGCCAAATGCTACCATGGCAGGCATCTCTGATTTGCTACTTTTTCCGGATGAAATCAGTCACCTAATCATCAGCTGCTGCAAGTTCCTAAAGCGCCTGTAAGATAAAGTCAAAATTAACTCGACATGGATATACACTATTTTGACAAAAGTCACCGGACACCTAGAAGAGAAACACAACATAGCATTTATTGACATACATTAGTACGGTGTCCTCCCACCTTTGGCCTTAATGCATGCACTTACCCTTCCAGACATGCTTTCGACAAGGTTTTGGATCACAGCGATAAGTATTCGCTTCCATTCAGTATATAATTCTGACGCTAACTGTTGCTTAGTAGTAGGCCTTGGTTCCAAACGTCTTATGCTGCGCTCTAATTGGTCCGATAGGTGCTCTATAAGGTTAAGATCAGGGCTCTGTGCTGGACAGTCCACACAAGATACGGAATTATCGGGAAACCACGCCGTAACAGTCCTTGCTTTATGGCTCGGTGCATTATCCTGTTGGTATCAATAAGGCTCGATTCTATAGTATTGCCACAGAGTTGGTAGATCATAATTATCCTATAACGAAGTAAATTTCTCCGTCATTTTTATCAGCGCCGGGATTCGAACCCGGTCCCCTCATTCCGGAATAAGTCACTCTACCAATTGAGCTACGTGGACGTTTTATTCTGATTCCTATCTGCCTTTTTGTCGTGTGCGTCCTTCTGGCAGGTACGTCACATCACCTGGTACGTTACATCATCTCCCCCTTATTTTTTTTTATTTATTTTTTTTTTTTTCGAAGTGCTAGAGAAAGGATTCTCTTATTTTTCCTATCTCGCGGTGTGGAAATAACATCACAATATTGCGAGATTTTGAACGGTCGGGTCATCCGGATAGTTCGGGCGCCATTATAACGAAGTAAATTTCTCCGTCATTTTTATCCACGCCGGGATTCGAACCCGGGTCCCCTCATTCCGGAATAAGTCACTCTACCAATTGAGCTACGCGGACGTTTAATTCTGCTTAATATCTGCCTTTTTGTCGTGTGCGTCCTTCTGGCAGGTACGTCACATCTCCTGGTACGTTACATCATCTCCCCCTTATTTTTTTTTATTTATTTTTTTTTTTTTTTCGAAGTGCTAGTGAAAGGATTCTCTTATTTTTCCTATCTCGCGGTGTGGAAATAACATCACACCAATGCGAGATTTTGAACGGTCGGGTCATCCGGATAGTTCCGGCGCCATTATAACGAAGTAACTTTCTCCGTCATTTCTGTCCACGCCAGGATTCGAACCCGGATCCCCTCATTCCGGAATAAGTCACTCTACCAATTGAGCTACGCGGACGTTTTATTCTGATTCCTATCTGCCTTTTTGTCGTGTGCGTCCTTCTGGCAGGTACGTCACATCTCCTGGTACGTTACATCATCTCCCCCTTATTTTTTTTTATTTTATTTTATTTTTTTCCAAGTGCTGGAGAAAGGATTCTCTTATTTTTCCTATCTCGCGGTGTGGAAATAACATCACACCAATGCGAGATTTTGAACGGTCGGGTCATCCGGATAGTTCGGGCGCCATTATAACGAAGTAAATTTCTCCGTCATTTTTATCCACGCCGGGATTCGAACCCGTGTCCCCTCATTCCGGAATAAGTTGCTCTACCAATTGAGCTACGCGGACGTTTTATTCTGATTCCTATCTGCCTTTTTGTCGTGTGCGTCCTTCTGGCAGGTACGTCACATCTCCTGGTACGTTACATCATCTCCCCCTTATTTTTTTTTATTTATTTATTTTTTCGAAGTGCTGGAGAAAGGATTCTCTTATTTTTCCTATCTCGCGGTGTGGAAATAACATCACACCAATGCGAGATTTTGAACGGTCGGGTCATCCGGATAGTTCGGGCGCCATTATAACGAAGTAAATTTCTCCGTCATTTTTATCCACGCCGGGATTCGAACCCGTGTCCCCTCATTCCGGAATAAGTTGCTCTACCAATTGAGCTACGCGGACGTTTTATTCTGATTCCTATCTGCCTTTTTGTCGTGTGCGTCCTTCTGGCAGGTACGTCACATCTCCTGGTACGTTACATCATCTCCCCCTTATTTTTTTTTATTTATTTATTTTTTCGAAGTGCTGGAGAAAGGATTCTCTTATTTTTCCTATATCGCGGTGTGGAAATAACATCACACCAATGCGAGATTTTGAACGGTCGGGTCATCCGGATAGTTCGGGCGCCATTATAACGAAGTAAATTTCTCCGTCATTTTTATCCACGCCGGGATTCGAACCCGTGTCCCCTCATTCCGGAATAAGTTGCTCTACCAATTGAGCTACGCGGACGTTTTATTCTGATTCCTATCTGCCTTTTTGTCGTGTGCGTCCTTCTGGCAGGTACGTCACATCTCCTGGTACGTTACATCATCTCCCCCTTATTTTTTTTTATTTATTTATTTTTTCGAAGTGCTGGAGAAAGGATTCTCTTATTTTTCCTATCTCGCGGTGTGGAAATAACATCACACCAATGCGAGATTTTGAACGGTCGGGTCATCCGGATAGTTCGGGCGCCATTATAACGAAGTAAATTTCTCCGTCATTTTTATCCACGCCGGGATTCGAACCCGTGTCCCCTCATTCCGGAATAAGTTGCTCTACCAATTGAGCTACGCGGACGTTTTATTCTGATTCCTATCTGCCTTTTTGTCGTGTGCGTCCTTCTGGCAGGTACGTCACATCTCCTGGTACGTTACATCATCTCCCCCTTATTTTTTTTTATTTATTTATTTTTTCGAAGTGCTGGAGAAAGGATTCTCTTATTTTTCCTATCTCGCGGTGTGGAAATAACATCACACCAATGCGAGATTTTGAACGGTCGGGTCATCCGGATAGTTCGGGCGCCATTATAACGAAGTAAATTTCTCCGTCATTTTTATCCACGCCGGGATTCGAACCCGTGTCCCCTCATTCCGGAATAAGTTGCTCTACCAATTGAGCTACGCGGACGTTTTATTCTGATTCCTATCTGCCTTTTTGTCGTGTGCGTCCTTCTGGCAGGTACGTCACATCTCCTGGTACGTTACATCATCTCCCCCTTATTTTTTTTTATTTATTTATTTTTTCGAAGTGCTGGAGAAAGGATTCTCTTATTTTTCCTATCTCGCGGTGTGGAAATAACATCACACCAATGCGAGATTTTGAACGGTCGGGTCATCCGGATAGTTCGGGCGCCATTATAACGAAGTAAATTTCTCCGTCATTTTTATCCACGCCGGGATTCGAACCCGTGTCCCCTCATTCCGGAATAAGTTGCTCTACCAATTGAGCTACGCGGACGTTTTATTCTGATTCCTATCTGCCTTTTTGTCGTGTGCGTCCTTCTGGCAGGTACGTCACATCTCCTGGTACGTTACAATCCAGAATATCGAGGTAGACGTGCTGGTTAATAAGTTTGTCCGCTATAACCAATGGGCCGGCACCATATCACGAAAAACACCCCCACACGAGTAAACTTCCAGCTCCAAATCTGACCCTAGGAACAGTAAACTGTGGTAAATAGCGTTATCACGGCTGCCGCCATACCCCCACGCGGCCATCAGACTGATGGATCGTGTATCTGGATTCATCAGTCCATAGGACTCGTTTCCATTGATCTACGGTCCACGATAAATGTTCTTTACACCATGCTAAACGACGAGTAGAATTCCGAGTGGAGATGAAAGGCTTATGAGCAGCCGCACGACCACGGTAACCCATGGAATGAAGTTCTCTGCGAATGGTATGTGTACATACCGAGGTTATTCATCAGTCCATAGGACCCGTTTCCATTTATCTACGGTCCACGATAAATGTTCTTTACACCATGCTAAGCGACGAGTAGCATTCCCAGTGGAGATGAAAGGCTTATGAGCAGCCGCACGACCACGGTAACCCATGGAATGAAGTTATCTGCGAATGGTACGTGTACATACCGAGGTTCCAGCATTTTTACTCACCCGTGCACTGAGGTTTTTTGCAGTACTCCGTCGATCAGCTGCAATGACTCTACTGAAGCTTCGACGTCACCTATCACTGATTTTCTTTGGTCTGCCGGGATGTTTTGCTTGTTTAGGCATGTCTGTAACGTATACTCTAGATTCAGTTTCTTTTTGATTTTACTATCTCTTGTTATTTTATTTTCCTATGCAAATTATCTTCTCACTTAACGAGATATTGTTTCTCCCGCTGAATTATATGTGGCAACGAGTGCAAGTCATGACGTGGTGGTATGCAATATATATATATATAAATATAAATACAACACACGTAAAAATTGTAAAGGGAGTGAGACAAGGTGACACCATATCTCCGAAGCTCTTTAAAGATTAATGGAGATTATCTAACCCACCTTCGTTTTGCTGATGACGTAGTCATTTTTGCAACTACCACATCACAGCTGCAGAGTATGATCCAGGAACTTGCTGACAAGAGTAAAGAAGTGGGATTAAAAATGAGCTTTCAGAAGACAAAAGTGATGTTCAATGCTTTTACAAGAAATGAATATTTATCGATTGATGGAGAAAAGCTGGAGATAACAGACACGGACGTTTATCTTGGACAGCAGATATCAAGTGAGGGTCACATTGATGAAGAAATTAATCGGCGTACAAAACTTGCCTGGAGAGCTTTTGGAAGAAACAGCATAATTTTCAAGAGCAATATACCATTATGTCTTAAAAGAAAAGTGTTTGATCAATGCATCCTTCCAGTGCTTACGTATGGTGCAGAGACGTGGACCTTAACTAAAAGAGACATACAAAGGCTGCAGACAACTCAAAGCAGCATGGAGAGGTGCATGCTTGGTGTAACCAGGAGAGATAAGAAGAGGAACACGTGGATCCGAAAAATGACAAGAGTGGAAGACATCATGATCAGAGTTAAATCCCTGAAATGACAATGGGCTGGACATACTGCCAGAAGAACAGACCATCAATGGACAGCCGAAATTTTAGATTGGATTCCAAGGGACAGGAAAAGACCCAGAAGAAGACCACATGGGAGATGGGTGGATGAAATTCGAAAGTATGCAGGGGCGACATGGAGGAGACTGGCACAAGACAGACCGTTGTGGAGAAAACTTGGGGAGACCTTCGTCCAGCAGTGGATTGATAATGGTTGACAATGATGATGATGATGATATATATAGGCGCGCTCAAGAGACCAGAGAGCTTCGTTTTATATGTGATAGATTCTTCCTGATTATTGATATGCGATTTACCTACTTTTCTACGATATTACGATAGTACGAAAGTTCGGGCTATCAGTAGTTGTGTTATTTTGGAGTGTGTATTTGAGTATTACCAGGAGCTCCCCAATAAAAGGTTAAAAGTGAGTACGTTTACTTAGTTCATTAGACCTCTGTCTGGCCGTTAAGTCTATTTCATTGAGTGTTTACGTTAAGTTCAGGGAATATTGTGTTTACCGCTCTAATAAGGAGCCTTCAAGGTACTAATGTACTAAAACCGAAGTTATATTACTGATATTCAAGATAATGAGGAACGCTGAGTAAAATATAAATTCCATATTCTTGGAATTTCTTGCACGTGCGTGTCTTACCTAAACAAACTCTAGCACTCTGAAGATTAAGCACACTTTAGCTACGTCAAGTAACCTTTCAATAACCCTAACGTGACTTAACGTAAGCTTTCCTGCACTACACGTCCAGCTGGAGAATTCTATTCATCATATGCCATGTGAAACCATATCTGCAATTTCATGGAAGCGTAAGTTTAGGTGTAAGTATAATAGAGCTCCGCCTGATATGAAGAGCGTTAGGAACTGGTATCAAAAGTTTAGACAGACGAGCAGTGCCTTTGACAGTGCAAGAAATGGAAGACCTTCCATTACTGAGGAAACAGTCAACGCTGTGCGCGATGCATTCGTACGTAGCCCGAGGAAATCAATTCGTCATGCCTCTAGTGAAATGAGAATACCTATGTAGACAGAGCACAGCATTTTAAGAAAGCGTACAAATTTCAAATTGTTCAATCCCTGGTACCTAATGATAGGCCCAGACGTGTGACATCAGCTATGGATATTCTTAAACGAATAGCGATTATAATGGCTACCTGAAGCGGATTTCTTCTACAGACTGTAACGTACCAGGAGATGTGACGTACCTGCCAGAAGGACGCACACGACATAAAGGCAGATAAGAATCAGAATAAAATGTCCGCGTAGCTCAAATGGTAGAGCAACTTATTCCGGAATGAGTGGACCCGGGTTCGAATCCTGGCACGGATAAAAATGACGGAGAAATTCACTTCGTTATAATGGCGCCCGAACTATCCGGATGACCCGACCGTTCACAATCTCGCAATGGTGTGATGTTATTTCCACACCGCGAGATAAGAAAAATAAGAGCAGCACTTCGAAAAAAAAAAAAAAACAAGAGGGGGATGATGTAACGTACCAGGAGATGTGACGTACCTGCCAGAAGGACGCACACGACATAAAGGCAGATAGGAATCAGAATAAAACGTCCGCGTAGCTCAATTGGTAGAGCAACTTATTCCGGAATGAGGGGACCCGGGTTCGAATCCTGGCGCGGATAAAAATGACGGAGAAATTCACTTCGTTATAATGGCGCCCGAACTATCCGGATGACCCGACCGTTCACAATCTCGCAATGGTGTGATGTTATTTCCACACCGCGAGATAAGAAAAATAAGAGCAGCACTTCGAAAAAAAAAACAAAAAAAAAAAAACAAGAGGGGGATGATGTAACGTACCAGGAGATGTGACGTACCTGCCAGAAGGACGCACACGACATAAAGGCAGATAAGAATCAGAATAAAATGTCCGCGTAGCTCAAATGGTAGAGCAACTTATTCTGGAATGAGTGAATTTCTCCGTCATTTTTATCCGCGCCAGGATTCGAACCCGGGTCCACTTATTCCGGAATAAGTTGCTCTACCATTTGAGCTACGCGGACATTTTATTCTGATTCTTATCTGCCTTTATGTCGCGTGCGTCCTTCTGGCAGGTACGTCACATCTCCTGGTACGTTACAAGACAAATCGATTCTTCATACAAAATGTAAAGTGAACACGCATAATGCCCGTATCTGGGGTTTAAAGAATCTACATATGGTTTTGGAGAAACATAATGCCCGTGTCTGGGGTTTAGAGAACCTACATGTGGTTTTGGAGAGACCTAAAATCAATATTTGGTGCTGACTAATGCAAAACAAAGTAATTGGACCGTTCTTTTTTATTGAGCCCACCATTACATCGGGTATTTACCTCGACATGACCCAGCTGTATGTTGCACCTCAATTGGAAGTGCTGTAGCGATCTATAATGTTCCAGCAGGACGGTGCGACCCCGCAAAGGGGTGAATCCATCCGTCAATTCTTAGATGACAAATTCCTTAACAGGGCAAAGATGGTCTTATACCCTGGCAACTAAGTTCCCCAAACATGACGCCACTTGACTTCTTTTTATGGGGCTACATTAAGGATTTGGTTTATGGAACACCAGTTGCAGATATTAACCTATGTAGGGAAGAAAACTAAAGCGTTTGCGACCATCACAGGATAACATTTTGCAGCAGATAAGGAAAGAAATAGAGTACCTACTGGATGTCCTCCGTGTTACAAAAGGAGCCCACGTTGAGGTGTACTGATGACCCGAAAAAAAAACCTCTGAATTTCAGCTCAAAATATCTCCACAACTTAAAACCAACCTTCAAATTGGAACTGAGGAACATATTCTCTGCTCTAGGATGTCTAACATGAGAAGAAGTGGACATCTCTGAAGTTAACAGAAAAGTAACCAAAGCTCTTGTGGAAACAGCAACAAAATTAGCTGGGTCTAAGAACAAGTTGCATGTGAACAAATTATCAGGAAAAACCAAAATGTTGATGCAAAAAAGAAGAGAGATGAGGACAACTAAAGAAGATGTGACTTCCAAAATGGAATATATAGAGCTATGCAAGACAGTACGAAAAAGTATCACTGAAGACGTAAGAAAATTCAACTGTGAACTAGTGAGGAAAGCAATTGAAAACAACCAAAGCCTAAAGATAGCAAAGGGACATCTCAGTAAGGGAAGAAAACAGATTATGGCACTGAGAAAAGAAGATGTGACTTCCAAAGTGGAATATATAGAGCTATGCAAGACAGTACGAAAAAGTATCACTGAAGACGTAAGGAAATTCAACTGTGAACTGCTGAGGAAAGCAATTGAAAACAACCAAAGCCTAAAGATAGCAAAGGGACATCTCAGTAAGGGAAGAAAACAGATTATGGCACTGAGAAAAGATGTGACTTCCAAAGTGGAATATATAGAGCTATGCAAGACAGTACGAAAAAGTATCACTGAAGACGTAAGGAAATTCAACTGTGAACTAGTAAGGAAAGCAATTGAAAACAACCAAAGCCTAAAGATAGCAAAGGGACATCTCTCAGTAAGGGAAGAAAACAGATTATGGCACTAAGAAAAGAAGATGTGACTTCCAAAGTGGAATATATAGAGCTATGCAAGACAGTACGAAAAAGTATCACTGAAGACGTAAGGAAATTCAACTGTGAACTAGTAAGAAAAGCAACTGAAAACAACCAAAACCTAAAGATAGCAAAAGGACATCTCAGTAAGGGAAGAAAACAGATTATGGCACTGAGAAAAGAAGATGTGACTTCCAAAGTGGAATATATAGAGCTATGCAAGACAGTACGAAAAAGTATCACTGAAGACGTAAGGAAATTCAACTGTGAACTCGTAAGGAAAGCAATTGAAAACAACCAAAGCCTAAAGATAGCAAAGGGACATCTCTCAGTAAGGGAAGAAAACAGATTATGGCACTAAGAAAAGAAGATGTGACTTCCAAAGTGGAATATATAGAGCTATGCAAGACAGTACGAAAAAGTATCACTGAAGACGTAAGGAAATTCAACTGTGAACTAGTAAGGAAAGCAACTGAAAACAACCAAAGCCTAAAGATAGCAAAGGGACATCTCAGTAAGGGAAGAAAACAGATTATGGCACTGAGAAAAGAAGATGTGACTTCCAAAGTGGAATATATAGAGCTATGCAAGACAGTACGAAAAAGTATCACTGAAGACGTAAGGAAATTCCACTGTGAACTAGTAAGGAAAGCAATTGAAAACAACCAAAGCCTAAAGATAGCAAAGGGACATCTCTCAGTAAGGGAAGAAAACAGATTATGGCACTGAGAAAAGAAGATGTGACTTCCAAAGTGGAATATATAGAGCTATGCAAGACAGTACGAAAAAGTATCACTGAAGACGTAAGGAAATTCAACTGTGAACTAGTAAGGAAAGCAACTGAAAACAACCAAAGCCTAAAGATAGCAAAGGGACATCTCTCAGTAAGGGAAGAAAACAGATTATGGCACTAAGAAAAGAAGATGTGACTTCCAAAGTGGAATATATAGAGCTATGCAAGACAGTACGAAAAAGTATCACTGAAGACGTAAGGAAATTCAACTGTGAACTCGTAAGGAAAGCAATTGAAAACAACCAAAGCCTAAAGATAGCAAAGGGACATCTCTCAGTAAGGGAAGAAAACAGATTATGGCACTGAGAAAAGAAGATGTGACTTCCAAAGTGGAATATATAGAGCTATGCAAGACAGTACGAAAAAGTATCACTGAAGACGTAAGGAAATTCAACTGTGAACTGCTGAGGAAAGCAATTGAAAACAACCAAAGCCTAAAGATAGCAAAGGGACATCTCAGTAAGGGAAGAAAACAGATTATGGCACTGAGAAAAGATGTGACTTCCAAAGTGGAATATATAGAGCTATGCAAGACAGTACGAAAAAGTATCACTGAAGACGTAAGGAAATTCAACTGTGAACTAGTAAGGAAAGCAATTGAAAACAACCAAAGCCTAAAGATAGCAAAGGGACATCTCAGTAAAGGAAGAAAACAGATTATGGCACTGAGAAGAGAAGATGGTTCTGTAACAAGAAATAAAGGGGAAATTTCGACAACAGTGAAAGATTTCTACTCCAAATTATATGAAAGGGATGATGCATGTACTCCAGATATCATGAAAGGTACCAGAATTCTTCCAGTCCTCCCAGCAGAAGTTGCACATGCAATCAAGAACATGAAGCGGGGAAAAGCTCCAGGAGAAGATGGAATTACTGTAGACATCATACAAGAAGCAAGTGGAGAAATCGAAACAGTACTCGCCCAAATTTTCACTCGATGCCTTAATGAAGGGAAGATTCCTGAGGATTGGAACAACGCTACAATGATCCTGCTACATAAAAAAGGTGACATTGAGGAACTCTGGAACTACAGACCTATCAGCCTCCTATCAGTGGTTTATAAAATCTTCACTAAAGTTCTTTCACACCGCTTGAAGGTAACACTGGACATGGCTCAACCGAGAGAACAAGCTGGATTCAGGAGTGGCTACAGCACAATAGATCATATCCACGTACTGAGAGAACTAATTGAAAGAGCGAGGGAATATGAACTTCCATTGTGCATGGCTTTTATCGATTATGAAAAAGCCTTTGATTCGGTGAAACCATCAGCAGTTACAATGGCTCTGAAAACCTGCGGTATTGAAGATGCATACATTAATATAATTAATAACATCTATGAAAATGCAAGTGCAAAGATTAGGCTGTTTGAAAATACAACACACATAAAAATTGGAAAGGGAGTGAGACAAGGTGACACCATATCTCCGAAGCTCTTTAATGACAAATTGCAAAATGTCTTTCAATCACTGAACTGGGAAAACAAAGAGAAAAAGATTAATGGAGATTATCTAACCCACCTTCGTTTTGCTGATGGCGTAGTCATTTTTGCAACTACCCCATCAGATCTGCAGAGTATGATCCAGGAACTTGCTGACAAGAGTAAAGAAGTGGGATTAAAAATGAACTTTCAGAAGACAAAAGTGATGTACAACGCTTTTACAAGAAATGAAGATTTATCGATTGATGGAGAAAAGCTGGAGATAACAGACACGGACGTTTATCTTGGACAGCAGATATCAAGTGAGGGTCACATTGATGAAGAAATTAATCGGCGTACAAAACTTGCCTGGAGAGCTTTTGGAAGAAACAGCATAATTTTCAAGAGCAATATGCCATTATGTCTTAAAAGAAAAGTGTTTGATCAATGCATCCTTCCAGTGCTTACGTATGGTGCGGAGACGTGGACCTTAACTAAAAGGGACATACAAAGGCTGCAGACAACTCAAAGCAGCATGGTGAGGTGCATGCTTGGTGTAACCAGGAGAGATAAGAAGAGGAACTCGTGGATCAGAAAAATGACAAGACATCATGATCAGAGTGAAATCCCTGAAATGGCAATGGGCTGGACATTCTGCCAGAAGGACACACACAGCCGAAATGTTTGATTGGATTCCAAGTGACAGGAAAAGACCCAGAAGATGGGAGATGGGTGGATGAAATTCGAAAGTATGCGGGAGTAACATGGAGGAGACTGGCACAAGACAGACCGTTGTGGAAGAAACTTGGGGAGATCTTCGTCCAGCAGTGGTTTTGATAATGGTTGAGAATGATGATGATGATGATACGCACGAAATCTTCAATAGTATTATTGCATATCATCCATTATTCAACGACTGCTTTTTTTATGACTTCCAGGGAAGAGGAGAGAGTACCTGCCAGAAGGACGCACACGACATAAAGGCAGATAGGAATCAGAATAAAATGTCCGCTTATCTTTATCATCTATAACATCAAAATAAATGCCCTAATTCCCAATCATGCCCTAGATCGTTAATAATTGAATTTATGAAATTCTTTAAAAATAATTAAATTTATAAAATTATTAATTTTGCAAGTTTAATTATTTTTAAAGAATTGTACTATATAGCAATTTAAAATATTATATATCTTTAAAATTTTTAGACATGACTGACCTTTCAGTTGAAGCTAAACGCGATCCTTCTTAATGCTTCATCCGTAGGGCACCTAGGAAAGAACACGTTAAACAAGAAATTAGAATTCCTCTGCTGATTGAATCGGACTTGTGCGGTTATTTTGTCACACGCATGCGTACTTACACGGTTGCGTAAAGTAATATGTATGTTCAAGGTAACTGTGTCACGCATATAACTAACTTGGCCTTCAGTTTGATTTTCTTACTTAAATCGCATTATTTATCTTCCTGCTGAAACGGCAGCGTCCTTCCTCGTACATGTTAAAATGAAAATGCGATTCAGATGAAAGTAATAAGAAGCAGGGTCTAATGTGTTTTTATTTAGAGAAGGAAAACATTAACGAATATTTAGAAACTGTGTAATGAGCAAAGTCTGCAGATATATACTGAATACACCGCTATGTTAGATGAAAAAGTACTTTTCCTGTAGTTAAGGTAACCTGGTCATTTAGATCTTTTGATAGTCAAGCGAAGGACACTCAGCGATAAATTATACACTGCCGGACAATTGCTAAATACGGATGACAATAGCAACCGTGTAACGTACCAGGAGATGTGACGTACCTGCCAGAAGGACGCACACGACATAAAGGCAGATAGGAATCAGAATAAAATGTCCGCGTAGCTCAACTGGTAGAGCAACTTATTCCGGAATGAGGGGACCATGGTTCGAATCCTGGCGAGGATAAATATGACGGAGAAATTCACTTCGTTATAATGGCGCCCGAACTATCCGGATGACCCGACCGTTCACAATCTCGCAATGGTGTGATGTTATTTCCACACCGCGAGATAGGAAAAATAAGAGCAGCACTTCGAAAAAAAAAAAAATAAATAAAAAAAAAAAAATAAGGGGGAGATGATGTAACGTACCAGGAGATGTGACGTACCTGCCAGAAGGACGCACACGACATAAAGGCAGATAGGAATCAGAATAAAACGTCCGCGTAGCTCAATTGGTAGAGCAACTTATTCCGGAATGAGGGGACCATGGTTCGAATCCTGGCGCGGATAAATATGACGGAGAAATTCACTTCGTTATAACCGTAAAATGGAAGGCAGGAAAATGTGCAAATTAGCATAAGTGCGGGATACAGTAAGACGTGTTGTGCGTATGCAAATTTTGGATTGCCGAACTTGTTCGTGACGTTATAGCGCTGATAAGAGATATAAAGGATTTGACGCGTATTGACCGTTGTTGTTCAAACGCAAAGTTGAAAGGGAAACAATCAATTGACGAACTTGCAATTTTCAGTATGTCTTCCCGACATCACCTAGATGATTTGACGCGTGGCCGTATTATTGGCAAGATTGAAGAAGGGAGAAAAATAACAGATGTTGCCAGGGAGTTCGACGTCAGCCGCAGTGTTGTTTCAAGGCTTTGGAAATCATTTCAAACAAATGGAGAGTGTAGCAAACGTCACGGGGGAGGTCGTGTTCGCAGTACGACACCTGCAGAAGATCGGTACATAGTGCTATCAACAAAAAGACACCGGCGCAGCACAGCTAGTGAGGTAGCAAATCAGTTTATGGCTGCTACTGGCAAGCGGATCTCCCGAAAAACTGTCGCCAGACGTTTGCATGAAGGAGGACTATACGCACGCCGTCCTGTTGTGTGCATCCCATTGACCAGACGTCACCGTACCGCCCGTTTGCAATGGTGCCATCAACATCGCAATTGGACTGATAACGACTGGTCTGCTGTCCTCTTCTCAGATGAGAGTAGATACAGTCTATCGTCTGATTGTCGACGACAACTGATCTGGCGTGATAGTGGTACTGCATATTGTCCAGCAAACATACAGGATATCCGACATGTAGTGTCATGGTATATGCTGGCATCATGATCAATGGCCGTACGTCCCTCTATGTGCTTCAACTGGGACTATGACTGGCCAACGATACATTAATGATGTTCTGCTACCTCATGTTCGCATGTTCCGTGGTGCTGTCGGTGATCGATTCATTTTCATGGACGACAGCGCAACATGTCATCGAACAGTCGCTGTCCAGGAGTGTCTTGAGAGCGAGGATATTCAACGCCTCGTATGGCCAGCACGTTCTCCAGATCTGAATCCCATTGAAAATGTGTGGGGTGCTTTGGGGAGGAGTCTTGCTGGTCGCCAATGCCCTCCAATAAACAAGGACACCCTCATCCGTGCACTGACAGAGGAATGGGATAAATTACCCAAACAGCTGCTTGATAATGTTGTGCAAAGCATGACACGACGTGTGGAATCTTGCATAGCCCTCCATGGTGGCCATATCCCGTATTGACATCTTACGCCGGAACGCCTGCGGACGGTAATTGCATTTTTCTTCACGTTTACGTATTCTGCACAAAATGGCCTGTTTGTCCCTTGAACACGTTCCAAAGCCTTCTGGATTTCAGAGCACAATAAATTGTCTTTCTTGTAATGTCCTGGCATTCTGACATTATTTTATTTCACTTGGCATCCAACCACATTTACTTTTTTATGCGCTATACAGCCGTTTATTTTCCGTCCTTAGCAATTGTCCAGCAGTGTATGTGTGACTTCAAGTTCCTATCATGGAAAAAGATCGTTAGCCAACTAAACCATACTAAAACAAGAAAGATGACACCGAATTTTCGGGTGTAATAAGCACGTCTTTTGAATCCGTTCTGACGCAAATTAAATTTATCAAAGCTATTCAAAGTCAATGGAACCGGTATGGAAAACAATAGATCTGACCAAAGAAAGAAGATTTTCAATCGGGTCTTTAATCCCTCAGATATTGCTGTAAACGGAATCGTGAGCTTACGAACTCTTAGAAACAGAGATATCGACAAAAATAACACGTGACTTTACGTCCCCTGGTGGCAAACCCATGCATTATTTTCGGAAGCAAGTATTCTCAAAAGGTTTTTCCATATGAGCGGTATCGGTCGAAGAAAAAAAAGGTAGTCGAGTTTTCAGGAGCCCAGATTTAGCAACAAATACTTCAGAAGCACAAATTAACACTTATGACCCCTGGTGGCTAAACCATTCTTTACAAAACATTAGAAATTATGTGAAAAATATTTTCCATCAGGTCTGGTATGCGATACAGGAAGAATTTTTCAAATCAGAGTTTCAGGAGCAGAAAACGCAATTTACCTTTGTGCCCCCTTGCGGAAAATCTACGCTTTACTTGAAAATTTTGAATTTAAAGGAAAAACATTTCGCAACGGAAACACTATCCAACAAAGAAAGAATTTTTCAAATCGTACTCTTAGAAGTAGAGATATTGACAAAAAGAAGATATACATCTACGCCCCCTGGCGTAGAAACCATGCATATTTTCAAGAAGAAAATTTTCCTAAAAGGTTTGTCGACATGAGTAGTATCGGTCAACAAACGACTTTTTTTTCAATCGACATTTTAGAAGCTCATATTTTGCTGCAAATACAACAGAAGCGGAAATTGAGATTTACGCCCCCTGGTGGCCAAACTATTTTTTTTACTAAAAACAGAAATTATGTGCAAACGATTTCCCACGAGGAGCTATATCGGTGCAGAAAGAGTTTTTCAAATCAGAGATTTTTTTTTTTTTTTGATTGGAGGTTTAACGACCACCGTGAGCAACTCAATGGGCTATAAGCAGTCGCCCGTCCCTAATTTAGGGTCACTGGTTCCAGGGAAGGGAGAGAGCCAGTGCCGTAAGACAAACACAACATCCATTGATTGATTGGAGGTTTAACGACCACCGTGAGCAACTCAATGGGCTATAAGCAGTCGCCCGTCCCTAATTTAATGTCACTGGTTCCAGGGAAGGGAGAGAGCCAGTGCCGTAAGACAAACACAACATCCGTGCCTCACCGGGATTCGAACCCGGACCCCTTTCGGACGAATGATCAGAGGCCATCGCTTAGACCACTTCGCCACCGGGGCGGCTCGGAGATTTAGAAGCAGAGATATAGGGGGAAACGCAATTTACCGCTACGCCCCCTACCGAAAAGTCTATGAATTACTTGAAAATTTTGAAATTATATGAATAACATGTCACACATAAAACACTATCCAACAAAGAAGGAATTTTTCAAATCGGACTCCTACAAGTTGATATATTGACAAAAGTAAGATATACATATACGCCCCCTGGCGGAGAAACTGGGGAATATTTTAAGAAGAAAATAATTCAAAAAAGGTTTATCGATGTGAGTGGCATCAGTCCACGAAAGAATTTTTTCAATCGATATTTTAGAAACTCCGATTTTATGGCAAATGCATCAGAAGCAAAAATTAACACTTACGCCTCTTGGTGACTAAAGTATTCTTTACCAAAAATTTGAAATTATATGCAAAAGATTTTCCATCAGGAGATGTATCCGCTGAAAAAGAAATTTTTCAAATCGGAGTTTTAGAAAAAGACTTATGGGGGAAAATGTAATTTACTTTTACGCCCCCTAGAGGAAAATCTATGCGTAATTTTAAAACATAACTATATCTAAAATACTCTTCGACATAAGTGAAATTGAAAGATAAAATTTTTTTTTCTGTCGGATGTTTAGAAGCAAATATGAGGAATAAAACGTAGTTTTGAATTCGATATCATCTGCATTTACTCCCTCTAGGGGCGAAATTGTACATCGTAAAAAAAAAAAAACGAAATAAAGGATCCTCATTCGCATATTTCAAGCTTCGCAATGCAAAAGAATTTTTTAAATCGGACTTATAGTTGCAGAGATAGCGTGGGTACAGACGGACGGACAAACGGATAACAGAAGCACGATCTTTTTTTACAAAAGACGTGCTAAAGAATTCTGATATTGATGAGCTATTTTACGTGATATCTTTCGTGAAAAAACTCATCATATTTCTGATAAAATGATGGAAATCATCGTATGGCTTAGTGGTTAGCGAGTCAGACTATCAATGCAGGATCTTCAGGTTCGATCCTGGGCTGATCTTTCAGAGATGGTGTGATTTACTAACAATCGCTGAATATCCGCCGTGCATCGGACGAGCACGTTAAGTGACTGGACACACTGGTTAAATGGGTATCCTTTCCTATGCCCCCCCCTGAAATTCTCTCACCCCTCTGTGTGCAACATCGTACTTGTACGGTGGCGCCATCTACTGTACTCTAATCTCCATACAAACTGTTCTGTCAAAGAGTCGCTAGACTTGCTCTCATTCCTTCCGTTTCTGTGTGCAACATCGTACTTGTACGGTGGCGCCATCTACTGTACTCTAATCTCATTACAAACTGTTCTGTCAAAGAGTCGCTAGACTTGCTCTCATTCCTTCCATTTCAGTGTGCAACATCGTACTTGTACGGTGGCGCCATCTACTGTACTCTAATCTCACTACAAACTGTTCTGTCAAAGTCGCTAGACCTGCTCTTATTCCTTCCGTTTCTGTGTGCAGCATCGTACTTGTACGGTGGCGCCATCTACTGTACTCTAATCTCACTACAAACTGTTCTGTCAAAGGGTCGCTAGACTTGCTCTCATTCCTTCCATTTCAGTGTGCAACATCGTACTTGTACGGTGGCGCCATCTACTGTACTCTAATCTCACTACAAACTGTTCTGTCAAAGAGTCGCTAGACTTGCTCTCATTCCTTCCGTTTCTGTGTGCAACATCGTACTTGTACGGTGACGCCATCTACTGTACTCTAATCTCACTACAAACTGTTCTGTCAAAGTCGCTAGACTTGCTCTCATTCCTTCCGTTTCTGTGTGCAACATCGTACTTGTACGGTGGCGCCATCTACTGTACTCTAATCTCACTACAAACTGTTCTGTCAAAGTCGCTAGACTTGCTCTCATTCCTTCCGTTTCTGTGTGCAACATCGCACTTGTACGGTGGCGCCATCTATTGTACTCTAATCTCACTACAAACTGTTCTGTCAAAGTCGCTAGACTTGCTCTCATTCCTTCCGTTTCTGTGTGCAACATCGTACTTGTACGGTGGCGCCATCTACTGTACTCTAATCTCACTACAAACTGTTCTGTCAAAGTCGCTAGACTTGCTCTCATTCCTTCCGTTTCTGTGTGCAACATCGTACTTGTACGGTGGCGCCATCTACTGTACTCTAATCTCACTACAAACTGTTCTGTCAAAGTCGCTAGACTTGCTCTCATTCCTTCCGTTTCTGTGTGCAACATCGTACTTGTACGGTGGCGCCATCTACTGTACTCTAATCTCACTACAAACTGTTCTGTCAAAGTCGCTAGACTTACTCTAATCTCACTACAAACTGTTCTGTCAAAGAGTCGCTAGACTTGCTCTCATTCCATCCGTTTCTGTGTGCAACATCGTACTTGTACGGTGGCGCCATCTACTGTACTCTAATCTCACTACAAACTGTTCTGTCAAAGAGTCGCTAGACTTGCTCTCATTCCTTCCGTTTCTGTGTGCAACATCGTACTTGTACGGTGACGCCATCTACTGTACTCTAATCTCACTACAAACTGTTCTGTCAAAGTCGCTAGACTTGCTCTCATTCCTTCCGTTTCTGTGTGCAACATCGTACTTGTACGGTGGCGCCATCTACTGTACTCTAATCTCACTACAAACTGTTCTGTCAAAGTCGCTAGACTTGCTCTCATTCCTTCCGTTTCTGTGTGCAACATCGCACTTGTACGGTGGCGCCATCTATTGTACTCTAATCTCACTACAAACTGTTCTGTCAAAGTCGCTAGACTTGCTCTCATTCCTTCCGTTTCTGTGTGCAACATCGTACTTGTACGGTGGCGCCATCTACTGTACTCTAATCTCACTACAAACTGTTCTGTCAAAGTCGCTAGACGTACTCTAATCTCACTACAAACTGTTCTGTCAAAGTCGCTAGACTTACTCTAATCTCACTACAAACTGTTCTGTCAAAGAGTCGCTAGACTTGCTCTCATTCCATCCGTTTCTGTGTGCAACATCGTACTTGTACGGTGGCGCCATCTACTGTACTCTAATCTCACTAGAAACTGTTCTGTCAAAGTCGCTAGACTTGCTCTCATTCCTTCCGTTTCTGTGTGCAACATCGCACTTGTACGGTGGCGCCATCTATTGTACTCTAATCTCACTACAAACTGTTCTGTCAAAGAGTCGCTAGACTTGCTCTCATTCCTTCCGTTTCTGTGTGCAACATCGTACTTGTACGGTGGCGCCATCTACTGTACTCTAATCTCCCTACAAACTGTTCTGTCAAAGAGTCGCTAGACTTGCTCTCATTCCTTCCATTTCAGTGTGCAACATCGTACTTGTACGGTGGCGCCATCTACTGTACTCTAATCTCACTACAAACTGTTCTGTCAAAGAGTCGCTAGACTTGCTCTCATTCCTTCCGTTTCTGTGTGCAACATCGCACTTGTACGGTGGCGCCATCTATTGTACTCTAATCTCACTACAAACTGTTCTGTCAAAGAGTCGCTAGACTTGCTCTCATTCCTTCCGTTTCTGTGTGCAACATCGCACTTGTACGGTGGCGCCATCTATTGTACTCTAATCTCACTACAAACTGTTCTGTCAAAGAGTCGCTAGACTTGCTCTCATTCCTTCCGTTTCTGTGTGCAACATCGCACTTGTACGGTGGCGCCATCTATTGTACTCTAATCTCACTACAAACTGTTCTGTCAAAGAGTCGCTAGACTTGCTCTCATTCCTTCCGTTTCTGTGTGCAACATCGTACTTGTACGGTGGCGCCATCTACTGTACTCTAATCTCCCTACAAACTGTTCTGTCAAAGAGTCGCTAGACTTGCTCTCATTCCTTCCATTTCAGTGTGCAACATCGTACTTGTACGGTGGCGCCATCTACTGTACTCTAATCTCACTACAAACTGTTCTGTCAAAGAGTCGCTAGACTTGCTCTCATTCCTTCCGTTTCTGTGTGCAACATCGCACTTGTACGGTGGCGCCATCTATTGTACTCTAATCTCACTACAAACTGTTCTGTCAAAGAGTCGCTAGACTTGCTCTCATTCCTTCCATTTCAGTGTGCAACATCGTACTTGTACGGTGGCGCCATCTACTGTACTCTAATCTCCCTACAAACTGTTCTGTCAAAGAGTCGCTAGACTTGCTCTCATTCCTTCCATTTCAGTGTGCAACATCGTACTTGTACGGTGGCGCCATCTACTGTACTCTAATCTCACTACAAACTGTTCTGTCAAAGAGTCGCTAGACTTGCTCTCATTCCTTCCGTTTCTGTGTGCAACATCGTACTTGTACGGTGACGCCATCTACTGTACTCTAATCTCACTACAAACTGTTCTGTCAAAGTCGCTAGACGTACTCTAATCTCACTACAAACTGTTCTGTCAAAGTCGCTAGACTTACTCTAATCTCACTACAAACTGTTCTGTCAAAGAGTCGCTAGACTTGCTCTCATTCCATCCGTTTCTGTGTGCAACATCGTACTTGTACGGTGGTGCCATCTACTGTACTCTAATCTCACTACAAACTGTTCTGTCAAAGTCGCTAGACTTGCTCTCATTCCTTCCGTTTCTGTGTGCAACATCGTACTTGTACGGTGGCGCCATCTACTGTACTCTAATCTCACTAGAAACTGTTCTGTCAAAGTCGCTAGACTTGCTCTCATTCCTTCCGTTTCTGTGTGCAACATCGTACTTGTACGGTGGCGCCATCTACTGTACTCTAATCTCACTACAAACTGTTCTGTCAAAGTCGCTAGACTTGCTCTCATTCCTTCCGTTTCTGTGTGCAACATCGTACTTGTACGGTGGCGCCATCTACTGTACTCTAATCTCACTACAAACTGTTCTGTCAAAGTCGCTAGACTTGCTCTCATTCCTTCCGTTTCTGTGTGCAACATCGCACTTGTACGGTGGCGCCATCTATTGTACTCTAATCTCACTACAAACTGTTCTGTCAAAGAGTCGCTAGACTTGCTCTCATTCCTTCCGTTTCTGTGTGCAACATCGTACTTGTACGGTGGCGCCATCTACTGTACTCTAATCTCACTACAAACTGTTCTGTCAAAGAGTCGCTAGACTTGCTCTCATTCCTTCCATTTCAGTGTGCAACATCGTACTTGTACGGTGGCGCCATCTACTGTACTCTAATCTCACTACAAACTGTTCTGTCAAAGAGTCGCTAGACTTGCTCTCATTCCTTCCGTTTCTGTGTGCAACATCGTACTTGTACGGTGACGCCATCTACTGTACTCTAATCTCACTACAAACTGTTCTGTCAAAGAGTCGCTAGACTTGCTCTCATTCCATCCGTTTCTGTGTGCAACATCGTACTTGTACGGTGGCGCCATCTACTGTACTCTAATCTCACTACAAACTGTTCTGTCAAAGAGTCGCTAGACTTGCTCTCATTCCATCCGTTTCTGTGTGCAACATCGTACTTGTACGGTGGCGCCATCTACTGTACTCTAATCTCACTAGAAACTGTTCTGTCAAAGTCGCTAGACTTGCTCTCATTCCTTCCGTTTCTGTGTGCAACATCGTACTTGTACGGTGGCGCCATCTACTGTACTCTAATCTCACTAGAAACTGTTCTGTCAAAGTCGCTAGACTTGCTCTCATTCCTTCCGTTTCTGTGTGCAACATCGTACTTGTACGGTGGCGCCATCTACTGTACTCTAATCTCACTACAAACTGTTCTGTCAAAGTCGCTAGACTTGCTCTCATTCCTTCCGTTTCTGTGTGCAACATCGTACTTGTACGGTGGCGCCATCTACTGTACTCTAATCTCACTACAAACTGTTCTGTCAAAGTCGCTAGACTTGCTCTCATTCCTTCCGTTTCTGTGTGCAACATCGCACTTGTACGGTGGCGCCATCTATTGTACTCTAATCTCACTACAAACTGTTCTGTCAAAGAGTCGCTAGACTTGCTCTCATTCCTTCCGTTTCTGTGTGCAACATCGTACTTGTACGGTGGCGCCATCTACTGTACTCTAATCTCCCTACAAACTGTTCTGTCAAAGAGTCGCTAGACTTGCTCTCATTCCTTCCATTTCAGTGTGCAACATCGTACTTGTACGGTGGCGCCATCTACTGTACTCTAATCTCACTACAAACTGTTCTGTCAAAGAGTCGCTAGACTTGCTCTCATTCCTTCCGTTTCTGTGTGCAACATCGTACTTGTACGGTGGCGCCATCTACTGTACTCTAATCTCACTACAAACTGTTCTGTCAAAGAGTCGCTAGACTTGCTCTCATTCCATCCGTTTCTGTGTGCAACATCGTACTTGTACGGTGGCGCCATCTACTGTACTCTAATCTCACTAGAAACTGTTCTGTCAAAGTCGCTAGACTTGCTCTCATTCCTTCCGTTTCTGTATGCAACATCGCACTTGTACGGTGGCGCCATCTATTGTACTCTAATCTCACTACAAACTGTTCTGTCAAAGAGTCGCTAGACTTGCTCTCATTCGTTCCGTTTCTGTGTGCAACATCGTACTTGTACGGTGGCGCCATCTACTGTACTCTAATCTCCCTACAAACTGTTCTGTCAAAGAGTCGCTAGACTTGCTCTCATTCCTTCCATTTCAGTGTGCAACATCGTACTTGTACGGTGGCGCCATCTACTGTACTCTAATCTCACTACAAACTGTTCTGTCAAAGAGTCGCTAGACTTGCTCTCATTCCTTCCGTTTCTGTGTGCAACATCGTACTTGTACGGTGACGCCATCTACTGTACTCTAATCTCACTACAAACTGTTCTGTCAAAGTCGCTAGACTTACTCTAATCTCACTACAAACTGTTCTGTCAAAGAGTCGCTAGACTTGCTCTCATTCCATCCGTTTCTGTGTGCAACATCGTACTTGTACGGTGGCGCCATCTACTGTACTCTAATCTCACTAGAAACTGTTCTGTCAAAGTCGCTAGACTTGCTCTCATTCCTTCCGTTTCTGTGTGCAACATCGTACTTGTACGGTGGCGCCATCTACTGTACTCTAATCTCACTAGAAACTGTTCTGTCAAAGTCGCTAGACTTGCTCTCATTCCATCCGTTTCTGTGTGCAACATCGTACTTGTACGGTGGCGCCATCTACTGTACTCTAATCTCACAACAAACTGTTCTGTCAAAGAGTCGCTAGACTTGCTCTCATTCCTTTCGTTTCTGTGTGCAACATCGTACTTGTACGGTGGCGCCATCTACTGTACTCTAATCTCACTAGAAACTGTTCTGTCAAAGTCGCTAGACTTGCTCTCATTCCTTCCGTTTCTGTGTGCAACATCGTACTTGTACGGTGACGCCATCTACTGTACTCTAATCTCACTACAAACTGTTCTGTCAAAGTCGCTAGACTTACTCTAATCTCACTACAAACTGTTCTGTCAAAGAGTCGCTAGACTTGCTCTCATTCCATCCGTTTCTGTGTGCAACATCGTACTTGTACGGTGGCGCCATCTACTGTACTCTAATCTCACTAGAAACTGTTCTGTCAAAGTCGCTAGACTTGCTCTCATTCCTTCCGTTTCTGTGTGCAACATCGTACTTGTACGGTGGCGCCATCTACTGTACTCTAATCTCACTAGAAACTGTTCTGTCAAAGTCGCTAGACTTGCTCTCATTCCATCCGTTTCTGTGTGCAACATCGTACTTGTACGGTGGCGCCATCTACTGTACTCTAATCTCACAACAAACTGTTCTGTCAAAGAGTCGCTAGACTTGCTCTCATTCCTTTCGTTTCTGTGTGCAACATCGTACTTGTACGGTGGCGCCATCTACTGTACTCTAATCTCACTAGAAACTGTTCTGTCAAAGTCGCTAGACTTGCTCTCATTCCTTCCGTTTCTGTGTGCAACATCGTACTTGTACGGTTACGCCATCTACTGTACTCTAATCTCACTACAAACTCTTCTGTCAAGGGGATAGTTATTTGATGCTCTTCGGACTTCCTGCACTGAAAACAGGATGAACAATATGACAAAATAAATACCTTCCTCACTTTTTAGGATAGGGTCGAGATTCGAACCCACAAATCTCGGCTACGAGTGTTATCCACTGTACTACAGTGGCATGTGCTCTCTAGAGATGAGCTCGGAACGGCCCGGCCTCGGACGGGCTCAGAATTCATTAACTACCGAAAAACTCGGGTCCTCGGAATTACACGTCTTGAATTATATTACTGTAACTAATTCAACACGTGTAATTCCGAGCCCGGTTGAATTACACGTGTTGAATTTCATTGTGGATTTGTTACCATGATGGAAGGATTTTCAATTTCCTAAGCTAGCTGCCATTGCAAGACAAATTTCGCTTAGCAAGACTTGCATTATGCATTGTCCAATGCTATGGCCAAAGCAAAGATTAGTTTAAGGAGGTCTGGTATCGAAAAACTGGGAAAAAAATCACATTCCCATTTTTGGTATTTTATTCAAAATCAAGAGGCTTATCTTTAAAATGATGTATTAATTTCCAAAATTGTCCAGTTAGAAGTATTGTTATTATTATTTTTTTAAATTTCTTCACTCCCGCGATTTTTGGGGTGACGTTGATTTTTAGTGCAGCAGGTCCAGTTTTAGAGAAAAGAAGATCAAGTTGAAGGGCTGAGGAGTTAGATTCAATTCTCTCTCTCTTTTTTACGCTTTCCAAACGTTGGTTGAAGAAGCGTATATGCTCCAGCTTTTTCCACCCGTCTGTCCGTCCGTCTGTCCGTCCGTATCTCTGTCGGCACGATAACACGTAAAAAAGGTTCGATTTCGATAAAATTTTAGTACGGGGTAGGGGACCACCAGGGGACGAACCCTATTGAAAATGGGTGAAGTGGGGTCAAAGGTCACGCCATAAGAGCAGGATCCATTCAATTGTCCTTATGCATCATAACTTGCGTAAAAATGGTTCGATTTCGATGAAATTTTAGTATGGGGTAGGGGACCACCAGGGGACGAACCCTATTGAAAATGGGTGAAGTGGGGTCAAAGGTCACGCCATAAGAGCGGGATCTTAATACAATTACCCTTATACGTCATAACTTGCGTAAATATAGTTCGATTTTGATAAAATTTTAGTACGGGGTAGGGGACCACCAGTGGACGAACCCTATTGAAAATGGGTGAAGTGGGGTCAAAGGTCACGCCATAAGAGCGGGATCTTAATACAATTACCCTTATGCGTCATAACTTGCGTAAATATAGTTCGATTTCGATAAAATTTTAGTACGGGGTAGGGGACCACCAGTGGACGAACCCTATTGAAAATGGGTGAAGTGGGGTCAAAGGTCACGCCATAAGAGCTGGATCTTAATACAATTACCCTTATGCGTCATAACTTGCGTAAATACACTTCGATTTCGATAAAATTTTAGTACGGGGTAGGGGACCACCAGGGGACGAACCATATTGAAAATGGGTGAAGTGGGGTCAAAGGTCACGCCATAAGAGCAGGATCCATTCAATTGTCCTTATGCATCATAACTTGCGTAAAAATGGTTCGATTTCGATGAAATTTTAGTATGGGGTAGGGGACCACCAGGGGACGAACCCTATTGAAAATGGGTGAAGTGGGGTCAAAGGTCACGCCATAAGAGCAGGATCCATTCAATTGTCCTTATGCATCATAACTTGCGTAAAAATGGTTCGATTTCGATGAAATTTTAGTATGGGGTAGGGGACCACCAGTGGACGAACCCTATTGAAAATGGGGGAAGTGGGGTCAAAGGTCACGCCATAAGAGCGGATCTTAATACAATTACCCTTATGCGTCATAACTTGCGTAAATATGGTTAGATTTCGATAAAATTTTAGTATGGGGTAGGGGACCACCGGTGGACGAACCCTATTGAAAATGGGTGAAGTGGGGTCAAAGGTTACGCCATAAGAGCAGATCCTTCAATTGCCCTTACGCATCATAATTTGCGTAAAAATGGTTCGATTTCGATGAAATTTCAGTATGTGGTAGGGGACCGCCAGGGGACGAACCCTATTGAAAATGGGGGAAGTGGGGTCAAAGGTCACGCCATAAGAGCAGGATCCATTCAATTGTCCTTATGCATCATAACTTGCGTAAAAATGGTTCGATTTCGATTAAATTTCAGTATGCGGTAAGGAGCCACTAAGGACGAACCCTATTGAAAATGGGCGAAATGGGATCAAAGGTCAGGACACTGGAGTGGGATCCATTCCATTGCCCTTGTTCGTCATAACTTACCAAAAAATATTTCGATTGTGACAAAACGTTCTCATGTTGTTCCGGAGGTATAGTGAACCGGTTCGGTTGAATATCAACGAAATGGGGTCAAAGGTCATTGCACAAAATCAAGATTTATTCCACAGCCATTATTCTCATAACTTGCGTAAAACTGCTTCTATTGCGACAAAACTTTAGTATGTTATTCTTGAGGTGTACTGAACCGGTTCTGTGAAATATTATCGAAATGGGGCCAAAGGTCAGGACACAGGAGCGAGATTTATTCCACAGCCATTATCCTCATATCTTGAGTAATAATTTGTGGTATATTGGAAAGCGTTTCATAATCAATGCATTGCATGATTTTACTTACTTGTTTCATGATGAACTTTATCTGGAAACTGCACACACATATGATAATATTGTGATTATTATGCAATTAAGCGAAAAGCTTTGTTAATGTTACAAAATGCAGAATAATCTGGTCTGGAATGCTTTTACGTTCTTTTTGTTTAAAATTTTGGAATTTTCCCTACATGCTTTTTTTTTACATTCTACTACATCACTCTAAACTACCTTTACCAATTAGCATGTATGTAAATTGTATTGCAAAGATCAGTTTTCTAGAGTCAAAATTTCGAACACTTCCAACTGTCTGTACGGCGTTGCACGTTTTATAAAGCAATTTATTCAAAATAAAATTAAATTTAGAAAAAAATCAAAAAGAAATAACGAATGGAAATTTTCTGTTTCTAAGCGATTTTCTTTTCTTCAGTTTTTACCAAAATTACTGATTCCCCTGATACGGTCGAAGGGCACATTGATTATTTTTAAAAATTTTAAAATTGTGAAGTGGATTAACTAAACTAAACTTTTTAAACTAATGACTTTTAAACTTATCAACATGCACTTCAGGGTGTGAGACAACTTCCATGGTTCACCGGATTTGTCCCCCATTGAGCACGTGTGTGATTTTATGGGACAACGACTTATCCGGTCTCCACGGCCAGCCACGACCATCCCCGATTTAGGCGTCCAGGTTGAGGATGCTTGGAACTCAATACCCCAAACTTACATCCAACATCTGTACGACAGACTCCATGCCAGAATTGCACAGTGTGACGCAGTTCATGGCGGTTCAACCTCGTACTAACCATGTTACATGGAAATGTTATTTTTCAGTTTCCCAGCAAATACAGCTGTATTTTGCCATAATGTTTTGATCACGTTATCCTCTGTATTCCGTTATGTATAAATTTTGTTGGTATCAGACGTCTCCTTCTTGGTGTTCTTTTTCACTTTCTAGACACGACCATCCCCGATTTATGCGTCCAGGTTGAGGATGCTTGGAACTCAATACCCCAAACTTCCATCCAACATCTGTACGACAGACTCCATGCCAGAATTGCACAGTGTGACGCAGTTCATGGCGGTTCAACCTCGTACTAACCATGTTACATGGAAATGTTATTTTTCAGTTTACCAGCAAATACAGCTGTATTTTGCCATAATGTTTTGATCACGTTATCCTCTGTATTCCGTTATGTATAAATTTCGTTGGTATCAGACGTCTCCTTCTTGGTGTTCTTTTTCACTTTCTAGCCACAACCATCCCCGATTTAGGCGTCCAGGTTGAGGATGCTTGGAACTCAATACCCCAAACTTACATCCAACATCTGTACGACAGACTCCATGCCAGAATTGCACAGTGTGACGCAGTTCATGGCGGTTCAACCTCGTACTAACCATGTTACATGGAAATGTTATTTTTCAGTTTACCAGCAAATACAGCTGTATTTTGCCATAATGTTTTGATCACGTTATCCTCTGTATTCCGTTATGTATAAATTTCGTTGGTATCAGACGTCTCCTTCTTGATGTTCTTTTTTCACTTTCTAGCCACGACCATCCCCGATTTAGGCGTCCAGGTTGAGGATGCTTGGAACTCAATACCCCAAACTTCCATCCAACATCTGTACGACAGACTCCATGCCAGAATTGCACAGTGTGACGCAGTTCATGGCGGTTCAACCTCGTACTAACCATGTTACATGGAAATGTTATTTTTCAGTTTACCAGCAAATACAGCTGTATTTTGCCATAATGTTTTGATCACGTTATCCTCTGTATTCCGTTATGTATAAATTTCGTTGGTATCAGACGTCTCCTTCTTGATGTTCTTTTTTCACTTTCTAGCCACGACCATCCCCGATTTAGGCGTCCAGGTTGAGGATGCTTGGAACTCAATACCCCAAACTTCCATTAAACATCTGTACGACAGACTCCATGCCAGAATTGCACAGTGTGACGCAGTTCATGGCGGTTCAACCTCGTACTAACCATGTTACATGGAAATGTTATTTTTCAGTTTACCAGCAAATACAGCTGTATTTTGCCATAATGTTTTGATCATGTTATCCTCTGTATTCCGTTATGTATAAATTTCGTTGGTATCAGACGTCTCCTTCTTGATGTTCTTTTTTCACTTTCTAGCCACGACCATCCCCGATTTAGGCGTCCAGGTTGAGGATGCTTGGAACTCAATACCCCAAACTTCCATCCAACATCTGTACGACAGACTCCATGCCAGAATTGCACAGTGTGACGCAGTTCATGGCGGTTCAACCTCGTACTAACCATGTTACATGGAAATGTTATTTTTCAGTTTACCAGCAAATACAGCTGTATTTTGCCATAATGTTTTGATCACGTTATCCTCTGTATTCCGTTATGTATAAATTTCGTTGGTATCAGACGTCTCCTTCTTGGTGTTCTTTTTTCATTTTCTAGCCACGACCATCCCCGATTTAGGCGTCCAGGTTGAGGATGCTTGGAACTCAATACCCCAAACTTACATCCAACATCTGTACGACAGACTCCATGCCAGAATTGCACAGTGTGACGCAGTTCATGGCGGTTCAACCTCGTACTAACCATGTTACATGGAAATGTTATTTTTCAGTTTACCAGCAAATACAGCTGTATTTTGCCATAATGTTTTGATCACGTTATCCTCTGTATTCCGTTATGTATAAATTTCGTTGGTATCAGACGTCTCCTTCTTGGTGTTCTTTTTTCACTTTCTAGCCACGACCATCCCCGATTTAGGCGTCCAGGTTGAGGATGCTTGGAACTCAATACCCCAAACTTACATCCAACATCTGTACGACAGACTCCATGCCAGAATTGCACAGTGTGACGCAGTTCATGGCGGTTCAACCTCGTACTAACCATGTTACATAGAAATGTTATTTTTCAGTTTACCAGCAAATACAGCTGTATTTTGCCATAATGTTTTGATCACGTTATCCTCTGTATTCCTTTATGTATAAATTTCGTTGGTATCAGACGTCTCTTTCTTGGTGTTCTTTTTTCACTTTCTAGCCACGACCATCCCCGATTGAGGCGTCCAGGTTGAGGATGCTTGGAACTCAATACCCCAAACTTACATCCAACATCTGTACGACAGACTCCATGCCAGAATTGCACAGTGTGACGCAGTTCATGGCGGTTCAACCTCGTACTAACCATGTTACATGGAAATGTTATTTTTCAGTTTACCAGCAAATACAGCTGTATTTTGCCATAATGTTTTGATCACGTTATCCTCTGTATTCCGTTATGTATAAATTTCGTTGGTATCAGACGTCTCCTTCTTGGTGTTCTTTTTTCACTTTCTAGCCACGACCATCCCCGATTGAGGCGTCCAGGTTGAGGATGCTTGGAACTCAATACCCCAAACTTACATCCAACATCTGTACGACAGACTCCATGCCAGAATTGCACAGTGTGACGCAGTTCATGACGGTTCAACCTCGTACTAACCATGTTACATGGAAATGTTATTTTTCAGTTTACCAGCAAATACAGCTGTATTTTGCCATAATGTTTTGATCACGTTATCCTCTGTATTCCGTTATGTATAAATTTCGTTGGTATCAGACGTCTCCTTCTTGGTGTTCTGTTTTCACTTTCTAGCCACGACCATCCCCGATTGAGGCGTCCAGGTTGAGGATGCTTGGAACTCAATACCCCAAACTTACATCCAACATCTGTACGACAGACTCCATGCCAGAATTGCACAGTGTGACGCAGTTCATGGAGGTTCAACCTCGTACTAACCATGTTACATGGAAATGTTATTTTTCAGTTTACCAGCAAATACAGCTGTATTTTGCCATAATGTTTTGATCACGTTATCCTCTGTATTCCGTTATGTATAAATTTCGTTGGTATCAGACGTCTCCTTCTTGGTGTTCTTTTTTCACTTTCTAGCCACGACCATCCCCGATTGAGGCGTCCAGGTTGAGGATGCTTGGAACTCAATACCCCAAACTTACATCCAACATCTGTACGACAGACTCCATGCCAGAATTGCACAGTGTGACGCAGTTCATGGCGGTTCAACCTCGTACTAACCATGTTACATGGAAATGTTATTTTTCAGTTTACCAGCAAATACAGCTGTATTTTGCCATAATGTTTTGATCACGTTATCCTCTGTATTCCGTTATGTATAAATTTCGTTGGTATCAGACGTCTCCTTCTTGGTGTTCTGTTTTCACTTTCTAGCCACGACCATCCCCGATTGAGGCGTCCAGGTTGAGGATGCTTGGAACTCAATACCCCAAACTTACATCCAACATCTGTACGACAGACTCCATGCCAGAATTGCACAGTGTGACGCAGTTCATGGAGGTTCAACCTCGTACTAACCATGTTACATGGAAATGTTATTTTTCAGTTTACCAGCAAATACAGCTGTATTTTGCCATAATGTTTTGATCACGTTATCCTCTGTATTTCTTTATGTATAAATTTCGTTGGTATCAGACGTCTCTTCCTTGGTGTTCTTTTTTCACTTTCTAGCCACGACCATCCCCGATTGAGGCGTCCAGGTTGAGGATGCTTGGAACTCAATACCCCAAACTTACATCCAACATCTGTACGACAGACTCCATGCCAGAATTGCACAGTGTGACGCAGTTCATGACGGTTCAACCTCGTACTAACCATGTTACATGGAAATGTTATTTTTCAGTTTACCAGCAAATACAGCTGTATTTTGCCATAATGTTTTGATCACGTTATCCTCTGTATTCCGTTATGTATAAATTTCGTTGGTATCAGACGTCTCCTTCTTGGTGTTCTTTTTTCACTTTCTAGCCACGACCATCCCCGATTGAGGCGTCCAGGTTGAGGATGCTTGGAACTCAATACCCCAAACTTACATCCAACATCTGTACGACAGACTCCATGCCAGAATTGCACAGTGTGACGCAGTTCATGGAGGTTCAACCTCGTACTAACCATGTTACATGGAAATGTTATTTTTCAGTTTACCAGCAAATACAGCTGTATTTTGCCATAATGTTTTGATCACGTTATCCTCTGTATTCCGTTATGTATAAATTTCGTTGGTATCAGACGTCTCCTTCTTGGTGTTCTTTTTTCACTTTCTAGCCACGACCATCCCCGATTGAGGCGTCCAGGTTGAGGATGCTTGGAACTCAATACCCCAAACTTACATCCAACATCTGTACGACAGACTCCATGCCAGAATTGCAGAGTGTGACGCAGTTCATGGCGGTTCAACCTCGTACTAACCATGTTACATGGAAATGTTATTTTTCAGTTTACCAGCAAATACAGCTGTATTTTGCCATAATGTTTTGATCACGTTATCCTCTGTATTCCGTTATGTATAAATTTCGTTGGTATCAGACGTCTCCTTCTTGGTGTTCTTTTTTCACTTTCTAGCCACGACCATCCCCGATTTAGGCGTCCAGGTTGAGGATGCTTGGAACTCAATACCCCAAACTTACATCCAACATCTGTACGACAGACTCCATGCCAGAATTGCACAGTGTGAGGCAGTTCATGGCGGTTCAACCTCGTACTAACCATGTTACATGGAAATGTTATTTTTCTGTTTACCAGCAAATACAGCTGTATTTTGCCATAATGTTTTGATCACGTTATCCTCTGTATTCCGTTATGTATAAATTTCGTTGGTATCAGACGTCTCCTTCTTGGTGTTCTTTTTTCACTTTCTAGCCACGACCATCCCCGATTTAGGCGTCCAGGTTGAGGATGCTTGGAACTCAATACCCCAAACTTACATCCAACATCTGTACGACAGACTCCATGCCAGAATTGCACAGTGTGACGCAGTTCATGGCGGTTCAACCTCGTACTAACCATGTTACATGGAAATGTTATTTTTCAGTTTACCAGCAAATACAGCTGTATTTTGCCATAATGTTTTGATCACGTTATCCTCTGTATTCCGTTATGTATAAATTTCGTTGGTATCAGACGTCTCCTTCTTGGTGTTCTTTTTTCACTTTCTAGCCACGACCATCCCCGATTGAGGCGTCCAGGTTGAGGATGCTTGGAACTCAATACCCCAAACTTACATCCAACATCTGTACGACAGACTCCATGCCAGAATTGCAGAGTGTGACGCAGTTCATGGCGGTTCAACCTCGTACTAACCATGTTACATGGAAATGTTATTTTCCAGTTTACCAGCAAATACAGCTGTATTTTGCCATAATGTTTTGATCACGTTATCCTCTGTATTCCGTTATGTATAAATTTCGTTGGTATCAGACGTCTCCTTCTTGGTGTTCTTTTTTCACTTTCTAGCCACGACCATCCCCGATTTAGGCGTCCAGGTTGAGGATGCTTGGAACTCAATACCCCAAACTTACATCCAACATCTGTACGACAGACTCCATGCCAGAATTGCAGAGTGTGACGCAGTTCATGGCGGTTCAACCTCGTACTAACCATGTTACATGGAAATGTTATTTTCCAGTTTACCAGCAAATACAGCTGTATTTTGCCATAATGTTTTGATCACGTTATCCTCTGTATTCCGTTATGTATAAATTTCGTTGGTATCAGACGTCTCCTTCTTGGTGTTCTTTTTTCACTTTCTAGCCACGACCATCTCCGATTTAGGCGTCCAGGTTGAGGATGCTTGGAACTCAATACCCCAAACTTACATCCAACATCTGTACGACAGACTCCATGCCAGAATTGCACAGTGTGACGCAGTTCATGGCGGTTCAACCTCGTACTAACCATGTTACATGGAAATGTTATTTTTCAGTTTACCAGCAAATACAGCTGTATTTTGCCATAATGTTTTGATCACGTTATCCTCTGTATTCCGTTATGTATAAATTTCGTTGGTATCAGACGTCTCCTTCTTGGTGTTCTTTTTCACTTTCTAGCCACGACCATCTCCGATTTAGGCGTCCAGGTTGAGGATGCTTGGAACTCAATACCCCAAACTTACATCCAACATCTGTACGACAGACTCCATGCCAGAATTGCAGAGTGTGACGCAGTTCATGGCGGTTCAACCTCGTACTAACCATGTTACATGGAAATGTTATTTTCCAGTTTACCAGCAAATACAGCTGTATTTTGCCATAATGTTTTGATCACGTTATCCTCTGTATTCCGTTATGTATAAATTTCGTTGGTATCAGACGTCTCCTTCTTGGTGTTCTTTTTTCACTTTCTAGCCACGACCATCTCCGATTTAGGCGTCCAGGTTGAGGATGCTTGGAACTCAATACCCCAAACTTACATCCAACATCTGTACGACAGACTCCATGCCAGAATTGCACAGTGTGAAGCAGTTCATGGCGGTTCAACCTCGTACTAACCATGTTACATGGAAATGTTATTTTTCAGTTTACCAGCAAATACAGCTGTATTTTGCCATAATGTTTTGATCACGTTATCCTCTGTATTCCGTTATGTATAAATTTCGTTGGTATCAGACGTCTCCTTCTTGGTGTTCTTTTTTCACTTTCTAGCCACGACCATCTCCGATTTAGGCGTCCAGGTTGAGGATGCTTGGAACTCAATACCCCAAACTTACATCCAACATCTGTACGACAGACTCCATGCCAGAATTGCACAGTGTGACGCAGTTCATGGCGGTTCAACCTCGTACTAACCATGTTTCATGGAAATGTTATTTTTCAGTTTACCAGCAAATACAGCTGTATTTTGCCATAATGTTTTGATCACGTTATCCTCTGTATTCCGTTATGTATAAATTTCGTTGGTATCAGACGTCTCCTTCTTGGTGTTCTTTTTTCACTTTCTAGCCACGACCATCTCCGATTTAGGCGTCCAGGTTGAGGATGCTTGGAACTCAATACCCCAAACTTACATCCAACATCTGTACGACAGACTCCATGCCAGAATTGCACAGTGTGACGCAGTTCATGGCGGTTCAACCTCGTGCTAACCATGTTTCATGGAAATGTTATTTTTCAGTTTACCAGCAAATACAGCTGTATTTTGCCATAATGTTTTGATCACGTTATCCTCTGTATTCCGTTATGTATAAATTTCGTTGGTATCAGACGTCTCCTTCTTGGTGTTCTTTTTTCACTTTCCGCCAGTGTATGATCTGATCTTATAAGAGTCTTTTAAACAGTGCGTGACTTTCATTTGTTATCAATTTGCTTAACTGCTTTAAAACAGACCGGTGTTATGTGTGAACATATTTTTTTTGCATAAAAAAGTTAGATTTTTATTGTTATGTACTTCTTCTGATAGTGAAAAAGAAAGAAACACGTGTGTGTGTGTGTGTGTGTGTTTATTGTAAAAGTAATCCAATGGTTAAAAATCTTTGGTTTCGATTGCTTTTCACGTTAATTTCGGCAAGGCAATATACATTATATTGACAAAAGTCACCGGACACCTCTTCAAAAGCAATTGAACGGATCCGCTGCGTTATTAAGGTTCGCGGTACAGCTGCAAACGGTATAAAAACAACCTTGCAGATGACCGCGATCATATCACAGTGTGAAGTTTAATGAAAATGTCGCGGCGGGAGAGAACTGACTTTCAGAAAAGGAAATATTGTTGGGTGTTATATTAGTGGGTTGTCCATAAGAGAAACCGAAAGGGGTTTAAACATACCAAAATCAACTTTTTTTGGAGGTACTGAATAAGTGGAAGACACATGAAGTAGCAAAACGTACCGGCAGATCAAAGAAAATCAGTGATAGAGGACGTCGAAGACTCAGGAGAGTCGTTACAGCTAATCGACGGAGTACTGCAGAAGACCACAGTGTACAAGTGAGTAAAAATGCTGAAATTCGGTATGTGCAAGTACCATTCGCAGAGAACTTCATTCCATGGATACCGTGGTCGTGCGGCTGCTCCTAAGCCTTTGGATTGGATTGGATTGGAGGTTTAGCGACCACCGTGAGCAACTCAATGGGCTATAAGCAGTCGCCTGTCCCTAATTTAGGGCCACTGGTTCCAGGGAAGGGAGAGAGCCAGTGCCGTAAGACAAGCACAACATCCATGCCTCACCGCGATTTGAACCCGGACCCCGTTAGGACGAATGATCAGAAGCCTTCGCTTCCATAAGCATTTCCATCTCCACTGGGAATGCTACTCGTTCTTTGGCATGGTGTAAAGAACATTTATCGTGGACCGTAGATCAATGGAAACGGGTCCTATGGACTGATGAATAACCTCGGTATGTACACGTACCATTCGCAGAGAACTTCATTCCATGGGTTACCGTGGTCGTGCGGCTGCTCATAAGCCTTTCATCTCCACTCGGAATGCTACTCGTCGTTTAGCATGGTGTAAAGAACATTTATCGTGGACCGTAGATCAATGGAAACGGGTCCTATGGACTGATGAATAACCTCGGTATGTACACGTACCATTCGCAGAGAACTTCATTCCATGGGTTACGGTGGTCGTGCGGCTGCTCATAAGCCTTTCATCTCCACTCGGAATGCTACTCGTCGTTTAGCATGGTGTAAAGAACATTTATCGTGGACCGTAGATCAATGGAAACGGGTCCTATGGACTGATGAATAACCTCGGTATGTACACGTACCATTCGCAGAGAACTTCATTCCATGGGTTACCGTGGTCGTGCGGCTGCTCATAAGCCTTTCATCTCCACTCGGAATGCTACTCGTCGTTTAGCATGGTGTAAAGAACATTTATCGTGGACCGTAGATCAATGGAAACGGGTCCTATGGACTGATGAATAACCTCGGTATGTACACGTACCATTCGCAGAGAACTTCATTCCATGGGTTACCGTGGTCGTGCGGCTGCTCATAAGCCTTTCATCTCCACTCGGAATGCTACTCGTCGTTTAGCATGGTGTAAAGAACATTTATCGTGGACCGTAGATCAATGGAAACGGGTCCTATGGACTGATGAATAACCTCGGTATGTACACGTACCATTCGCAGAGAACTTCATTCCATGGGTTACCGTGGTCGTGCGGCTGCTCATAAGCCTTTCATCTCCACTCGGAATGCTACTCGTCGTTTAGCATGGTGTAAAGAACATTTATCGTGGACCGTAGATCAATGGAAACGAGTCCTATGGACTAATGAATCCTGATACACGATCCATTAGTGGTCGACGACGCGGAAACGCTATTTACCACAGTGTACTGTTCCGACAGTCAAGTTTGGAACTGGCAGTGTGCTCGTGTGGGGGTGTTTTTCGTGGTATGGTCTCTGCCCATTGGTTATCGTGGACAAACCTGTTAACCAGCACGTCTACCTCGATATTCTAGACAATTATGCCGTACCAACTCTGTGGCAATACTATGGAACCGAGCCTTGTTGGTACCAGCAGGATAATGCACCGTGCCATAAAGAAAAAGCTGTTGCTGCATGCTTTGAAGACAATTCCGTATCGTGTGTGGACTGGATAGCACAGAGCCCTGATCTCAATCCCATAGAGCACCTATGGGATGAATTAGAGCGCCTAATAAGAAGTTTGGAACTAAGACCTATTATTAAGCAACAGTTAGCGGCAGCATTATGTACTGAATGAAAGGGCATACCTATCGCTGTGTTCCAAAACCTTGTCGACAGCATGTCTCGAAAGATCAGTGCATGCATTAAGGCCAAAGATGGACCGACACCGTACAAACGTATGTCAATAAATGCTATGTTGTATTTCTCTTCTAGGTGTCCGGTGACTTTTGTTAATATAGTGTATGAGTGCAAATACTTTTTTCCCTAGTGTATTGACGCACACCATTTCAATTCAATGTATGATGAAATACACTGACGGAAAAGAAGGGGTTGTGTTAGATAAACGACAGTTGGTAGGCGGTGAGAGTACATCTGTAAGATGACGTCTATGCAAATTTCGCGCTCGGCGCATACGTGTGGCCCTAGTAGCGCCCCTCGGAACATGCAAAGCAGGTTTGCTGTAAATACGCGCTGTAACGTTCGTGAGCGTTAGTTATCGTTGAGATTCGACGTAGGGTGTTGATGTTAGTCAAGAATGCCTTTAAGAAGACGAAGAAGCCATTATCAACAGCTCACGGAGTTTGAAAGAGGTCGTGTAATAGGGCTACGAGAAGGTGGATTTTCTTCCCGGAATATTGCAGAACGACTTGGCAGGAATGTAGCCACTGTGCATGATTGTTGGCAGCGGTGGTCAAGAGAAGGTACTGCCTCAAGAAGACCGGGTTCCGGCCGGCCACGTCGCACTACTAAGAGGGAAGACCGCCGTGTACGGCATATGGCCGTGGCGCATCGTACCGCGTCTACGGCAGCAATTCGAGCTGTAGTTGCCACCACAGTGACAAAACGAACTGTTACAAATCGGTTACTTGAAGGACAGCTCCGAGCCAGACGCCCTGTAGCGTGCATTCCACTTACTCCAAACCACTGCCGTTTGCGACGTCAGTGGTGTCAAGCTAGAGCTCATTGGAGGGCGGAGTGGAGATCTGTTGTGTTTTCTGATGAAAGCCGGTTCTGCCTGGGTGCCAGTGATGGCCGTGTGTTGGTTAGAAGGAGGCCAGGTGAGCGCCTGCAACCCACCTGTCTGCGGCCGAGACACACTGGACCTACACCTAGAGTTATGGTCTGCGGAGCAATTTCCTATGACAGCAGGAGCCCTCTCGTGGTTATCCCACGCACCCTGACGGCACAGTTGTACGTCGGTCTGGTGATTCAACCTGTTGTGCTGCCATTCATGAACAGCATTCCAGGGGGTGTTTTCCAACAGGATAACGCTCGCCCGCATACCGCTGTTGTAACCCAACATGCTCTACAGAGTGTCGACATGTTGCCGTGGCCTGCTAGATCACCAGATCTTTCACCAATCGAGCACGCATCATTGGACGACAACTCCAGCGTCACCCCCAACCAGCATTAACCGTCCCTGTATTGACCGAGCAAGTGCAACAGGCATGGAACTCCATCCCACAAACTGACATCCAGCACCTGTACGACACAATGCATGAACGTTTGCGTGCTTGCATTCAACCTTCTGGCGGTTATTAATGTACCAGCATTTCACATTTAAAATGGCTCTTCTCGCGCTTACATGAAGCTGTGATCTTGAAACCTTAATCGATTAAATATGTTACCTATACAAATGTATTGTCGCCATTTCATTCCTCTACAACTATTTTTTCGTGGTGGTGGGATTTTTTTTTCCGTCAGTGTACTTGAAATTAAAAGGATTTCCTTTAAAATATTGGCATTCCGTCAGCTGAAGAGAATAGGGGAGGAAAATTTCAAGGTGTTTACCTTCAGAATTGCAAACACTTGATTACGTAGGGAAGGGATTTAAAAGGAAATAGATTGCGTTTTGTTTTATCACTTTCCTTAGCAGCCTTTCTTTTTTCATAAAGAAACACGGAAAAGAAATGAAGTAATTTGGGAGAGATTACATCGGTTGCTTTTCAGTCTCAGAACCTTTCAACAACGTGGTATCAGCGACGAACGAAGAAGAAACGAAAAGAACGTCGACACATTTTCCCTCTAACATCAAAGGACAAAGAAATATTCTGCAATTCACGTTCAGTTAAAGAAAAATCGGACGACAATAGGATATAAAGGAATGAAATACGATTTAGAGAACCAATGCCATTTGCGTAGAATGCTTCAAAATCATGGTAAGAGGACAAGAGCATGCTCAGGAATTACTATTCCCGTGTTCAGTTCGTCTTCGGAATGGGTAGAATGCCGTAGAAATATTTTCTGCCGGAAATTTTGATAGTACGCAGTAGAAAATGGTTAAAGGAAATTACGTATATTATTTGCAGCACGTCTTTTGTAAACAGAGCCGCGGATGGCTTAGTGGTTAGTGATTCAGACTATCGATTCAAGATCCCCAGTTTCAACCCTGAGCTGATCTTTCGGAGATGGTGTGATTTACAAACAATCGCTGAATATCCGCCGTGCATCGGACGAGCACGTTAAGTGACGGCCCCCAGGCTGGGCCCACTGGTTAAATGGGTATCCTTTCCCATGTCCCCCCTGAAATTCTCCCACCCCTCTATGTGCAACATCGTACTTGTACGGTGGTGCCATCTACTGTACTCTAATCTCACTACAAACTGTTCTGTCAAAGTCGCTAGACTTGCTCTCATTCCTTCCGTTTCTGTGTCCTGCCCAAAAGGCGATCTCGCTGTAGGTGGCTGGGACCTAAACTCTACTCCCTGTGGACGGAAGTCCTTCAAGAAGACGGTGGCGCCATCTACTGTACTCTAATCTCACTACAAACTGTTCTGTCAAAGTCGCTAGAGTTGCTCTCATTCCTTCCGTTTCTGTGTCCTGCCCAAAAGGCGATCTCGCTGTACGTGGCTGGGACCTAAACTCTACTCACTGTGGACGGAAGTCCTACTAGAAGACGGTGGCGCCATCTACTGTACTCTAATCTCACTACAAACTGTTCTGTCAAAGTCGCTAGACTTGCTCTCATTCCTTCCGTTTCTGTGTCCTGCCCAAAAGGCGATCTCGCTGTAGGTGGCTGGGACCTAAACTCTACTCACTGTGGACGGAAGTCCTACAGGAAGACGGTGGCGCCATCTACTGTACTCTAATCTCACTACAAACTGTTCTGTCAAAGTCGCTAGACTTGCTCTCATTCCTTCCGTTTCTGTGTCCTGCCCAAAAGGCGATCTCGCTGTACGTGGCTGGGACCTAAACTCTACTCACTGTGGACGGAAGTCCTACTAGAAGACGGTGGCGCCATCTACTGTACTCTAATCTCACTACAAACTGTTCTGTCAAAGTCGCTAGACTTGCTCTCATTCCTTCCGTTTCTGTGTCCTGCCCAAAAGGCGATCTCGCTGTAGGTGGCTGGGACCTAAACTCTACTCACTGTGGACGGAAGTCCTACAGGAAGACGGTGGCGCCATCTACTGTACTCTAATCTCACTACAAACTGTTCTGTCAATATCGCTAGACTTGCTCTCATTCCTTCCGTTTCTGTGTGCAACATCGCACTTGTACGGTGGCGCCATCTACTGTACTCTAATCTCACTAGAAACTGTACTGTCAAAGTCGCTAGACTTGCTCTCATTCCTTCCGTTTCTGTGTGCAACATCGCACTTGTACGGTGGCGCCATCTACTGTACTCTAATCTCACTAGAAACTGTACTGTCAAAGTCGCTAGACTTGCTCTCATTCCTTCCGTTTCTGTGTGCAACATCGCACTTGTACGGTGGCGCCATCTACTGTACTCTAATCTCACTACAAACTGTTCTGTCAAAGTCGCTAGACTTGCTCTCATTCCTTCCGTTTCTGTGTGCAACATCGCACTTGTACGGTGGCGCCATCTACTGTACTCTAATCTCACTAGAAACTGTACTGTCAAAGTCGCTAGACTTGCTCTCATTCCTTCCGTTTCTGTGTGCAACATCGCACTTGTACGGTGGCGCCATCTACTGTACTCTAATCTCACTACAAACTGTTCTGTCAAAGTCGCTAGACTTGCTCTCATTCCTTCCGTTTCTGTGTCCTGCCCAAAAGGCGATCTCGCTGTAGGTGGCTGGGACCTAAACTCTACTCACTGTGGACGGAAGTCCTACAAGAAGACGGTGGCGCCATCTACTGTACTCTAATCTCAGTACAAACTGTTCTGTCAAAAGTCGCTAGACTTGCTCTCATTCCTTCTGTTTCTGTGTGCAACATCGCACTTGTACGGTGGCGCCATCTACTGTACTCTAATCTCACTAGAAACTGTTCTGTCAAAGTCGCTAGACTTGCTCTCATTCCTTCCGTTTCTGTGTGCAACATCGCACTTGTACGGTGGCGCCATCTACTGTACTCTAATCTCACTAGTAACTGTACTGTCAAAGTCGCTAGACTTGCTCTCATTCCTTCCGTTTCTGTGTGCAACATCGCACTTGTACGGTGGCGCCATCTACTGTACTCTAATCTCACTACAAACTGTTCTGTCAAAGTCGCTAGACTTGCTCTCATTCCTTCCGTTTCTGTGTCCTGCCCAAAAGGCGATCTCGCTGTAGGTGGCTGGGACCTAAACTCTACTCACTGTGGACGGAAGTCCTACAAGAAGACGGTGGCGCCATCTACTGTACTCTAATCTCAGTACAAACTGTTCTGTCAAAAGTCGCTAGACTTGCTCTCATTCCTTCTGTTTCTGTGTGCAACATCGCACTTGTACGGTGGCGCCATCTACTGTACTCTAATCTCACTAGAAACTGTTCTGTCAAAGTCGCTAGACTTGCTCTCATTCCTTCCGTTTCTGTGTGCAACATCGCACTTGTACGGTGGCGCCATCTACTGTACTCTAATCTCACTAGAAACTGTACTGTCAAAGTCGCTAGACTTGCTCTCATTCCTTCCGTTTCTGTGTGCAACATCGCACTTGTACGGTGGCGCCATCTACTGTACTCTAATCTCACTACAAACTGTTCTGTCAAAGTCGCTAGACTTGCTCTCATTCCTTCCGTTTCTGTGTCCTGCCCAAAAGGCGATCTCGCTGTAGGTGGCTGGGACCTAAACTCTACTCCCTGTGGACGGAAGTCCTTCAAGAAGACGGTGGCGCCATCTACTGTACTCTAATCTCACTACAAACTGTTCTGTCAAAGTCGCTAGAGTTGCTCTCATTCCTTCCGTTTCTGTGTCCTGCCCAAAAGGCGATCTCGCTGTACGTGGCTGGGACCTAAACTCTACTCACTGTGGACGGAAGTCCTACTAGAAGACGGTGGCGCCATCTACTGTACTCTAATCTCACTACAAACTGTTCTGTCAAAGTCGCTAGACTTGCTCTCATTCCTTCCGTTTCTGTGTCCTGCCCAAAAGGCGATCTCGCTGTAGGTGGCTGGGACGTAAACTCTACTCACTGTGGACGGAAGTCCTACAAGAAGACGGTGGCGCCATCTACTGTACTCTAATCTCACTACAAACTGTTCTGTCAAAGTCGCTAGACTTGCTCTCATTCCTTCCGTTTCTGTGTGCAACATCGCACTTGTACGGTGGCGCCATCTACTGTACTCTAATCTCACTAGAAACTGTACTGTCAAAGTCGCTAGACTTGCTCTCATTCCTTCCGTTTCTGTGTGCAACATCGCACTTGTACGGTGGCGCCATCTACTGTACTCTAATCTCACTAGAAACTGTACTGTCAAAGTCGCTAGACTTGCTCTCATTCCTTCCGTTTCTGTGTGCAACATCGCACTTGTACGGTGGCGCCATCTACTGTACTCTAATCTCACTACAAACTGTTCTGTCAAAGTCGCTAGACTTGCTCTCATTCCTTCCGTTTCTGTGTGCAACATGGCACTTGTACGGTGGCGCCATCTACTGTACTCTAATCTCACTAGAAACTGTACTGTCAAAGTCGCTAGACTTGCTCTCATTCCTTCCGTTTCTGTGTGCAACATCGCACTTGTACGGTGGCGCCATCTACTGTACTCTAATCTCACTACAAACTGTTCTGTCAAAGTCGCTAGACTTGCTCTCATTCCTTCCGTTTCTGTGTCCTGCCCAAAAGGCGATCTCGCTGTAGGTGGCTGGGACCTAAACTCTACTCACTGTGGACGGAAGTCCTACAAGAAGACGGTGGCGCCATCTACTGTACTCTAATCTCAGTACAAACTGTTCTGTCAAAAGTCGCTAGACTTGCTCTCATTCCTTCTGTTTCTGTGTGCAACATCGCACTTGTACGGTGGCGCCATCTACTGTACTCTAATCTCACTAGAAACTGTTCTGTCAAAGTCGCTAGACTTGCTCTCATTCCTTCCGTTTCTGTGTGCAACATCGCACTTGTACGGTGGCGCCATCTACTGTACTCTAATCTCACTAGAAACTGTACTGTCAAAGTCGCTAGACTTGCTCTCATTCCTTCCGTTTCTGTGTGCAACATCGCACTTGTACGGTGGCGCCATCTACTGTACTCTAATCTCACTACAAACTGTTCTGTCAAAGTCGCTAGACTTGCTCTCATTCCTTCCGTTTCTGTGTCCTGCCAAAAAGGCGATCTCGCTGTAGGTGGCTGGGACCTAAACTCTACTCCCTGTGGACGGAAGTCCTTCAAGAAGACGGTGGCGCCATCTACTGTACTCTAATCTCACTACAAACTGTTCTGTCAAAGTCGCTAGAGTTGCTCTCATTCCTTCCGTTTCTGTGTCCTGCCCAAAAGGCGATCTCGCTGTACGTGGCTGGGACCTAAACTCTACTCACTGTGGACGGAAGTCCTACTAGAAGACGGTGGCGCCATCTACTGTACTCTAATCTCACTACAAACTGTTCTGTCAAAGTCGCTAGACTTGCTCTCATTCCTTCCGTTTCTGTGTCCTGCCCAAAAGGCGATCTCGCTGTAGGTGGCTGGGACGTAAACTCTACTCACTGTGGACGGAAGTCCTACAAGAAGACGGTGGCGCCATCTACTGTACTCTAATCTCACTACAAACTGTTCTGTCAAAGTCGCTAGAGTTGCTCTCATTCCTTCCGTTTCTGGGTCCTGCCCAAAAGGCGATCTCGCTGTAGGTGGCTGGGACCTAAACTCTACTCACTGTGAACGGAAATCCTACAAGAAGACGGTGGCGCCATCTACTGTACTCTAATCTCACTACAAACTGTTCTGTCAAAGTCGCTAGACTTGCTCTCATTCCTTCCGTTTCTGTGTCCTGCCCAAAAGGCGATCTCGCTGTAGGTGGCTGGGACCTAAACTCTACTCACTGTGGACGGATGTCCTACAAGAAAAAAAAATGACAAATCTTTTGTAAAAAAAAAAGGATTGTGCTTATGTTATCGGTTTATCGGTCCGTCTGTACCCACTGTACCTCTGCAACGATTTGAAAAATTCTTTTTGCATTCAGAAGCTTGAAATATGCAAATGACGATCCTCCATTTTTTTTTACGAAGTAAAATTTCGCCGCGAGAGGGCGTAAATGCAGATAATGTCGAATTCAAAATTACGTTTTATTCCACATATTTGCTTCTAAACATCCGATTGAAAAACATATATCATCTTTCGATTCCATTTATGGCGAAGAGCATTTTAGATACAGTTACTTTTTCAAATTACGCATAGATTATCCGCTAGGGTGCGTAAAAGTAAATTACATTTTTCGCGATAACTCCTCTCCTAGAAGTCCGCTTTGAAAAAAAAAATGTTCAGCGGATACATCTCCTGACGAAAAATATTTTGCATATAATTTCGAATTTTTGGTAAAGAATACTTTGGCCACCAGGGGGCGTAAGTGTTAATTTTTGCTTCTGATGTATTTGCCATAAAATCTGAGCTTCTAAAATATCGATTGAAAAAATTCTTCGTAGACTGATTCCACTCACATTGATAAACATGTTTGGAATATTTTCTTTCTAAAATATTCCACAGTTTCTCCGCCAGGGGGCGTCGATGTATATCTTATTTTTGTTAATATCTCTACTTCTAGTAGTCCAATGAGAAAAATTCCTTCTTTGTTGGATAGTGTTTCCAGTGTGACATGTGTTTCACATAATTTCAAAATTTTCAAGTAATTCATAGACTTTCCGCTAGGGGGCGTAAAGGTACATTTCGTTTCCCACTATACCTCTGCTTGTAAATCTCCGATTTGAAAAATTCTCTCTGCAGCGGATATAGCTCCTGATAAAAAATCGTTTGCACATAATTTCCAATTTTTGTAAAAAAATGGTTTGGCCACCAGGTGGCGTAAGTCTTAATTTCCGCTTCTGATGTATTTGCAGCAAAATATGAGCTTTTAAAATCTCGATTGAAAAAAAAGTTCTTTGTTGACCGATTCTACTCATGTCGACAAATCTTTTAGGAACATTTTCTTCTTGAAATAATGCATGGTTTCTACGCCAGGGGGCGTAGATGTATATCTTATTTTTGTGAATATCTCTACTTCTAGAAGCCCGATTTGAAAAATTCCTTCTTTGTTGGATAGTGTTTCCGATGCGAAATGTTTTCCCTATAAATTCAAAATTTTCATGTAAATCATAGACTTTCCGCTAGGCCGCTTAAGGGTAAATTGCGTTTTCTGCTCCTAAATCTCCGATTTGAAAAATTCTTCCTGTATTGCATACAAGACTTGATGGAAAATATTTGTCACATAATTTCTAATGTTTGGTAACGAATGGTTTAGCCACCAGATGTCATAAGTGTTAATTTCTGCTTCTGATGTATTTGTAGCAAAATGTGTGCTCCTGAAAACTCGACTATTTTTTTTTTATTTATTTTTTTTTTTTTGACCGATACCGCTTAAATGGATAAACCTTCTAAGAATACTTTCTTCCTAAAATAATGCATGGTTTTCTCACCAGGGGACGTAAAGTCACATCTTATTTTTGTCGATATCTCTGTTTGTAAGAGTTCGTAAGCTCACGATTCCGTTTACAGCAATATCTGAGGGATTAAAAACCCGATTGAAAATCTTCTTTCTTTGGTCAGATCTATTGTTTTCCATACCGGTTCCATTGACTTTGAATAGCTTTGATAAATTTAATTTGCGTCAGAACGGATTCAAAAGACGTGCTTATTACACCCGAAAATTCGGTGTCATGTTTCTTGTTTTTTCTTGATTAGTTTTTCTATTAGGATATTATACAACGATTTTAAATCCGATATAAAGCAAAACGAACGACTGAATTTTTAATCTTTGTTTGTGTTTTGAGTTTTACGATAATGTGTATCACAAAAAATTAATTACTAAAATTTTCCTCTTCAATCCATGGGTATTGAAAAACAATTGGGGGTGGAGGGGCGTTAACGACTACCCAGAGCACCCCAATTTACACTCACAGAGAATGTAATTTGCTCACCTAGAAGAAAACATTTGAAAATGAACGGTCCTTGGCAATCTTAAAAAAGGGTTTTATTCAAAACATTTTCAAAGACTTAATTTAAAATATTCTCAAGTACTTTTTGAATTACCTTTATACGCACCAAGTAGATAATTTTGAAAGTATTTTCTTCCCGTGTAAATTTCCTGACGAAAATGAACATATTTATATTCCGTTCTGATTATAAACTAAAGCGTAGACTCCCTAACGTGCGCGGCAGGAGGTTGCGTGCTAGGACAAATCTTATTCGCTATCCGATTGTTCAGTTTATCTTTAGATTACGTTTCCAACCTTTTTTCACAAGTTCAACGTGCGGACGGAATACGAATGATAACGATTACTGATAGAAACGTGGATAATATGTAGAACTTATGGAATGGGATATTTCCATCATTTCACGTTAGCCAAAGGTTATTAAAAATTAAAGTACAGTAATTACATTCATCGCACACTTTTGAATTCCTCTGTGTCGCATGTATTACACTGAACAACAGAAAGAAACTTTTTGATTGTTACAAAGACACTGCATATGCGGAATCATACGGGACTTGTCGTGCTGATTACAAGTCATCTCGCTAAATTGTGCTTTTTTTTTTTTTTGATTGGAGGTTTAACGACCACCGTGAGCAACTCAATGGGCTATAAGCAGTCGCCCGTCCCTAATTTAGGGTCACTGGTTCCAGGGAAGGGAGAGAGCCAGTGCCGTAAGACAAACACAACATCCATTGATTGATTGGAGGTTTAACGACCACCGTGAGCAACTCAATGGGCTATAAGCAGTCGCCCGTCCCTAATTTAGGGTCACTGGTTCCAGGGAAGGGAGAGAGCCAGTGCCGTAAGACAAACACAGCATCCATTGATTGATTGGAGGTTTAACGACCACCGTGAGCAACTCAATGGGCTATAAGCAGTCGCCCGTCCCTAATTTAGGGTCACTGGTTCCAGGGAAGGGAGAGAGCCAGTGCCGTAAGACAAACACAACATCCATTGATTGATTGGAGGTTTAACGACCACCGTGAGCAACTCAATGGGCTATAAGCAGTCGCCCGTCCCTAATTTAGGGTCACTGGTTCCAGGGAAGGGAGAGAGCCAGTGCCGTAAGACAAACACAACATCCATTGATTGATTGGAGGTTTAACGACCACCGTGAGCAACTCAATGGGCTATAAGCAGTCGCCCGTCCCTAATTTAGGGTCACTGGTTCCAGGGAAGGGAGAGAGCCAGTGCCGTAAGACAAACACAACATCCATGCCTGACCGGGATTCGAACCCGGACCCCTTACGGACAAATGATCAGAGGCCAACGCCTTAGACCACTGCGCCACCGGGGCGGCGTTCTGGTTGTACTACATCCCTTTCTAGCACGTCTTTTGTAAAAAAAAATCGTGCTTCTGTTATCGGTTTGTCCGTCCGTCCGTCCGCCTGTACCCAAGATACCACAGCAACTATTAGTCCGATTTGAAAAATTCTTTTTGCATTGGGAAGCTTGACGTATGCAAATGATGATCCTTTATTTCGTTTTTTTTTACGGTGTACAATTTCGCCGGTAGAGGGCGTAAATACAGATGATGTCGAATTCAAAAATACGTTTTATTCCACATATTTGCTTCTAAATATCCGACTGAAAAAAAAAATTATCTTTCAATTCCATTTATGTCGAAGAGTATTTTAGATATAGTTACTTTTTCAAATTGCGCATAGATTTTCCGCTAGGGGGCGTAAAAGTAAATTACATTTCCCCCGATAACTCTTCTTCTAAAACTCCGATTTCAAAAATATTTTCTTCAGCGGATACATCTCCTGATGGAAAATCTTTTGCATATAATTTCCAATTTTTGGTAAAGAATACTTTGGCCACCAGGGGACGTAAGTGTTAATTTTTGCTTCTGATGTATTTGCCATAAAATCGTAGCTTCTAAAATATGGATTAAAAAATTCTTTCGTGGACTGATAACACTCACATCGATAAACCTTTTCGGAATATTTTCTTCTTAAAATACTCCACAGTTTCACCGCCAGGGGCGTCGATGTAAATCATATTTTTGTCAATATCTCTACTTCTAGGAGTCCGATTTGAAAAATTCCTTCTTTGTTGGATAGTGTTTCCCGTGTGACACGTTTTTCATATAATTTCAAAATTTTTCAAGTAATTCATAGACTTTCCGCTAGGGGGCGTAGCGGTAAATTGCGTTTCCCCCTATATCTCTGCTTTAAATCTGCGATTGGAAAAATGCTTTCTGCACCGGATACAGCTCTTGATGGGAAATCGTTTGCACATAATTTCTAATTTTTGTAAAAAAATAGTTTGGCCACCAGGGGACGTTAATCTTAATTTCCGCTTCTGTTGTATTTGCAGCAAAATATGAGCTTCAAAATTCTCGATTGAAAAAAAAAGTCGTTTGTTGACCGATACTACTCATGTCGACAAACCTTTTTAGAAAAGATTTTCTTCTTAAAATAGTGCACGGTTTCTACGCCAGGGGCGTAGATGTATTGTAACGTACCAGGAGATGTGACGTACCTACCAGAAGGACGCACACGACATAAAGGCAGATAGGAATCAGAATAAAACGTCCGCGTAGCTCAATTGGTAGAGTGACTTATTCCGGAATGAGGGGATCCGGTTTCGAATCCTGGCGTGGACAGAAATGACGGAGAAATTCACTTCGTTATAGTATATTTTATTTTTGTCAATATCTCGACTTCTAAGAGTCCGATTTAAACAGTGTGACATGTGTGACATGTTTTTCCTATAAATTCAAAATTTTCAAGTAATTCATAGACTTTCCGCTAGGGGGCGTAGATGTATATCTTATTTTTGTCAATATATCAACTTCTAAAAGTCCGATTTAAAAAATTCTTTCTTTGTTGGATAGTGTTTCTAGTGTGACATGTTTTTCCTATAAATTCAAAATTTTCAAGTAATTCATAGACTTTCCGCTAGGGGTCGTAAAGGTAAATTGCGTTTCCCCCTATATTTCTGCTTCTAAATGTCTGATCTGAAAAATTCTTTTTGCACCGGATACAGCTCCTTATGGGAAATCGTTTGCACGTAATTTCAAATTTTTGTAACAAATTGTTTGGCCACTAGGTGGCGTAAGTCTTAATTTCCTCTTCTGATGCATTTGCAGCCAAATATGAGCTCCTAAAATCTCGATTGAAAAAAGTCTTTTGTTGACCGATACAACTCATGTCCAGAAACATTTTAGGAACATTTTCTTCTTGAAATAATGCATGGTTTCTACGCCAGGGGCGTAGATATATATCTTATTTTTGTCAATATCTCTACTTCTAAAAGTCCGATTTGAAAAATTCCTCCTTTTTTGGATAGTGTTTGCGATGCTAAATGTTTTTCCTATAAATTCAAAATTTGCAAGTAAATCATAGACTTTCCGCTAGGGCGCACAATGGTAAATTGCGTTTTCTGCTCCTAAAACTCCGATTTGAAAACTTCTTCCTGTATCGCATACAAGACCTGATGGAAAATATTTTTCACGTAATTTCTAATGTTTCGTAAAGAATGGTTTGGCCACCAGGGGTCATAAGTGTTAATTTCTACTTCTGGTGTATTTGTAGCAAAATCTGGGCTCCTGAAAACTTGACTAAAATTCTTTTTCTTGGACCGATACCGCTCATATGGATAAACCTTTTGTGAATACTTTCTTCCTTAAATAATGCATGGTTTTCCTATCAAGGAACGTAAAGTCACATCTTATTTTTGTCGACAACTCTGTTTCTAAGAGTTCGTAAGCTCACGATTCCGTTTACAGCAATATCTGAGGGATTAAAAACCCGATTGAAAATCTTCTTTCTTTGGTCAGATCTATTGTTTTCCATACCGGTTCCATTGACTTTGAATAGCTTTGATAAATTTAATTTGCGTCAGAACGGAATCAAAAGGCGTGCTTATTACACCCGAAAATGCGGTGTGATTCCTCAATTCCTGCGGTTAACGAAGAAAAAACTTTTCAATCGTCAACATGCGGTTGTAGATTAGAACACATACATGAAACAAAGTATGAGAAAATATCATCATCATCATCATCATCATCATTGTCAACCATTATCAATCCACTGCTGGACGAAGGTCTCCCCAAGTTTCCTCCACAACGGTCTGTCTTGTGCCTGTCTCCTCCATGTCCCCCCTGCATACTTTCGAATTTCATCCACCCATCTCCCATGTGGTCTTCTTCTGGGTCTTTTCCTGTCCCTTGGAATCCAATCTAAAATTTCGGCTGTCCATCGATGGTCTGTCCTTCTGGCAGTATGTCCAGCCCATTGCCATTTCAGGGATTTAACTCTGATCATGATGTCTTCCACTCTTGTCATTTTTCTGATCCACGAGTTCCTCTTCTTATCTCTCCTGGTTACACCAAGCATGCACCTCTCCATGCTGCTTTGAGTTGTCTGCAGCCTTTGTATGACTCTTTTAGTTAAGGTCCACGTCTCTGCACCATACGTAAGCACTGGACGGATGCATTGATCAAACACTTTTCTTTTAAGACATAATGGCATATTGGTCTTGAAAATTATGCTGTTTCTTCCAAAAGCTCTCCAGGCAAGTTTTGTACGCCGATTAATTTCTTCATCAATGGGAACCTCACTTGATATCTGCTGTCCAAGATAAACGTACGTGTCTGTTATCTCCAGCTTTTCTCCATCAATCGATAAATCTGCATTTCTTGTAAAAGCATTGAACATCACTTTTGTCTTCTGAAAGTTCATTTTTAATCCCACTTCTTTACTCTTGTCAGCAAGTTCCTGGATCATACACTGCAGCTCTGATCTGGTAGTTGCAAAAATGACTACGTCATCAGCAAAACGAAGGTGGGTTAGATAATCTCCATTAATCTTTATCCCTTTGTTTTCCCAGTTCAGTGATTGAAAGACATTTTCCAATGCGGCATTAAAGAGCTTCGGAGATATGGTGTCACCTTGTCTCACTCCTTTTCCAATTTTTATGTGTGTTGTATTTTCAAACAGCCGAATCTTTGCACTTGCATTTTCATAGATGTTATTAATAATATTAATGTATGCATCTTCAATACCGCAGGATTTCAGAGCCATTGCAACTGCTGATGGTTTCACCGAATCAAAGGCTTTTTCATAATCGATAAAAGCCATGCACAATGGAAGTTCATATTCCCTCGCTCTTTCAATTAGTTCTCTCAGTACGTGGATATGATCTATTGTGCTGTAGCCACTCCTGAATCCAGCTTGTTCTCTCGGTTGAGCCATGTCCAGTGTCACCTTCAAGCGGTGTGAAAGAAATTTAGTGAAGATTTTATAAACCACTGATAGGAGGCTGATAGGTCTGTAGTTCCTGAGATCCTCAATGTCACCTTTCTTATGTAGCAGGATCATTGTAGCGGTGTTCCAATCCTCAGGAATCTTTCCTTCATTAAGGCATCGAGTGAAAATTTGGGCGAGTACTGTTTCGATTTCTCCACTTGCTTCTTGTATGATGTCTACAGTAATTCCATCTTCTCCTGGAGCTTTCCCCCGCTTCATGTTCTTGATTGCATGTGCAACTTCTGCTGGAAGGACTGGAAGAACTCTGGTACCTTTCATGATGTCTGGAGTACATGTATCATCCCTTTCATATAATTTGGAGTAGAAATCTTTCACTCTTGTCAAAATTTCGCCTCTATTTCTTGTTACAGAACCATCTTCTTTTCTCAGTGCCATAATCTGTTTTCTTCCCTTACTGAGATGTCCCTTTGCCATCTTTAGGCTTTGGTTGCTTTCAATTGCTTTCCTCACTAGCTCACAGTTGAATTTCCTTACGTCTTCAGTGATACTTTTTCGTGCTGTCTTGCATAGCTCTATATATTCCACTTTGGAAGTCACATCTTCTTTAGTTGTCCTCATCACTCTTCTTTTTTGCATCAACATTTTGGTTTTTCCTGATAATTTGTTCACATGCAACTTGTTCTTAGACCCAGCTAATTTTGTTGCTGTTTCCATAAGAGCTTTGGTTACTTTTCTGTTAACTTCAGAAATATCCACTTCTTCCGATGTTAGGCCTTCTAAAGCAGAGGTGTGACGTACCTGCCAGGAGGACGCACACGACATAAAGGCAGATAGGAGTCAGAATGAACGTCTGCGTAGCTCAGTTGGTAGAGCGACTTGTTCCGGAATAAGCGGCCTCGGGTTCTAATCCCGGCGTAGACCAAAAATGACGGAGAAATTTACTTCGTTATAATGGCGCCCGAACTGTCCGGATGACCCGGCCGTTCAAAATCTCGCATTGGTGTGATGTTCTTTCCACACCGCGAGACAGGAAAAATCAGAAAATTCCTTCTCCAGCGCTTCGAAAAATAAAAATGTGTAATGTTGCATTCCACACAGCAGATTGACTGGGAGTTCTCAAGTGCACGTTCTACAGTGGATGGCTGCCTGCAACGATTCATTATAACGGATGACCCGTGGGCCATGCCCCCGGCCCTCTTTCGGGGGGGAGATGTGACGTACCTGCCAGCAGGACGCACACGACATAAAGGCACATAGCAATCAGAACAAATGTCTGCGTAGCTCAGTTGGTAGAGCGACTTGTTCCGGAATAAGCGGCCTCGGGTTCGAATTCCGGCGTAGACTAAAAATGACGGAGGAATTTACTTCGTTATAGAGGATCTGTTCTTCAGTTCCAACTTGAAGGTATTATGGTGTTTCTTAGGGTTGGTTATGTCAATACATCTTGTTTGTCTTACAGCGCATTATTGAAACTTGCAGGACACTTCAAATATCTTACCAACAAGCAAAATATGCTTTATTTAATTAGATAATCCCGGTTCCTTAGTAAGAAAGTGCACCTTCTGGACATGAAGCTAATGAGCGTTGTGACGTATATTCTAAATTAACTTTCCTTTTTTAGTTTCTTTCCCTATGTAAATCTTCAGTTTGTACTCAGTTATACTTCACACTTAACGTGACATCTTCTCTCTCAAACGAATACTGTCGGCAACACAATTGAGGTAGAATGAACGTGACGTATGCCTGTTATGAGATAAGAACCAGAGATATAAACTACGAGACAACAGCTGCTAGTGTGGAGCGTATGGTGTTGAATGTGGTCGATAGTGATTTGTTAAGTAAAATGTGAAGTGCTATGTTGTATTGATGAAATACACTGACGGAAAAAAAAAATCCCAACACCAAGAAGGGGTTGTGTCAGATAAACGATAGTTGGTAGGCGGTGAGAGTACATCTGTAAGATGACGTCTGTGCAAATTTCGCGCTCGGCGCATACGTGTGGCGCTAGTAGCGCCCCTCGGAACATGCAAAGCAGATTTGCTGTAAATACGCGCTGTAACGTTCGTGAGCGTTAGTTATCGTTGAGATTCGACGTAATGTGTTGATGTTAGTCAAGAATGCCTTTAAGAAGACGAAGAAGCCATTATCAACAGCTCACGGAGTTTGAACGAGGTCGTGTAATAGGGCTACGAGAAGGTGGATTTTCTTTTTGCAATATTGCAGAACGACTTGGCAGGAATGTAGCCACTGTGCATGATTGTAGGCAGCGGTGGTTAAGGGAAGGTACTGCCTCAAGAAGACCGGGTTCCGGCCGGCCACGTGGTACTACTGAGAGGGAAGACCGCCGTGTACGGTGTATGGCCATGGCGCATCGTACCGCGTCTGCGGCAGCAATTCGAGCTGCAGTTGCCACCACAGTGACACAACGAACTGTTACAAATCGGTTACTTGAAGGACAGCTCCGAGCCAGACGCCCTGTAGCGTGCATTCCACTTACTCCAAACCACTGCCGTTTGCGACGTCAGTGGTGTCAAGCTAGAGCTCATTGGAGGACGGAGTGGAGATCTGTTGTGTTTTCTGATGAAAGCCGGTTCTGCCTGGGTGCCAGTGATGGCCGTGTGTTGGTTAGAAGGAGGCCAGGTGAGCGCCTGCAACCAACCTGTGTGCGGCCGAGACACACTGGACCTACACCTGGAGTTATGGTCTGGGGAGCAATTTCCTATGACAGCAGGAGCACTCTCGTGGTTATCCCACGCACCCTGACGGCACAGTTGTACGTCGGTCTGGCGATTCAACCTGTTGTGCCGCCATTCATGAACAGCATTCCAGGGGGTGTTTTCCAACAGGATAACGCTCGCCCGCATACCGCTGTTGTAACCCAACATGCTCTACAGAGTGTCGACACGTTGCCGTGGCCTGCTAGATCACCAGATCTGTCACCAATCGAGCACGTATGGGACATCATTGGACGACAACTCCAGCGTCACCCCCAACCAGCATTAACCGTCCCTGTATTGACCGACCAAGTGCAACAGGCATGGAACTCCATCCCATAAACTGACATCCAGCACCTGTACGACACAATGCATGAACGTTTGCGTGCTTGCATTCAACATTCTGGCGGTTATTAATGTACCAGCATTTCACATTTAAAATGGCTCTTCTCGCGCTTACATTAAGCTGTGATCTTGAAACCTTAATCGATTAAATATGTTACCTATACAAATGTATTGCCGCCATTTCATTCCTCTACAACTATTTTTTCGTGGTGTTGGGATTTTTTTTCCGTCAGTGTAGTTCTGGAATAAAGCGAATTTCCGTAAGTTTGACTTTAAATGTTTCGTCTGGTTGTTAAGGTTCAATTTAGGAACTCTTTCATCGTATGGTTATGTTCCAAAAAAACGTAAGAAGAGCGATAAAATATCAGTACGAAAAGACTCTACGTTATAGCTTCTCTAGTTGTCCATTGGTGAAAACACTGTACCATACCGCCCTTACAGATTCATTTAAAGACTTTGAGTTTGTAAGGGCCGTATGGCACCAACTCTAATTGAGTGTGTAAGTCTGTGAAGTCTTTAAATAGGTCTGTAAGGCCATAAGTGTTATCACCAATGAACAACAAGAGAAGTTCATTAGTTCCATGACAAGAAGATGTACTTTTTACGCTATCCAACCGTAGGTTAAAGAAGCGTATATGCTCCAGCTTTTTCCGTCCGTCAGTCCGTCCGTCCGTCTACCTGTCGGCACGATAACTCACGTGAAAATGCTTCGATTTCGATGAAATTTTAGTATGTGGTAGGGGACCACAAGCGGACGAACCCTGTTGAAAAATGGGCGAAATGGGGTCAAAGGTCAGGACATAAAAGCGGGATCCCTTCCATTGCCCTTATGCGACATAACTTGCGTAAATATGGTTCGATTTTGATGAAATTTTAGTATGTGGTAGGAAACCACCTGGGCACGAACCCAATTAAAAATTGGCAAATTGGGGTCAAAGGTCAGGCAGGGCATAAAAGCGGTATTTATTCCATTGCTCTTATGCGTCATAACTTGAGTAAAAACGGTTCAATTTCGATGAAATTTTGCTATGCAATAAGGAGCCACCTGGGCACAAAATCTATTGAAAATGGGTGGAATGAGGTCAAAGGTCAGGACATAAAAGCGGGATCCATTTCATATCCTTTATGCGTCATAACTTGCGTAAATATGATTCGATTTTGATGAAATTTTAGTATGTGGTAGGAAACCACCTGGGCACGAACCCAATTAAAAATTGGCAAATTGGGGTCAAAGGTCAGGCAGGGCATAAAAGCGGTATTTATTCCATTGCTCTTATGCGTCATAACTTGAGTAAAAACGGTTCAATTTCGATGAAATTTTGCTATGCAATAAGGAGCCACCTGGGCACAAAATCTATTGAAAATGGGTGGAATGAGGTCAAAGGTCAGGACATAAAAGCGGGATCCATTTCATATCCTTTATGCGTCATAACTTGCGTAAATATGATTCGATTTTGATGAAATTTTAGTATGTGGTAGGAAACCACCTGGGCACGAACCCAATTAAAAATTGGCAAATTGGGGTCAAAGGTCAGGCAGGGCATAAAAGCGGTATTTATTCCATTGCTCTTATGCGTCATAACTTGAGTAAAAACGGTTCGATTTCGATGAAATTTTGCTATGCAATAAGGAGCCACCTGGGCACAAAATCTATTGAAAATGGGTGGAATGAGGTCAAAGGTCAGGACATAAAAGCGGGATCCATTTCATATCCTTTATGCGTCATAACATTCGTTAATATGGTTCCACTTCGATGAAATTTCAGTATGTGGTAGGGAACCACCTGGGGACAAACCCTATTGAAAATGGGCGAAATTGGGTCAAAGGTCAGGACATAAAAGCGGGATCCCTTCCATTGCCCTTATGCGACATAACTTGCGTAAATATGGTTCGATTTTGATGAAATTTTAGTATGTGGTAGGAAACCACCTGGGCACGAACCCAATTAAAAATTGACACATTGGGGTCAAAGGTCAGGCAGGGCATAAAAGCGGTATTTATTCCATTGCTCTTATGCGTCATAACTTGAGTAAAAACGGTTCAATTTCGATGAAATTTTGCTATGCAATAAGGAGCCACCTGGGCACAAAATCTATTGAAAATGGGTGGAATGAGGTCAAAGGTCAGGACATAAAAGCGGGATCCATTTCATATCCTTTATGCGTCATAACATTCGTTAATATGGTTCCACTTCGATGAAATTTCAGTATGTGGTAGGGAACCACCTGGGGACAAACCCTATTGAAAATGGGCGAAATTGGGTCAAAGGTCAGGACATAAAAGCGGGATCCCTTCCATTGCCCTTATGCGACATAACTTGCGTAAATATGGTTCGATTTTGATGAAATTTTAGTATGTGGTAGGAAACCACCTGGGCACGAACCCAATTAAAAATTGGCAAATTGGGGTCAAAGGTCAGGCAGGGCATAAAAGTGGTATTTATTCCATTGCTCTTATGCGTCATAACTTGCGTAAAAAATGGTTCGATTTCGATAAAATTTTGGTATGTTTTAAGGAGCCACCTGGGAACGAAACCTATTGAAAGTGGGTGGAATGGGGTCAAAGGTCAGGACATAAAAGCGGGATCCATTTCATGTCCTTTATGCGTCATAACATGCGTAAATATGGTTCCACTTCGATGAAATTTTAGTATGTGGTACGGAACCACCTGGGGACGAATCCTATTGAAAATGGGCGAATGGGGTCAAAGGTCAGGCAGGGCATAAAAGCGGTATTTATTCCAATGCCCTTATGCGTCATAACTTGCGTAAAAATGGTTCGATTTCAATGAAATTTTAGTATTTGGTAAGGAACCACCTGGGGACGAACCCTATTGAAAATGGGCGAAATGGGGTATAAGGTCACGGCATAAAAGTGGAATCCATTCCATTGCCTTTATGCGTCATAACATGCGTAAATATGGTTCGATTTCGATTAAATTTTAGTATGCGGTAGGGAACCACCTGGGCACAAACCCTATTGAAAATGGGCGAAATGGGGTCAAAGGTCAGACAGGTCATAAAAGCGGGATTTGTTCCTTTGCCCTTATGCGTCATAACTTGCGTAAAAATGGTTCGATTTCAAAGAAATTTTAGTATATTGTAGGGAGCCACTGAGGACGAACCCTATTGAAAATGGGCGAAATGGGGTCAAAGGTCAGGCAGAGCATAAGAGCGGGATTTATTCCATTGCCCTTATGCGTCATAACTTGCGTAAATATGGTTCGATTTCGATGAAATTTTAGTATGTGGTAAGGAACCACATGGGGACGAACCCTATTGAAAATGGGTGAAATGGGGTCAAAGGTCAGGACACTGGAGTGGGATCCATTCCATTGCCGTTGTGCATCATAACTTACCAAAAAATGTTTCGATTGTGACAAAACGTTATCATGTTGTTCCGGAGGTATAGTGAACTGGTTCTGTTGAATATCAACGAAATGGAGTCAAAGGTCATTGCACAAAAGCCTGATTTACTCCATAGCCATTATTCTCATAACTTGAGTAATAGTTTCTGGTATGTTGGAAAGCGTATGATAATCAACGCATTGCATGCTTTTACTAACTTGTTTACTAAGTAACCGTGCTTACCCAATTAAATATTAAAGCTTTTTTTGCTTGTTAGTCAGTTATTTCAAGTGTCCTGCAAGTGTATATAATGTATTGTACAGTAATTTTATGTTAAATGCATTGTACACTAATTTCACAAATCCCGCTATTTGTTGCTTTTTATGACTGGACGCTGTACCTTTGCTTGTAACTTCACTTCTATCACTGGTAATAACATTCTGTAAAAGTATTTGAGTTCGGCATAACATTTCCTTTAAAATGATGTATAATATGTAATCCTGACTTTACAATTACGCTGTAGGAGTTGGCTTCAAACATCAAAAATTGACTTTCACTCTATTGGTGCAGGACTTTTGGCCACAATTGTACATACACTTACTTCACGCTGAATGGACATAAACACCTCACAACTGCTTCCAAACATACCCCTTTATTCCTTGCCGCCCCGGTGGCGCACTGGTCTAAGGCGCTGGCCTCTGATCATTCGTCCGTAAGGGGTCCGTGTTCGAATCCAGGTCAGGCATGGATGTTGTGTTTGTCTTACGGCACTGGCTCCTTCCCTTGAACCAGTGACCCTAAATTAGGGACGGGCGACTGCTTATAGCCCATTGAGTTGCTCACGGTGGTCGTTAAACCTCCAATCAATCAATGGATGTTGTGTTTGTCTTACGGCACTGGCTCTCTCCCTTCCCTGGAACCAGTGACCCTAAATTAGGGACGGGCGACTGCTTATAGCCCATTGAGTTGCTCACGGTGGTCGTTAAACCTCCAATCAATCAATGGATGTTGTGTTTGTCTTACGGCACTGGCTCTCTCCCTTCCCTTGAACCAGTGACCCTAAATTAGGGACGGGCGACTGCTTATTGCCCATTGAGTTGCTCACGGTGGTCGTTAAACCTCCAATCAAAAAAAAAAAATACTTCTTTCTCCCAGCAAAAAAAACCCTACATAACTTTCCGCACCTCCGAATATAATGTCATACAACTTTTCGTAGCCTCCGAAACGAAAATGAAATTAAGAAAGAACAAAAATTATGTTACAGAAAGAAACTAAGGGGGCGGTTCGTCATTCGGGGCCAGAGGGGCAGGGCCCCACCTAAAAATTTCTATCTCTAGAAATTTTTGTTCCCCTTGATTCTTATTCTCTCTCTTAACTACTCGGTGATAAACCTTTCCCTTCAAAAAACCTTACCTAAGGGAAAGGTTTCCTTCAAAAACGAAAAACTATTCCCTGAGGAAAGAGATCACGTTCAGAATGGGAGGTTATTGAGGCCAGCTCCAACAGGCCCCAGTAACATCACTAAGGTAACATCACTAAACCGCCAATCAAAAAAAAAATAAAAAAAACCTTTCTCCCACCAAAAAAAACCTACACAACTTTCCGGTCCTTCGAATATAATGTCATACAACTTTTCGTAGCCTCCGAAACGAAATGAAATTAAGAAAGAACACAAATTATGTTACAGAAAGAAACTAAGGGGGCGGTTCGTCATTCGGGGCCAGAGGGACCTGGCCCCACCTAGAAATTTCTATCTCTAGAAATTTTTGTTCCCCTTGATTCTTATTCTCTCTCTTAACTACTCGGTGATAAACCTTTCCCTTCAAAAAACCTTACCTAAGGGTAAGGTTTTCTTCAAAAACGAAAAACTATTCCCTGAGGAAAGAGATCACGTTCAGAATGGGAGGTTATTGAGGCCAGCTCCAACAGGCCCCAGTAACATCACTAAAGCGAAGAGGAAACGAATTCCTCCCCGTCTCATTCAGTATGATGACCTACATACAACACTGCCTTAACCGCGTGTGCAAAAAAGCTGTGGGGCCAGATCTATCTGGCCCCGCGCTAATTTGATTGGCCGGGAGAGTATCCATTTCCTTAACGCCGCGGTTTGACAGAGAAGCTTTCCCCGACCAAGCTCAAGGGTGGCAGGAGGGTTTCAAATGCCGTAGCAAAGTTCAGTTAGTTATTTTTTCTGTGTGTGTCTCTCTCGGTGATGTGTTGTTCCTTTGTGTCGTGACTTTTTTGCTTGTCGAGTACAATGAATGGAGTGGATATTTCCTTAAAATCTCCGTTCTTAGCTTTAAATCTGGAAGAAAAGTTTCACTTAAAAAAACTCGGTGCTTATCAGCCCAAGAATTTGAGTTTCCAAGAGTATGAAATTTACAAAGCGCTTTGTAGAACTAATTTCAGTTTTAACTAAGATGATTTTCTATGTTAAAAAGAAATAAATAAACGAGGAAACCTGTAAGTATATATGTTTTTAGGTTTCACAAGTTCTTTAAAAAAAAAGGTTAAGCCTTTCAAATAACGCAAATAGTACTCATTCTATATGGGACGAAATTCATGAAACATTCCCTCCCTGCATATATTTGGAGATATTATTTTTTCACTACATTTTTTTATCCTGTGATTATTCCTCAGTTGAGAAATCTGAAGAAACACAAAACACAACTAACATAAATTAATGCTCATATGTTCTAAGGTAAAAATTTTATTTAAGGAGTTTTAACATTTTTCTGTTAATAGTTATGCATTCTATTCTGAGGACATTTTTTTCATGTGCAATACAATAGTTGATACTTCGGCATTATTGCGAGTCAAGGGGGTAAACAGACGCAGAGTAAAGGAGTCTTGGGGGTAGGGGGTGGGATGGGGTTTGAATAGTTGGCCTAATAATGACAGTTTTTTTTTATTTCATTGTTTGACTTCGACTACTGGCACGAGCCGCCACTGAAGAAACTTCCAGAAGACAGAATTGAAATTTAACGCCAAGGTTATTAAAATTCGCAGAACTATCGATCTTACATTTTACTAATTTGTTCAAATCTACTTTTGCTACTTAATATATTTAGTGAGAGTTGGTTTTTACGAAAACTTAAGTTTTCCCAGAAACTCCTCAAACTACCTGTTTTATGTAATATTTTTTTTCTCGTTTCAGAAACGAATTCCAATTCCACTTGGCGGCGGTGAAAATTCCCTTTATGCGAAAGTATTGATATTTTCGAAATATGCTTGAACCTCAAGGACTGCTCGAAGACACATAACATTCAAACAATTTAATTTTTATTGTTCAGCTTTAACTTGCTTATTGGGCATCGGTTTTCTTTCGAATGATGTTATTTTATGCGAATTGCAGTATAATTGTGGTTGTAGTTTTGCTTTTACTTGATCATAGTGATATGTACGTATTTGGAAATGAAACATCTTAATGTGTTGTTTTAATAAAAGTGACATGCTTCCTTTGCAGCTTATCGACAAACATTATAAATGTTTTAATGATTTTAATATTTCTTTTGAATTAGGCATGTTGTTCCTTCTGTATTTCTCTCTATTCTATAACAAGGAAGATGGCATCGAATTTTCGGGTGTAATAAGCACGTCTTTTGAATCCGTTCTGACGCAAATTAAATTTATCAAAGCTATTCAAAGTCAATGGATCCAGTATGGAAAACAATAGATCTGGCCAAAGAAAGAAGATTTTCAATCGGGTCTTTAATCCCTCAGATATTGCTGTAAACGGAATCGTGAGCTTACGAACTCTTAGAAACAGAGTTATCGACAAAAATAAGATGTGACTTTACGTCCCCTGGTGGGAAAACCATGCATTAGTTTAGGAAGAAATTATTCTCAAAAGGTTTATCCATATGAGCGGTATCGTTCTAAGAAAAAAACAAGAAAGATGACACCGAATTTTCGGGTGTAATAAGCACGTCTTTTGAATCCGTTCTGACGCAAATTAAATTTATCAAAGCTATTCAAAGTCAAAGGAACCGGTATGGAAAACAATAGATCTGACCAAAGAAAGAAGATTTTCAATCGGGTTTTTAATCCCTCAGATATTGCTGTAAACGGAATCGTGAGCTTACGAACTCTTACAAACAGAGATATCGACAAAAATAAGATGTGACTTTACGTCCCCTGGTGGGAAAACCATGCATTATTTTAGGAAGAATGTATTCTCTAAAGGTTTATCCGTATGAGCGGTATCGGTCCAAGAAAAATAAAAATTAGTCGAGTTTTCAGGAGCCCAGATTTTGCTACAAATACATCAGAAGCAGAAATTAACACTTATGACCCCTGGTGGCCAAACCATTCTTTACAAAACATTAGAAATTATGTGAAAAATATTTTCCATCAGGTCATGTATGCGATACAGGAAGAGTTTTTCAAATCGGAGTTTTAGGAGCAGAAAACGCAAATTACCATTGTGCGCCCTAGCGGAAAGTTTATGATTCACGTGAAAATTTTGAATTTATGGGAAAAACATTTCGCATCGGAAACACTATCCAACAAAGAAAGAATTTTTCAAATCGGACTTTTAGAAGTAGACATATTGACAAAAATTAGATGTATATCTACGCCCCCTGGGGAAGAAACCATGCATTATTTCAAGAAGAAAATGTTCTTAAAAGGTTTGTCGACGTGAGTAGCATCGGTCAACAAAAGACTTTTTTCAATCGAGATGTTAGAAGCTCATATTTTGCTGCAAATACATCAGAAGCGGAAATTTAGACTTATGCCACCTGGTGGCCAAACCATTTTTTTTTTACAAAAATTAGAAATCATGTGCAAACGATTTCCCATCAGGAGCTGTATCCGGTGCAGAAATTGTTTTTCAAATCGGAGATTTAGAAGCAGAGATATAAGAAGAAACGCAATTTACCATTACGCCCCCTAGCGGAAAGTCTATGAATTACTTGAAAATTTTGAAATTATTTGAAAACCATGTCACACAGAAAACACTATCCAATAAAGAACGAATTTTTCAAATCGGACTCCTAGAAGTCGAGATATTGACAAAAATAAGATATACATCTACGCCCCCTGGCGGTGAAACTGTGAAATATTTTAAGAAAAAAATATTCCGAAACGGTTTACCGATGTGAGGGGCATCAGTCCACGAAAAAAAAATTTTCAATCGGTATGTTAGAAGCTCAGATTTTATGGCAAATACATCAGAAGCAAAAATTAACGATTAACGCAATTTACCATTACGCCCCCTAGCGGAAAGTCTATGAATTACTTGAAAATTTTGAAATTATATGAAAACCATGTCACACAGAAAACACTATCCAATAAAGAACGAATTTTTCAAATCGGACTCCTAGAAGTCGAGATATTGACAAAAATAAGATATACATCTACGCCCCCTGGCGGTGAAACTGTGAAATATTTTAAGAAAAAATATTCCGAAAAAGGTTTACCGATGTGAGGGGCATCAGTCCACGAAAAAAAATTTTCAATCGGTATGTTAGAAGCTCAGATTTTATGGCAAATACATCAGAAGCAAAAATTAACGATTACGCCCCCTGGTGGCCAAAGTATTCTTTACCAAAAATATGAAATTACGTGCAAAATATTTTAGATCAGCAGATGTATTCGCTGAAAAAAACAAAATTCAAATCAGAGTTTTAGGAGAAGAGTTATCGTGAAAAATATAATTTACTTTTACGTCCCCTAGCGGAAAGCCTATGCGTTATTTGAAAATGAAACTATATCTAAAATACTCTTCGACACAAATGGAATCTAAAGATAAAATAATTTTTACATTTGGATGTTTAGAAGCAAATATGTGGAATAAAACGTAATTTTGAATTCGACATCTTTTGCATTTACGCCCTCTAGCGGCGAAATTGTACATCGTAAAAAAAAAAACGAAATGAAATATCATCATTCGCATATTTCGAGCTTCCGAAGGCAAAAAGAATTTTTCAAAAATCGGACTATTAGTTGCAGAGATACCGTGGGTACTGGCGGACGGAGGTACCGATAACAGAAGCGCGATCTTTTTTTACACAAGTTAGTAAAATCATGCAATGCATTGATTATAATACGCTTTCCAACATACCAGAAATCATTACTCAAGTTATTACTCAAGTTATGAGAATAATGGCTGTGGAATAAATCTCGGTCCCGTGCCCTGACCTTTGATCGCATTTCGATGATATTCAACAAAACCGGTTTGCTATACCTCCGAAATAACACGATAAAATTTTGTCGCAATCAAAGCATTTTTACGTAAGTTATGATGCATAAGGGTTATGGAATAGATCCCGCTCCTGTGTCCTAACCTTTGACCCCATTTCGCCGATTTTCAATAGAATTCGTCCCCAGGCAAGACCAAACAACATACTAACATTTCATCCAAATCGAAAAATTTTTACGTAAGTTATGACGCATAATGGCGATGGAAGTGATTCCTCTTCTATGTCCTGACCTTTGACCCCATTTCGCCCATTTTCAATAAGGTTTGTCGCCAGGTGGTCCCCTACCACATACTAAAAGTTCATCGAAATCGAACCTTTTTTACGTTAGTTATGACGCATAACAGCAGTGGAATAAATCCCGCTCCTATGTACTGACCTTTGACCCCATTTCGTTCACTTTAAATAGGGTTACTTCCCAGGTGATCCCCTACAAGATACTAAAATTTCATCGAAATCGAACGATTGTTACACGAGTTATCCTGCGGACCGACATACGCACACAACGCGTGACGTAATGAGGCAGATGGGAATAGCGAACATCTGCTCGCAAGAGTGTGACGTCATAAAACTTTAATAGGATCCACACACAACGCATGACATAATGAGACAGATGGCGTGACCGCGCGCCAACATTCTCAAAGGCAAGATTATGACGTCATAAGATTTCTAAGCATTGGTAACATTAATGGAACAACGCCATCACTAAGAACGTTATAATTCGGGGTGGTTATTTAACCCACTAAACGAATTCTCCTAAAGTCGAGATCAAGCTAAATCGATTTCTAGTACCAGAAAAAGGTAGGTTAACGACTTTCATCAAAATTCTTAGAGCCGTTTTCGAAATAAAATGTACATACGTACATACATACAAGAATTTCTACTTTAAGGTGGACGTCAAGTAATTTTGCTTCCTATACTTCCAATGGAAAAACTTCTGTACACATTTTCTTCACGATTAATGCGTTCCCAAGGACAAAAATTTAAACATCGATTAAAATATCTTCATTTTATAACTTGCAATACTTAATATTTTCTAAAACATAACCATATTTATGCAATTCAGCATTTGTTTGTCTACTGACGTCATGAAAATACAGGTCGCGCCATCATTTTTCTGGACAATTAATGCGTTCACAAAGATGAAAATTTGAACATCGATTAAAATAGCTTCATTTTATAACTTGGAATACTTAATATTTTCTAAACCATAAGCGTAATTATGCAATCCAACATTTTGTTCTCCACTGACGTCATCAAAGTACAGGTCGCGCCATCTTTTTTCTGGACAATTAAAGCGTTCACAAGGATGAAAATTTTAACATCGATTGAAATAGCTTCATTTTATAACTTGGAATACTTAATATTTTCTAAACCATAAGCGTAATTATGCAATCCAACATTTTTTTCTCCACTGACGTCATCAAAGTACAGGTTGCGCCATCTTTTTTCTGGACAATTAATGCGTTCACAAGGATAAAAATTTGAACATCGATTAAAATAGCTTCATTTCATAACTTGGAATACTTAATATTTTCTAAACCATAAGCGTAATTATGCAATCCAACATTTTGTTCTCCACTGACGTCATCAAAGTACAGGTCGCGCCATCTTTTCTCTGGTTTCACCACCACCAAAGGAAAAATTATTGATTTTTAATATAATTATGTTTATGTTTTAGAAAATATTATGTTTTCCAAGTTATAATATGAAGTTATTTTAATCGATGTTCAAATTTTCATTCTTGGGAACACATTAATTTTGAAGGAAATGTTTACAAAAGCTTTTCCATTGGAAGGAAAATTACTTGACGCCCACCTTAATAATATGGGATAAGGGCAATGGAATGGATCGCAATCCTATGTCCTGACCTTTGACCACATTTTGTCCATTTTCAATAGGGTTCGTCCCCAGGTGGTGCCCTACTACATACTGAAATTTCTTTTTTTTTTTTTTTTGATTGGACGTTTAACGACCACCGTGAGCAACTCAATGGGCTATAAGCAGTCACCCGTCCCTAATTTAGGTTCACTGGTTCCAGGGAAGGGAGAGAGCCAGTGCCGTAAGACAAACACAACATCCATGCCTGACCGGGATTCGAACCCGGACCCCTTACGGACGAATGATCAGAAGCCAGCGCCTTAGACCACTGCGCCACCGGGGCGGCTACTGAGATTTCATCGAAATCGAACCCATTTTACGCACGTTATGACGCATATGCGCAATGGAATGCATCCCGATCTTATGTCCTGACCTTTGACCCCACTAAACCCATTTTGAATAGGGTTCGTACCCAAGTGGTCCCCTACCACATACTAAAATTTCATCGAAATCGAACCATTTTAACGCCAGTTATCGTGCGGACGGACGGACGGACGGACGGACGGACAAAGATGGAGCATATACGCTTCTTGAACCTACGGTTGGAAAGCGTAAAAAAGACGTGCTAAAAAAAAAGGAACTGCCGCTGTTTCAGAAATTTTGCGACAATCCTGCTTTTCCAGCTCGCAGCGCAAAACGTGTTGAGCACAAAAATACGAAATTTACATTGTTTATAGAGAATTGTTTGGAGAACACACTAAAAATCGTTTTTTACGCTTTCCAACCGTACCTCCAGCTCTGTCCGTCCGCACGATAACTGGCGTAAAAATGGTTCGATTTCGATGAAATTTGAGTATGTTGTAGGGGACGACCTGGGGACGAACCCTTTTGAAAATAGGACAAATCGGGGTCAAAGTTCATGACGCAGGAGCGGGATCCATTCCATTGCACTTATGCGTCATAACTTGCGTACATATGGTTCGATTTCGATGAAATTTTAGTATGTGGTAGGGGATAACCTGGGGACGAACCCTTTTGAAAATGGAACAAATTGGGGTCAAAGGTCATGACGCAGGAGCGGGATCCATTTCATTGCACTTATGAGTCATAACTTGGGTACATATGGTTCGATTTCGATGAAATTTTAGTATGTGGCAGGGGACCACCAGGGGACGAAGCCTATTGAAAATGGCACAAATCGGGGTCAAAGTTCATGACGCAGGAGCGGGATCCATTCCATGCACTTATGCGTCATTACTTGCGTACATATGGTTCGATTTCGATGAAATTTTAGTATGTGGTAAGGGACCACCTGGGGACGAACCCATTTGAAAATAGGACAAATCGGGGTCAAAGGTCATGACGCAGGAGCGGGATCCATTCCATTGCACTTATGCGTCATAACTTGCGTACATATGGTTCGATTTCGATGAAATTTTAGTATGTGGTACCACCAGGGGACGAACCCTTTTGAAAATAGGACAAATCGGGGTCAAAGGTCATGACGCAGGAGCGGGATCCATTCCATGCACTTATGCGTCATTACTTGCGTACATATGGTTCGATTTCGATGAAATTTTAGTATGTGGTAAGGGACCACCTGGGGACGAACCCTTTTGAAAATAGGACAAATCGGGGTCAAAGTTCATGACGCAGGAGCGGGATCCATTCCATTACACTTATGCGTCATAACTTGCGTACATATGGTTCGATTTCGATGAAATTTTAGTATGTGGTAGGGGACAACCTATGGACGAACCCTTTTGAAAATGGGACAAATCGGGGTCAAAGGTCATGACGCAGGATTGGGATCCATTCCATTGCACTTATGCGTCATAACTTGCGTACATATGGTTCGATTTCGATGAAATTTTAGTATGTCGTAGGGGACCACCTGGGGACGAACTCAAAGGCCATGACGCAGGAGCGGGATCCATTCCATTGCACTTATGCGTCATAACTTGCGTACATATGGTTCGATTTCGATGAAATTTTAGTATATGGTAGGGGAACACCAGGGGACGAACCCTTTTTAAAATGGGACAAATTGGGGTCAAAGGTCATGACGCAGGAGCGGGATCCATTCCATTGCACTTATGCGTCATAACTTGCGTACATATGGTTCGATTTCGATGAAATTTTAGTATGTGGTAGGGGACAACCTGGGGACGAACCCTTTTGAAAATGGAACAAATTGGGGTCAAAGGTCATGACGCAGGAGCGGGATCCATTTCATTGCACTTATGAGTCATAACTTGGGTACATATGGTTCGATTTCGATGAAATTTTAGTATGTGGTAGGAGACCACCAGGGGACGAAGCCTATTGAAAATGGCACAAATCGGGGTCAAAGTTCATGACGCAGGAGCGGGATCCATTCCATTGCACTTATGCGTCATAACTTGCGTACATATGGTTCGATTTCGATGAAATTTTAGTATGTGGTAGGGGACCACCAGGGGACGAACCCTTTTGAAAATAGGACAAATCGGGGTCAAAGTTCATGACGCAGGAACGGGATCCATTCCATTACACTTATGCGTCATAACTTGCGTACATATGGTTCGATTTCGATGAAATTTTAGTATGTCGTAGGGGACCACCTGGGGACAAACCCTTTTGAAAATAGGACAAATCGGGGTCAAAGTTCATGACGCAGGAGCGGGATCCATTCCATTGCACTTATGCGTCATAACTTGCGTACATATGGTTCGATTTCGATGAAATTTTAGTATGTGGTAGGGGACCACCTGGGGACAAACTCTTTTGAAAATGGGACAAATTGGGGTCAAAAGTCATGACGCTGGAGCGGGATCCATTCCATGCACTTATGCGTCGTAACTTGCGTACATATGGTTCGATTTCGATGAAATTTTAGTATGTGGTAGGGGAACACCAGGGGACGAACCCTTTTGAAAATGGGACAAATTGGGGTCAAAGGTCATGACGCAGGAGCGGGATCCATTCCATTGCACTTATGCGTCATAACTTGCGTACATATGGTTCGATTTCGATGAAATTTTAGTATGTGGTAGGGGACCACCTAGGGACGAACCCTTTTGAAAATGGGACAAATTGGGGTCAAAGGTCATGACGCAGGAGCGGGATCCATTCCATTGCACTTATGCGTCGTAACTTGCGTACATATGGTTCGATTTCGATGAAATTTTAGTATTTGGTAGGGGACCACCTGGGGACGAACCCTTTTGAAAATTCGACGAATTGGGGTCAAAGGTCACGACGTAGGAGCGGGATCATTCCATCGCCATTATGCATCATAACTTACGTAAAAATGCTTCGATTTGGATAAAATGTTAGTATGTGGTAGGGGCTTGCCTGGGGACGAATTCTATTGTAAATGGACGAAATGGGGTCAAAGGTTAGGACACAGTAGCGGGATCTATTCCGTAGCCCTTATGCATCATAACTTACGTAAAAATGCTGCGATTGCGACAAAACTTTATCATGTTATTTCGGAGGTATTCTGAACCTGTTCTGTTGATTATCATCGAAATGGGATCAAAGGTCAGGGCACAGGACCGAGATGTATTCCACAGCCATTATTATCATAACTTGAGTGATAGCTTGAGCAATGATTTCTGGCATGTTGGAGCTCCTGAAGTATCGCCAGAATCTAAAAATCATTTTACAAACATTTTTAGATTCTGGCGATACTTCAGGGGCTATTATTGGATTTCAAAATTAGGCTAGCAAAGAAGCGCTATCAGTTCACGTTCCGGACACACTAACAGCAACAGAATCACGAAATTTTGTTGGCTCGTAGGGCCATAGTCGTCTTTTTGCACCTCGTCGAACTTTTTTTTTTTTTGAATTTAGATTTTGTTTACGAGAAATTAAATTTTTAAATTACACAAATTTCTCTATTCAGCGATGGTATCCATTTAAAAAAAAACCCCCAGATATATGGCAAACTATAAATCACAGCGCATTGCAATTTTTACAGCATAAACTAACAACTAGCGTCACTTTATTTTACTAAAGAAAAATGAAAAAAAAAAGTAATTTTCTGATTTTTAAGCATTTTTTAAAGAGGCAAACGGAAGGGACCCGCGATCTTCTATTGCTGCCTTCTCTTGTTAGCCAACGGACAAGCGTATTTCACAAATTGCTCGGGCAATTTTGCACATTTTGGAACACCGTTTGTGGCTAACGCAAGATATACACAGTGTGGCAAAGAATTTTTAAGACTGGGTCTGTAAAATGAAATGGAAACAAGAAATTATGATTTGTTTTGGTTCGTTGTTCAAAATAAGTCCCTCCTGCTTCAATACACTTGTTACAGTGATGATTCGAATGCCTGTTCCAGTTCACTTTGCGGAATTGCCTCCGAAGCAGGCGTCGAAGCTGTTTCTATGGTCGAAATATCATCAAAATAACACCCTTTTAACGTCATTTTAAGTTTTGGGAACAAGGAAAAGTCGCAGGGTGCTAAATCAGGGGAATATGATGGATGATTCAACACAAGACGTTATTTTTCGCCAAAAATCTACGAACAAGAAGTGAGGTGTGACTGGGTGCATTATCGTGCAACAAACACCAACTGTTTTCATTCCGATATTCTGGACGAATGCGACGAATTCTGCCCATCAAACGCCTCAAAACATTTAAATAAAACTCACCAGTAATTGTTTGTCCACTTGGAACAAATTCTTTGTGGATAATACCCTTACTATCGAAGAATGTAATGAGCATTGTTTTGATTTTCGATGGAACTTTTCTTGTTTTTTTGGCTTGTGGTGAGTTTTTTGACTTCCATTCCGCACTTTGTCGCTTTGTTTTAGGATCATATTGAAAGCACCATGTTTCATCACCTGTAACAATCGATTTTAAGAAGTTTGGATCATTTTCAGCGGCTGAAATGATGTCTCTGCAATGTGCACTTCTCCTTGATTTTTGTTCATTGGTTAACGTGTGTGGAACAAATTTAGCACAGACTTTTGTTTTGCCCAAATCTTCATGCAGGATGGTTCGAATCTTTTCTTTGTTGATGTTTAAAGACTCTTCCATCATTCTTAGTGACGCACATCGATTGTTTGCCACGAAATCACGCACTTTTTTCAATAATCTCAGGTGTCCTAGATGAACTTGGTCTTCCGGTATGCTTATCATCTTCTAGCGTCCAAAAAACGTTTGTGCCACAGGAAAAACATTTGATCTACTTAAACAAAACTCACCGTAAACTTGTTTCATCATTTGGTACGTTGGCACTTTTATAAAGTTTTGCGTTAAATTTAATAACAGCCCTTTGTTCCATCTTAATAATTGAACATGAAACAAATTTGACTTCTCTAATGAACGGCCGTTTCGTTTGAGTTACTTTAACAACTGCGCAGTACTTTTGGCAGAAAGCAAGCAGATGTTCGCGGTTTATGACGCAATCGCGATTACACTGGTGGCGCCACCGTAGGCTGAAATCTAGCGCCAGTCTTAAAAATTATTTGACGCACTGTGTATGTCTAACGGCGGTCGCCCTATTTTGAAACGCTATGATATGCAGATTTTCGTGGTCTATGGAGTGTTTTGGAGTTAAAATGATTGCTATTTTTAGAAGAAACTGTGCGTACCATGATAACGGGCCTGCCCATTTGCACCGTCCTTCTCCAGAAGATGAATCAGGAAGGCAGTGGGAAACCCATCATTCATTCGAAACTTTAATATTCACAGAAAGGAAATATATTCAACTTGAAACATAAGCTACTGAAATTCCACTGCCTTCACTTTTAATGCGAAAATGTCTTTACTGATTGTATTCCTACCACAGAACACCATTTCCGCTTCAGTTCACTGCATTGTTATTATGAGCAATTGACAAGATTCGAAAATCGCCCAATCAGTTCAAAGTCGTCATGAAGGTTCATGTTAATGCAATCCCTAATTCAATCAATCGAACGACTTACCTTTCGACAAACTTTCACTCGGGAAATAATGGAGCATGTCATGCAATGCCCTAATCTTTCCACTTACACATTTTACAATTTTGTCCTTCAATATATCGAGGCAGTAAAGTACTGTGAATTACGTTTCAAACACGATGAAAAGTCACATCAGTGTAAAGGAAATTTTCAGCTCCTAAGAAAAGGCAGTTTGCAGAGACTGAATTTAGAATACCACCAATAAATAGTGATTTGAATAAATGCGTAATTTATCATTTGAATCCTTCTTTTCTATCTACACTGGCTGAAAGTGAAAAAACAACGCCAAGAAGGAGACGTCTGATACCAACGAAATTTATACATAACGGAATACAGAGGAAAACGTGATCAAAACATTATGGCAAAATACAGCTGTATTTGCTGGTAAACTGAAAAATAACATTTCCATGTAACATGGTTAGTACGAGGTTGAACCGCCATGAACTGCGTCACACTGTGCAATTCTGGCATGGAGTCTGTCGTACAGATGTTGGATGTAAGTTTGGGGTATTGAGTTCCAAGCATCCTCAACCTGGACGCCTCAATCGGGGATGGTCGTGGCTAGAAAGTGAAAAAAGAACACCAAGAAGGAGACGTCTGATACCAACGAAATTTATACATAACGGAATACAGAGGAAAACGTGATCAAAACATTATGGCAAAATACAGCTGTATTTGCTGGTAAACTGAAAAATAACATTTCCATGTAACATGGTTAGTACGAGGTTGAACCGCCATGAACTGCGTCACACTGTGCAATTCTGGCATGGAGTCTGTCGTACAGATGTTGGATGTAAGTTTGGGGTATTGAGTTCCAAGCATCCTCAACCTGGACGCCTCAATCGGGGATGGTCGTGGCTAGAAAGTGAAAAAGAACACCAAGAAGGAGACGTCTGATACCAACGAAATTTATACATAACGGAATACAGAGGATAACGTGATCAAAACATTATGGCAAAATACAGCTGTATTTGCTGGTAAACTGAAAAATAACATTTCCATGTAACATGGTTACTACGAGGTTGAACCGCCATGAACTGCGTCACACTGTGCAATTCAGGCATGGAGTCTGTCGTACAGATGTTGGATGGAAGTTTGGGGTATTGAGTTCCAAGCATCCTCAACCTGGACGCCTAAATCGGGGATGGTCGTGGCTAGAAAGTGAAAAAAGAACACCAAGAAGGAGACGTCTGATACCAACGAAATTTATACATAACAGAATACAGAGGATAACGTGATCAAAACATTATGGCAAAATACAGCTGTATTTGCTGGTAAACTGAAAAATAACATTTCCATGTAACATGGTTAGTACGAGGTTGAACCGCCATGAACTGCGTCACACTGTGCAATTCTGGCATGGAGTCTGTCGTACAGATGTTGGATGTAAGTTTGGGGTATTGAGTTCCAAGCATCCTCAACCTGGACGCCTCAATCGGGGATGGTCGTGGCTAGAAAGTGAAAACAGAACACCAAGAAGGAGACGTCTGATACCAACGAAATTTATACATAACGGAATACAGAGGATAACGTGATCAAAACATTATGGCAAAATACAGCTGTATTTGCTGGTAAACTGAAAAATAACATTTCCATGTAACATGGTTACTACGAGGTTGAACCGCCATGAACTGCGTCACACTGTGCAATTCAGGCATGGAGTCTGTCGTACAGATGTTGGATGGAAGTTTGGGGTATTGAGTTCCAAGCATCCTCAACCTGGACGCCTAAATCGGGGATGGTCGTGGCTAGAAAGTGAAAAAAGAACACCAAGAAGGAGACGTCTGATACCAACGAAATTTATACATAACGGAATACAGAGGAAAACGTGATCAAAACATTATGGCAAAATACAGCTGTATTTGCTGGTAAACTGAAAAATAACATTTCCATGTAACATGGTTAGTACGAGGTTGAACCGCCATGAACTGCGTCACACTGTGCAATTCTGGCATGGAGTCTGTCGTACAGATGTTGGATGTAAGTTTGGGGTATTGAGTTCCAAGCATCCTCAACCTGGACGCCTCAATCGGGGATGGTCGTGGCTAGAAAGTGAAAAAAGAACACCAAGAAGGAGACGTCTGATACCAACGAAATTTATACATAACGGAATACAGAGGATAACGTGATCAAAACATTATGGCAAAATACAGCTGTATTTGCTGGTAAACTGAAAAATAACATTTCCATGTAACATGGTTACTACGAGGTTGAACCGCCATGAACTGCGTCACACTGTGCAATTCAGGCATGGAGTCTGTCGTACAGATGTTGGATGGAAGTTTGGGGTATTGAGTTCCAAGCATCCTCAACCTGGACGCCTAAATCGGGGATGGTCGTGGCTAGAAAGTGAAAAAAGAACACCAAGAAGGAGACGTCTGATACCAACGAAATTTATACATAACGGAATACAGAGGATAACGTGATCAAAACATTATGGCAAAATACAGCTGTATTTGCTGGTAAACTGAAAAATAACATTTCCATGTAACATGGTTAGTACGAGGTTGAACCGCCATGAACTGCGTCACACTGTGCAATTCTGGCATGGGGTCTGTCGTACAGATGTTGGATGTAAGTTTGGGGTATTGAGTTCCAAGCATCCTCAACCTGGACGCCTAAATCGGGGATGGTCGTGGCTAGAAAGTGAAAAAAGAACACCAAGAAGGAGACGTCTGATACCAACGAAATTAATACATAACGGAATACAGAGGATAACGTGATCAAAACATTATGGCAAAATACAGCTGTATTTGCTGGTAAACTGAAAAATAACATTTCCATGTAACATGGTTAGTACGAGGTTGAACCGCCATGAACTGCGTCACACTGGGCAATTCTGGCATGGAGTCTGTCGTACAGATGTTGGATGTAAGTTTGGGGTATTGAGTTCCAAGCATCCTCAACCTGGACGCCTAAATCGGGGATGGTCGTGGCTAGAAAGTGAAAAAAGAACACCAAGAAGGAGACGTCTGATACCAACGAAATTTATACATAACGGAATACAGAGGATAACGTGATCAAAACATTATGGCAAAATACAGCTGTATTTGCTGGTAAACTGAAAAATAACATTTCCATGTAACATGGTTAGTACGAGGTTGAACCGCCATGAACTGCGTCACACTGTGCAATTCTGGCATGGAGTCTGTCGTACAGATGTTGGATGTAAGTTTGGGGTATTGAGTTCCAAGCATCCTCAACCTGGACGCCTAAATCGGGGATGGTCGTGGCTAGAAAGTGAAAAAAGAACACCAAGAAGGAGACGTCTGATACCAACGAAATTTATACATAACGGAATACAGAGGATAACGTGATCAAAACATTATGGCAAAATACAGCTGTATTTGCTGTTAAACTGAAAAATAACATTTCCATGTAACATGGTTAGTACGAGGTTGAACCGCCATGAACTGCGTCACACTGTGCAATTCTGGCATGGAGTCTGTCGTACAGATGTTGGATGGAAGTTTGGGGTATTGAGTTCCAAGCATCCTCAACCTGGACGCCTAAATCGGGGATGGTCGTGGCTAGAAAGTGAAAAAAGAACACCAAGAAGGAGACGTCTGATACCAACGAAATTTATACATAACGGAATACAGAGGATAACGTGATCAAAACATTATGGCAAAATACAGCTGTATTTGCTGGTAAACTGAAAAATAACATTTCCATGTAACATGGTTAGTACGAGGTTGAACCGCCATGAACTGCGTCACACTGTGCAATTCTGGCATGGAGTCTGTCGTACAGATGTTGGATGTAAGTTTGGGGTATGGAGTTCCAAGCATCCTCAACCTGGACGCCTCAATCGGGGATGGTCGTGGCTGGAAAGTGAAAAAAGAACACCAAGAAGGAGACGTCTGATACCAACGAAATTTATACATAACGGAATACAGAGGATAACGTGATCAAAACATTATGGCAAAATACAGCTGTATTTGCTGGTAAACTGAAAAATAACATTTCCATGTAACATGGTTAGTACGAGGTTGAACCGCCATGAACTGCGTCACACTGTGCAATTCTGGCATGGAGTCTGTCGTACAGATGTTGGATGTAAGTTTGGGGTATTGAGTTCCAAGCATCCTCAACCTGGACGCCTAAATCGGGGATGGTCGTGGCTAGAAAGTGAAAAAAGAACAATAAGAAGGAGACGTCTGATACCAACGAAATTTATACATAACGGAATTCAGAGGATAACGTGATCAAAACATTATGGCAAAATACAGCTGTATTTGCTGGTAAACTGAAAAATAACATTTCCATGTAACATGGTTATACGAGGTTGAACCGCCATGAACTGCGTCACACTGTGCAATTCTGGCATGGAGTCTGTCGTACAGATGTTGGATGTAAGTTTGGGGTATTGAGTTCCAAGCATCCTCAACCTGGACGCCTCAATCGGGGATGGTCGTGGCTGGAAAGTGAAAAAAGAACACCAAGAAGGGGACGTCTGATACCAACGAAATTTATACATAACGGAATACAGAGGATAACGTGATCAAAACATTATGGCAAAATACAGCTGTATTTGCTGGTAAACTGAAAAATAACATTTCCATGTAACATGGTTAGTACGAGGTTGAACCGCCATGAACTGCGTCACACTGTGCAATTCTGGCATGGAGTCTGTCGTACAGATGTTGGATGTAAGTTTGGGGTATTGAGTTCCAAGCATCCTCAACCTGGACGCCTCAATCGGGGATGGTCGTGGCTAGAAAGTGAAAAAAGAACACCAAGAAGGAGACGTCTGATACCAACAAAATTTATACATAACGGAATACAGAGGATAACGTGATCAAAACATTATGGCAAAATACAGCTGTATTTGCTGGTAAACTGAAAAATAACATTTCCATGTAACATGGTTAGTACGAGGTTGAACCGCCATGAACTGCGTCACACTGTGCAATTCTGGCATGGAGTCTGTCGTACAGATGTTGGATGGAAGTTTGGGGTATTGAGTTCCAAGCATCCTCAACCTGGACGCCTAAATCCGGGATGGTCGTGGCTGGAAAGTGAAAAAAGAACACCAAGAAGGAGACGTCTGATACCAACGAAATTTATACATAACGGAATACAGAGGATAACGTGATCAAAACATTATGGCAAAATACAGCTGTATTTGCTGGTGAACTGAAAAATAACATTTCCATGTAACATGGTTAGTACGAGGTTGAACCGCCATGAACTGCGTCACACTGTGCAATTCTGGCATGGAGTCTGTCGTACAGATGTTGGATGTAAGTTTGGGGTATTGAGTTCCAAGCATCCTCAACCTGGACGCCTCAATCGGGGATGGTCGTGGCAAGAAAGTGAAAAAAGAACACCAAGAAGGAGACGTCTGATACCAACGAAATTTATACATAACGGAATACAGAGGATAACGTGATCAAAACATTATGGCAAAATACAGCTGTATTTGCTGGTAAACTGAAAAATAACATTTCCATGTAACATGGTTAGTACGAGGTTGAACCGCCATGAACTGCGTCACACTGTGCAATTCTGGCATGGAGTCTGTCGTACAGATGTTGGATGGAAGTTTGGGGTATTGAGTTCCAAGCATCCTCAACCTGGACGCCTAAATCCGGGATGGTCGTGGCTAGAAAGTGAAAAAAGAACACCAAGAAGGAGACGTCTGATACCAACGAAATTTATACATAACGGAATACAGAGGATAACGTGATCGAAACATTATGGCAAAATACAGCTGTATTTGCTGGTAAACTGAAAAATAACATTTCCATGTAACATGGTTAGTACGAGGTTGAACCGCCATAAACTGCGTCACACTGTGCAATTCTGGCATGGGGTCTGTCGTACAGATGTTGGATGTAAGTTTGGGGTATTGAGTTCCAAGCATCCTCAACCTGGACGCGTAAATCGGGGATGGTCGTGGCTGGCCGTGGAGACCGGATAAGTCGTTGTCCCATAAAATCACACACGTGCTCAATGGGGGACAAATCCAGTGAACCATGGAAGTTGTCTCACACCCTGAAGTACATGTTGCGTTGCACGTGCCGTGTGTGGGCGTGCGTTATCTTGCTGGAAAACACCACGATGGACCGACCTTACAAATGGCACAACAACGGGCTGAATGATGTTGTTGCTGTAGGAGGTGCTGTTTAACGTACCCGGTACAAACACTAGTTGTGTACGGGAGTGATAGCTGATCGCTCCCCACACAAGGAGACCAGATGTAGGCCCTGTGTGTCGCTGACGGATGCAAGAAGGGTGGAGACGCTCCCCTGTGTGTCTGCGAACACGCATACGGCCATCATTGGCTCCCAAGCAGAATCTGCTTTCATCGCTGAACACGACAGATCGCCATTGCGATATCCAGTACAGACGTTGGCGACACCACTGCAGCCGTTCCTGACGGTGGGCTGGAGTCAGAGGTACACATGCCAGAGGCACACGTGCACGTAGTCCTGCATCCAGTAGACGGTTGGGGATTGTTCGCACAGTCACCTCAGGTGCAACGGCAGCTCGGATTTGCGTCGCAGTGGATGTTCAGCTTGACAACGCCGCTCTTCTTATGCGTCGATCGGTCCGCTCATCAGTCCGTCTGTGACTCCCGGTTCCACGTCTTCTCGTGTGGGAATGTTCCTCGGACCATCTACGCCACCATCGTACCACCACCGTCCAATTCGCTCCGCAATACGACGATACGACCACCCGGCCTCGCGGAGTCCGACTAGATGACCTCGCTCAAAGTCCGATAACTGCTGAAATCGTACACGTCTTCCATGTCCAGGCATTGCAGCTTCTTCGGGGTATTCGCACGTGTCCGTACGTCGACGACTGATTATATACACTTCGCCGTACTCCTTAAATACCACCAACGATAATTTGCATATTATGCCGTGCTGTGGCGTAAGAGCTCACCGGTTGGTCCCGAAATTAGCATCACACCTACGTAAACTCGACCCCATTAACTTATGTAAATTTCATGAACGTCCGCCAATTCCTTCTTGGTGTTCTTGTTTCACTTTCCGGCAGTGTATGCTTTATGTTATCGCCCACTTCATCGAGAACGAGATTTATTAAACGGTTTCCCGTTTATTCTGCCTGAAAAATTTTTGAAGTTGATGAATATGCTATGTCTCCGCACTGCATGCGAAGTTCACAATATTCTTCCCACATTTAGCCCGTAGGCCTAGGCTAGGTAAAGGCATCCTGGAATGTAGGGCATCGGAAAAATTCGTAGAATCTTGCACTGTTCTGAGTGCACCGTGCATATGCATTTATAGTACACTCAGTTTGCTTTGCAATGTGTAACGTGTAGCTCTTATCTTTGCTTGCAATGTTACATATGGAAATAACGCAGAACCAACACGAGGAGGTGGCTGCACTTTGAGTTCCGCCCACCCTCCCGCCAGCTAAGAATTTTGTTTCTACGTGGTATACTTCGTTAGGTCATCCGCTTTACTCGAAAAATGTGACATTAATTGCCGTGATGCAATTCTTGCTCTTATGAACGAATCTCTACTAGGCATCATTACAGTCGATAATGATCCACGAAAAATGAAGCTATTTAAGGATGTAAAGGACAGCAAAGTCGTTCGCGGACTCTATTTTGATGGAAGGAATCACTCAACTCTGTTCCTAGATAAGAAAGATGATAAATATTATCGTTCCGAGAAGAAAGAAGAGCACATAACTGTCTTGGAGAAGTCTGGAGCGAAGTACCTTGGCCATGTAAACCACGCTTCTGCTCATAGCAGAAGCATCGTAAACAGCATCACAAATGCACTATCTACCAACAAGTAATTGGACACCTGTGAAAGCAAAGGAAAACGAAGTTCATTCACATTCAATAGTTGGTGGAGCCTCCACGAACGGAGATTACAGCTGCGACCCTCCGGGGCATACTCTCAACCAGGCACTGTACGACGGCTAGCGGTATTTTCTTCCACTCGGCTAGGAGAAGACAGGTCAGTTACATCACCGATTTCGGACGGTAGGGGCACCCCTTAATTTGACGCTCCAACTCGTCCCAGACGTGCTGGATAAGGTTAACGTCCAGGGGCAGTCCATTTGATTAACTCCATTGTCACCATACCAAGCCATGGTGGACCTCACGACATGACAGGTGGCATTGTCATCCTGGAAGTAACATGGGTCCACCCCGTAAAACTGCCACAACGTAGGAAGCGCATGGTTATCCAAAATGGTGCAGTTGGTCTCGGAGTTGAGCCTACCAGGAATTGCGACCAAGGGTCCCGTGCCATAGCCGGAGAAACACCCCCATAGCATAATTCCACCGCCGCCGAACTTCACAGTTGGCACAATACATTCCGGCAGGAGGCGTTCTAAAGGCAGACGCCAAACCCAGACCCTGTCATCCGAACGGTAGAGGTTGAACCTTGATTCGTCGCTCCAGAGAACCTGTTTCCACTGTTCAACGGTCCACTATCGACGTTCTTTGCACCACGTTAGTCGAGCAGCGCTATTGGACTTGGTGATCAAAGGCTTGTGGGTCCATGATAACCGAGCAGATGGGCTTCCTTACGGATGGTATTCATCGAAAGAACACTCGCGGATGCCTGTTGAAACTCCTCGCGGATGTTTCCAATCGATTTGGTGCGGTTCTTCCGAATTTCTCTGGCCAGCACCCGTCGGTCTCTAACTCCCAGTTTTGTGGGTCTGCCGGGTCGGGGCACATTCCGACAGTCACCTCTCATCATCCACTTGCCAATCACGTAGGCCACTGTCGATTTTGGGTACTTCAATTTGCTGGATATGTCATCGGCCATTTCTGTGATACCCGACGATTACACCTTTCTCGAAATCAGAGAGCTCCGAACTGCGTGGCATCTTGCATGCGACTGGTTGCGTTGTTGTTTCCCACACGATATTTAACGGTGGCGGCCGTGACGTTTATCAGGACCACAGATATCGTCGATTGCAGGGGTGTCTAATTACGTGTTGGTAGATAGTATATTTTAGAAGTTAATGGCATTGACTCAAGTCACATCATTGCTGTAGGATTCAGTGCAACTGGTATATATACCGGCAGGAAAAACGGGGCTATACGTCAACTGGAAATTCAGTTGCAACGTTCTTTGCAGTGGATAGTGTGCTTGTTCCGTTTCAAGAAACTTCCATTTTGCTATTTGCTTGTTGAACTCGAGGGGAAATCAACAGTTACTACCAGTGGCGTAGGAATGCTTTTGATTTAGGAGGGTACAAGCTCATGAACCTTACATCTCAAGGATTAAGCCATCTATGGATGACCCCCTCCGAATTGTTTTTTGGGGAGGGGGGAGGGGTAGTATATTAGAGTTTTTATAAAATACGTATACTAATCAGGAATTCATCGAATGAACATTGTTATCATCATATTATTATTAATTATTACCATTATTACTTTTATCGCTGACAAAAAGTTCCCATTATTAATTTCTTATCAGAAAATGAATACAGAAGTTTTTTTGTGTTTTCTCTCTTGTTAATTTTTGAACTTTTTTTTCCATTAAAATATTGAGCAGGGATAAGTCAACATTAGGATGAATTTCTGTCAGCAGAGTTTGGAAAAGAGGGATTTCTCAGGAAATGTTATATAACTCTTTACAAGAACGAATTAAATTTCTTATCATTTTTGTTTACGTTAATAAAGTAAAACCGCAGTAAGATAGAAACTGCTCTACCCGAGAAGATAGTACCATTGAAGCATTATGAAGTCTATATTAAAAACTTTGAACGATACATACGCTGACAATTGATGTAAAAAGCACATTGATCTGGTGCAAAGCTAAATGATGGTGGAGATATCGAAGAATTGGTGTTCTATGAGTGGTATGTGAAATCCGTAATGCACTTGTTGTATTGCTACAGATCTTAAGACAGAAAACAATTTTAGATACATAGGCTGACAATTGATGTAAAAAGCACATTGATCTGGTGCAAAGCTAAATGATGGTGGAGATATCGAGGAATTGGAGTTCTATGAGTGGTATGTGGAATCCGTAATGCACTTGTTGTATTGGTACAGATCTTAAGACAGAAAACAATTTTAGATACATAGGCTGACAATTGATGTAAAAAGCACATTATTCTGGTGCAAAGCTAAATGATGGTGGAGATATCGAGGAATTGTAGTTCTATGAGTGGTATGTGAAATCCGTAATGCACTTGTTGTATTGCTACAGATCTTAAGACAGAAAACAATTTTAGATACATAGGCTGACAATTGATGTAAAAAGCACATTGGTCTGGTGTAAAGCTAAATGATGGTGGAGATATCGACGAATTGGAGTTCTATGAGTGGTATGTGAAATCCGTAATGCACTTGTTGTATTGCTACAGATCTTAAGACAGAAAACAATTTTAGATACATAGGCTGACAATTGATGTAAAAAGAACATTATTCTGGTGCAAAGCTAAATGATGGTGGAGATATCGAGGAATTGGAGTTCTATGAGTGGTATGTGAAATCCGTAATGCACTTGTTGTATTGCTACAGATCTTAAGACAGAAAACAATTTTAGATACATAGGCTGACAATTGATGTAAAAAGCACATTATTCTGGTGCAAAGCTAAATGATGGTGGAGATATCGAGGAATTGGAGTTCTATGAGTGGTATGTGAAATCCGTAATGCGCTTGTTGTATTGCTACAGATCTTAAGACAGAAAGCAATTTTAGATACATAGGCTGACAATTGATGTAAAAAGCACATTATTCTGGTGCAAAGCTAAATGATGGTGGAGATATCGAGGAATTGGAGTTCTATGAGTGGTATGTGAAATCCGTAATGCACTTGTTGTATTGCTACAGTTCTTAAGACAGAAAACAATTTTAGATACATAATCTGACAATTGATGTAAAAAGCACATTATTCTGGTGCAAAGCTAAATGATGGTGGAGATATCGAGGAATTGGAGTTCCATGAGTGGTATGGAAATCCGTAATGCACTTGTTGTATTGCTACAGATCTTAAGACAGAAAACAATTTTAGATACGTAGGCTGACAATTGATGTAAAAAGCACATTGGTCTGGTGCAAAGTTAAATGATGGTGGAGATATCGAGGAATTGGAGTTCTATGAGTGGTATGTGAAATCTGTAATGCACTTGTTGTATTGCTACAGATCTTAAGACAGAAAACAATTTTAGATACATAGGCTGACAATTGATGTAAAAAGCACATTATTCTGGTGCAAAGCTAAATGATGGTGGAGATATCGAGGAATTGGAGTTCTATGAGTGGTATGTGAAATTCGTAATGCACTTGTTGTATTGCTACAGATCTTAAGAAAGAAAACAATTTTAGATACATACTCTGACAATTGATGTAAAAAGCACATTGGTCTGGTGCAAAGGTAAATGATGGTGGAGATATCGAGGAATTGGAGTTCTATGAGTGGTATGTGAAATCCGTAATGCACTTGTTGTATTGCTACAGATCTTAAGACAGAAAACAATTTTAGATACATAGGCTGACAATTGATGTAAAAAGCACATTGGTCTGGTGGAAAGCTAAATGATTTTGGAGGTATCGAGGAATTTGAGTTCTATGAGTGGTATGTGAAATCCGTAATGCACTTGTTGTATTGCTACAGATCTTAAGACAGAAAACAATTTTAGATACATAGGCTGACAATTGATGTAAAAAGCACATTGGTCTGGTGCAAAGCTAAATGATGGTGGAGATATCGAGGAATTGGAGTTCTATGAGTGGTATGTGAAATCCGCAATGCACTTGTTGTATTGCTACAGATCTTAAGACAGAAAACAATTTTAGATACATACGCTGACAATTGATGTAAAAAGCACATTGGTCTGGTTGAAAGCTAAATGATTTTGGAGATATCGAGGAATTTGAGTTCTATGAGTGGTATGTGGAATCAGTAATGCACTTGTTGTATTGCTACAGATCTTAAGACAGAAAACAATTTTAGATACATAGGCTGACAATTGATGTAAAAAGCCCATTGGTCTGGTGCAAAGCTAAATGATGGTGGAGATATCGACGAATTGGAGTTCTATGAGTGGTATGTGGAATCCGTAATGCACTTTTTGTATTGCTACAGATCTTAAGACAGAAAGCAATTTTAGATACATAGGCTGACAATTGATGTAAAAAGCACATTGGTCTGGTGCAAAGCTAAATGATGGTGGAGATATCGAGGAATTGGAGTTTTATGAGTGGTATGTGGAATCCGTAATGCACTTGTTGTATTGCTACAGATCTTAAGCCAGAAAACAATTTAAGTGCCGGGGCTGCGGGCGCTGAAATGTCCACTTGTGCATTAAATTTGTTTTTTAAAGTGCAGAAAGGACCACCTGATCAAGATGCATGGAATTTTAAGAGAAAAGAAACATTGATTACAAGTATGTTATCAAGCCCTAGCCCTACTATATGCTGTTTGAAGTTATTAACAGAAACCTCGTGCTCTTCATTTCCCTGCAGAACTAATTTGCTGAAGTTTCTCAGATGGTTGGCCAGTGTTTGGTGGATGAAAAGCCTCCCACTACAAGCTTCGGATGTGAAAAAAAACCCAGATGACCCGTGATATTTGTTTGAAAAAAAAGAGAATAGAATAAAAATAAGTAGCGTATATATTTTACAGTTCACTCTTTATGAATGATTGGTTTGTGTTTGCTCATATCTGGGGGGGGGGGGAGGTTACAGTAGATATTAATGTACCCCTCTGCAAAATTTGGGTTTAGGGGTATATTGTAACCCTGCATCCCCCGTGCCTACGTCACTGGGTACTACAACTCGTTCAGCAGAGATTGGGGCAGCTTTCGACGGCTGTGAAACCTTCCAGTAGTTGAGGTTGCAGCTATTCACGTAGAATGGGCAGAACACATGAAAGAATTGCAGATTACACGTGAACTGAGTATCAACCAGTAGTATTTACTGGAAATTTGTTGCGCCGTATCATAGGGAGACTCTGATGTCAGCCTTTCTAGAAGAAATCCAGGACCACTGTCACATTCGCGGTGACAGACGACAGCTAACAGAACTATGCGTCTTCATTTCTCCACTGAAAACCCATCGCAACCTTTGATATGTGTTCACAACTACATACTGAAGATATATACCCCGGTCTGGTTTTCCGCATTCAGAAAGGATCTATAGAGTGGAAACAGACATAGGAGCCCATGGAAACTCTTCCCATAGATAGTGGCGCCCCCACGGACCTAAAACAGAAGCAAAATGTGACGACCGCAGCGCCACCGCACCATCTTGGAAGACATGCCTTTACTTCAGAAATAACAAAAAAAAATTACGAAGATGGAAAACAATTTTTACAAATGTTGGGCGATTATGGAAATACAGGCTACACAAATGCCGAGTAAAAAAAGATAAGCCAAAAAGCTAACGAAGCCAATAACGTAAATGTCAAAGCAGATGACAATTGAATACAAATTAGAATTGAAAGTGAAGCAGAGTGGGTATGGAAGAAACAATCAAATGAACAACAGACACGTAAAAACCCAAAAGTTATGAATTCTGTAAGGAAAAGTATACGATCAATAAGTAATAAGCAAAATAATACCACTTATTAGAACTCTAGAGGAAATGAAAACCAAAAGGAATCTTCAACACTGCCGGAGAGCAAGCCAAAGTCAACAGTCAAAGTAAAAAACATGACATTAACGGACAAAAATCACGTGGTTCTTGGGTGTTACCTGGGAAACCAGCTGTCAATCAACCGTAGTTCTGTTTTAGGTCACTGGTGCGCTGCAGTCGACTTCATGACGTCATGAGTTTCAGCTTAATACAGCCAGTGTCTTCTCTATATATTCTTCCTTTATGCGGAGATGATCAGATAAACCACAGACACGTAAAAACCCAAAAGTTATGAATTCTGTAAGGAAAAGTATACGACCAGTAAGTAATAAGCAAAATAATACCACTTATTAGAACGCTAGAGGAAATGAAAACCAAAAAGGAATCTTCAACACTGCCGGATAGCAAGCCAAAGTCAACAGTCAAAGTAAAAAACATGACATTAACGGACAAAAATCACGTGATTCGTGGGTGTTCCCTGGGAAACCAGCTGTCAATCAACCGTAGTTCTGTTTTAGGTCACTGGTGCGCTGCAGTCGACTTCATGACGTCATGAGTTTCAGCTTAATACAGGCAGTGTCTTCTCTATATATCCTTCCTTTATGGGGAGATGATCAGATGAACAACAGACACGTAAAAACCCAAAAGTTATGAATTCTGTAAGGAAAAGTATACGATCAATAAGTAATAAGCAAAATAATACCACATATTAGAACGCTAGAGAAATTGAAAACCAAAAAGAATCTTAAAATTAATAAAGTATTGCGTGTATTCGTCTTAAACAGTGCCGGATAGCAAGCCAAAGTCAACAGTCAAAGTAAAAAACATGACAATAACGGACAAAAATCACGTGATTCGTGGGTGTTCCCTGGGAAACCAGCTGTCAATCAACTGTAGTTCTGTGTTAGGTCACTGGTGCGCTGCAGTCGACTTCATGACGTCATGAGTTTCAGCTTAATACAGGCAGTGTCTTCTCTATATATCCTTCCTTTATGCGGAGATGATCAGATGAACAACAGACACGTAAAAACCCAAAAGTTATGAATTCTGTAAGGAAAAGTATACGGTCAATAAGTAATAATCAAAATAATACCACTTATTAGGACGCTAGAGGAATTGAAAACCAAAAAGAATCTTAAAATTAATAAAGTATTGCGTGTATTCGTCTTAAACACTGCCGGATGGCAAGCCAAAGTCAAAAGTCAAAGTAAAAACATTCGTTCGAACAAAAATCACGTGGTTCTTGGGTGTTCCCTGGGAAACCAGCTGTCAATCAACTGTAGTTCTGTTTTAGGTCACTGGTGCGCTGCAGTCGACTTAATGACGTCATGAGTTTCAGCTTTATACAGGCAGTGTCTTCTCTATATATCCTTCCTTTATGCGGAGATGATCAGATGAACAACAGACACGTAAAAACCCAAAAGTTATGAATTCTGTAAGGAAAAGTATACGGTCAATAAGTAATAATCAAAATAATACCACTTATTAGGACGCTAGAGGAAATGAAAACCAAAAAAGAATCTTCAACACTGCCGGATAGCAAGCCAAAGTCAACAGTCAAAGTAAAAAACATGACATTAACGGACAAAAATCACGTGATTAGTGGGTGTTACCTGGAAAACCAGCTGTCAATCAACTGTAGTTCTGTTTTAGGTCACTGGTGCGCTGCAGTCGACTTCATGACGTCATGAGTTTCAGCTTTATACAGGCAGTGTCTTCTCTATATATCCTTCCTTTATGCGGAGATGATCAGATGAACAACAGACACGTAAAAACCCAAAAGTTATGAATTCTGTAAGGAAAAGTATACGGTCAATAAGTAATAATCAAAATAATACCACTTATTAGGACGCTAGAGGAAATGAAAACCAAAAAGAATCTTCAACACTGCCGGATAGCAAGCCAAAGTCAACAGTCAAAGTAAAAAACATGACATTAACGGACAAAAATCACGTGATTAGTGGGTGTTACCTGGAAAACCAGCTGTCAATCAACTGTAGTTCTGTTTTAGGTCACTGGTGCGCTGCAGTCGACTTCATGACGTCATGAGTTTCAGCTTTATACAGGCAGTGTCTTCTCTATATATATTTCCTTTATGCGGAGATGATCAGATGAACAACAGACACGTAAACACCCAAAAGTTATGAATTCTGTAAGGAAAAGTATACGGTCAGTAAGTAATAAGCAAAATAATACCACTTATTAGGACGCTAGAGGAAATGAAAACCAAAAAGGAATCTTCAACACTGCCGGATAGCAAGCCAAAGTCAACAGTCAAAGTAAAAACCATGACATTAACGGACAAAAATCACGTGGTTCTTGGGTGTTCCCTGGAAAACCAGCTGTCAATCAACTGTAGTTCTGTTTTAGGTCACTGGTGTGCTGCAGTCGACTTCATGACGTCATGAGCTTCAGCTTAATACAGTCAGTGTCTTCTCTATATATCCTTCCTTTATGGTTTTCCGTAAAGAAGAATCCCTCGTGCACATAAGGGCCAAGCACTTTAGAAAAATGATCAAATTTTCGCGCTTCATGGATTTGAAGTGCAAAGTAATCATTGATGCATTGATCGAGAGAAACACGTTCATCAGTCACCCAGATAATATATTGCTAAGTATGATTGCGGACGAACGCACTCAAGTTAGAGCTCTTGGATGGAGAAGAATAAAGAAAGCTAGACAACAACAAATGAATGATGTCTCAAGAGAATTCGAAGTGCCGCAATTAAATTTGGATGCCAATGAATATTACGAGATGATCGATTGAACTAAAACGCATCTTATCGAACAACCCTGACAAAAATACTTCTCAGATAAAGATCTGGATCGAGTTGGCGAGAAAATAACCACGTTTCCCAGCCACACGCAAGCTGTGGAACGTACCGTAAAACTGGTGGCCGAAGCAGCTGCCTTAGTGTGTGGATTTGAAGCTAGAGATTCGTTCCTAAGAGCAACAATTGCATCACGGCAGTTAATGCCATATTGTTCGGGTAAAGCGGATTACTGAACAAAATATACCACGTATAAATAAAATTCTGAGCTTGAGGGAGGGTGGACGGAACTCGAAGTGCAGCCACCTCCACGTGGTGAGTTCTCTGTTGTTTCCATATGTGACATTGGAAGCAAGCGAAAAGCAACACGCTACACATTGCAAAGCGAACTGAGTGTGTTACACATGTACACGCACGGTGCACTCAGAACAGAGCAATTTCCTACGAGTTTTTCCGATGCCATACAGGCCAGGATGCCTTTAGCTAGTCTAGGCCAAATGCGGGAAGAAAATAGCGAACTTCGCGTGCAGTGCGGAGGCATAGCATATTGATCCACTTCAAACCTTTTTTCACTGTTATTGGGAACACTAAAGAACACTTTTCCGCACTAAGTGTTACTCGATTCTAATTACAAAAAAAAAAAAAATCCATTCGTTTTTGCTTACTGCCCAATGAGGTCGGAAAAACGCGAACTCAGTGTGCCGTGCGGAGACGTAAGGTATTTGCCGATTTAAAAAAAAACATTCTTTTGTTATTCTTGTTGACCCACATGGCAACTTGTCCGCTCTAGGCAACTTGTCCGCTCTAGGCAAATTAAAAAAAAAAGGCCGTTTTTTCGGCCTACCCTATTGGACATTGTCCATGGTCGGTTTTGACTTCTTTCGATTCCCGAAATTCCGTGTGATTGAGGAATTTCAATTAAAACTAAGTGGCCGTTTGCTTGAACCCTTTAACGAAAGTTGGATCACTAAAAAAAATCGTTTGAATTGAAAAACGTAAAAAATGGCAACAAGAGTCCGTCTGTTAGCTCAACAATTGCTTAATCTGAGGGTGCCCCCCACGAAGGACTCCCTGATTTTAAAACGAAATAACTCGGAAACGGAAATCTACAGAATATTGAAACAAGTGGTAGGTTGATTTGGAATGCCGTAAAAATCTGATGCAGAAGTTTCAAAAATTTTTTTTTTAGATTGGAGGTTTAACGACCGCCGTGAGCAACTCAATGGGTTATAAGCAGTCGCCCGTCCCTAATTTAAGGTCACTAGCTCCAGGGAAGGGAGAGAGCCAGTGCCGTAAGACAAACACAACATCCATACCTAACCGGGATTCGAACCCGGACCCCTTACGGACGAATGATCAGTTTCAAAATTACTTACAAATGTTAGTAGTATTAAAAGAAATCCGTCTTGTTGCACGATGATATTTATTCAGCTAAAAAACGAAATCTATATACAGTTTAAAAAACACATGAGCACTTTCGGTGTCACATTGACACCTTCATCAGATGTAATTTCACCATGTGGCTACATGCTGGTCTTAAGTACGTGGAGTAGATGCATCATGGGAAAGGTAATGTCAATGTCACATGATATACCAGATAACAAGACGATAAAAAAGGCATAGTTAGCCAATGATCACTTAACAGAAGCAATTGCTATTGTGCTGGTCTTAAGTACGTGGAGTAGATGCATCATGGGAAAGGTAATGTCAGTGTCACATGATATACCAGATAACAATAAAAAAGGCATAGTTGGCCAATGATCACTTAACAGAAGCAATTGCTATTGTGCTGGTCTTAAGTACGTGGAGTAGATGCATCATGGGAAAGGTAATGTCAATGTCACATGATATACCAGATAACAAGACAATAAAAAAAGGCATAGTTAGCCAATGATCACTTAACAGAAGCAATTGCTATTGTGCTGGTCTTAAGTACGTGGAGTAGATGCATCATGGGAAAGGTAATGTCAATGTCACATGATATACCAGATAACAAGACAATAAAAAAGGCATAGTTAGCCAATGATCACTTAACAGAAGCAATTGCTATTGTGCTGGTCTTAAGTACGTGGAGTAGATGCATCATGGGAAAGGTAATGTCAATGTCACATGATATACCAGATAACAAGACAATAAAAAAGGCATAGTTGGCCAATGATCACTTAACAGAAGCAATTGCTATTGTGCTGGTCTTAAGTACGTGGAGTAGATGCATCATGGGAAAGGTAATGTCAATGTCACATGATATACCAGATAACAAGACAATAAAAAAGGCATAGTTAGCCAATGATCACTTAACAGAAGCAATTGCTATTGTGCTGGTCTTAAGTACGTGGAGTAGATGCATCATGGGAAAGGTAATGTCAATGTCACATGATATACCAGATAACAAGACAACAAAAAAGGCATAGTTAGCCAATGATCACTTAACAGAAGCAATTGCTATTGTGCTGGTCTTAAGTACGTGGAGTAGATGCATCATGGGAAAGGTAATGTCAATGTCACATGATATACCAGATAACAAGACAATAAAAAAGGCATAGTTAGCCGATGATCACTTAACAGAAGCAATTGCTATTGTGCTGGTCTTAAGTACGTGGAGTAGATGCATCATGGGAAAGGTAATGTCAATGTCACATGATATACCAGATAACAAGACAATAAAAAAAGGCATAGTTAGCCAATGATCACTTAACAGAAGCAATTGCTATTGTGCTGGTCTTAAGTACGTGGAGTAGATGCATCATGGGAAAGGTAATGTCAACGTCACATGATATACCAGATAACAAGACAATAAAAAAGGCATAGTTAGCCAATGATCACTTAACAGAAGCAATTGCTATTGTGCTGGTCTTAAGTACGTGGAGCAGATGCATCATGGGAAAGGTAATGTCAATGTCACATGATATACCAGATAACAAGACAATAAAAAAAAGGCATAGTTAGCCAATGATCACTTAACAGAAGCAATTGCTATTGTGCTGGTCTTAAGTACGTGGAGTAGATGCATCATGGGAAAGGTAATGTCAATGTCACATGATATACCAGATAACAAGACAATAAAAAAGGCATAGTTAGCCGATGATCACTTAACAGAAGCAATTGCTATTGTGCTGGTCTTAAGTACGTGGAGTAGATGCATCATGGGAAAGGTAATGTCAATGTCACATGATATACCAGATAACAAGACAATCAAAAAAAGGCATAGTTAGCCAATGATCACTTAACAGAAGCAATTGCTATTGTGCTGGTCTTAAGTACGTGGAGTAGATGCATCATGGGAAAGGTAATGTCAATGTCACATGATATACCAGATAGCAAGACAATAAAAAAAGGCATAGTTAGCCAATGATCACTTAACAGAAGCAATTGCTATTGTGCTGGTCTTAAGTACGTGGAGTAGATGCATCATGGGAAAGGTAATGTCAATGTCACATGATATACCAGATAACAAGACAATAAAAAAAGGGCATAGTTAGCCAATGATCACTTAACAGAAGCAATTGCTATTGTGCTGGTCTTAAGTACGTGGAGTAGATGCATCATGGGAAAGGTAATGTCAATGTCACATGATATACCAGATAACAAGACAATAAAAAAAGGCATAGTTAGCCAATGATCACTTAACAGAAGCAATTGCTATTGTGCTGGTCTTAAGTACGTGGAGTAGATGCATCATGGGAAAGGTAATGTCAATGTCACATGATATACCAGATAGCAAGACAATAAAAAAAAGGCATAGTTAGCCAATGATCACTTAACAGAAGCAATTGCTATTGTGCTGGTCTTAAGTACGTGGAGTAGATGCATCATGGGAAAGGTAATGTCAATGTCACATGATATACCAGATAGCAAGACAATAAAAAAAAGGCATAGTTAGCCAATGATCACTTAACAGAAGCAATTGCTATTGTGCTGGTCTTAAGTACGTGGAGTAGATGCATCATGGGAAAGGTAATGTCAATGTCACATGATATACCAGATAACAAGACAATAAAAAAAAGGCATAGTTAGCCAATGATCACTTAACAGAAGCAATTGCTATTGTGCTGGTCTTAAGTACGTGGAGTAGATGCATCATGGGAAAGGTAATGTCAATGTCACATGATATACCAGATAGCAAGACAATAAAAAAAAGGCATAGTTAGCCAATGATCACTTAACAGAAGCAATTGCTATTGTGCTGGTCTTAAGTACGTGGAGTAGATGCATCATGGGAAAGGTAATGTCAATGTCACATGATATACCAAATAACAAGACAATAAAAAAAGGCATAGTTAGCCAATGATCACTTAACAGAAGCAATTGCTATTGTGCTGGTCTTAAGTACGTGGAGTAGATGCATCATGGGAAAGGTAATGTCAATGTCACATGATATACCAGATAACAAGACAATAAAAAAAGGCATAGTTAGCCAATGATCACTTAACAGAAGCAATTGCTATGGTGCTGGTCTTAAGTACGTGGAGTAGATGCATCATGGGAAAAGGTAATGTCAATGTCACATGATATACCAGATAACAAGACAATAAAAAAGGCATAGTTAGCCAATGATCACTTAACAGAAGCAATTGCTATTGTGCTGGTCTTAAGTACGTGGAGTAGATGCATCATGGGAAAGGTAATGTCAATGTCACATGATATACCAGATAACAAGACAATAAAAAAAAGGCATAGTTAGCCAATGATCACTTAACAGAAGCAATTGCTATTGTGCTGGTCTTAAGTACGTGGAGTAGATGCATCATGGGAAAGGTAATGTCAATGTCACATGATATACCAGATAACAAGACAATAAAAAAAGCATAGTTAGCCAATGATCACTTAACAGAAGCAATTGCTATTGTGCTGGTCTTAAGTACGTGGAGTAGATGCATCATGGGAAAGGAAATGTCAATGTCACATGATATACCAGATAATAAGACAATAAAAAAAGGCATAGTTAGCCAATGATCACTTAACAGAAGCAATTGCTATTGTGCTGGTCTTAAGTACGTGGAGTAGATGCATCATGGGAAAGGAAATGTCAATGTCACATGATATACCAGATAATAAGACAATAAAAAAAGGCATAGTTAGCCAATGATCACTTAACAGAAGCAATTGCTATTGTGCTGGTCTTAAGTACGTGGAGTAGATGCATCATGGGAAAGGAAATGTCAATGTCACATGATATACCAGATAATAAGACAATAAAAAAAGGCATAGTTAGCCAATGATCACTTAACAGAAGCAATTGCTATTGTGCTGGTCTTAAGTACGTGGAGTAGATGCATCATGGGAAAGGAAATGTCAATGTCACATGATATACCAGATAATAAGACAATAAAAAAAAGGCATAGTTAGCCAATGATCACTTAACAGAAGCAATTGCTATTGTGCTGTCCTTCCCAACAAGATTGCTCCAAGGTTCAGGTAAAACATAAGGATAATAGTCATTACAGCAACGTGTATTATAAGCCGAAATATAGAGGCTTTCTGCAAATAACAAGGAATAAACAGAGTTAGGTGTGTTTATAATCTCAGCGTTGTCCCAGTCTGGGATGGAATTTCCAGCACTTATGGTTCTTGCAAAAGAGGTGCTTTGGTGATTCATTTTTAGCTCATATCTGTGTTCATTTAATCTCAAATCCAAATTTCTTTTGGTAGAACCCCACATAATGATTGTTTAGTTCACCAGAGTTAGTGTCGAGCATAGGAATTACATACACACTCCATTTTTTTCATTTTGTCAATTTTGTCACGATCGTTGCGAATAAAAAATTCGATATTTATTCAGCTAAAAAACGAAATCTATATACAGGTTTTTAAACTGTATATAGATTTCGTTTTTTAGCTGAATAAATATCATTGTGCAACAAGACGGATTTCTTTTAATACCAGTATTCATGCGCGAATTATAGTGTCTACCGTCTACTTACAAATGTTGCCGACAGGTGGCGCTGTACGCTGTAGTCGCAGTAGGGAGTCCGAGAAATAGTCTATAAACTGTCCTTTGCGAGCCGTCGTTGCAATCACATGACAATCGATTCAAAGTGCGCAACTTTCGCAGCACAGAGATGGCGCAAACGAAGAATGAAATTTTCAGTCACCCTCCGTAGCGTGTCAACGGAAATGGATGCGCATGACTCACTGATCAACTCTTCAAGCTCGTCAAGTGTTGCAGGATTGTTCTGGAAAACAGTGTCCTTCAATATGCCCCACAAAAAGTAGTCGCATGGGGTAAGATCGGATGAGTATGGAGGCCAATCCATGCCTGTTCCAGTAAATGTGGAATAGTTCAAAGCAATGACTCTATTCCCGAAGTATTCCTCAAGAAAGGCAAAAACCGCTGGGGTACAGTGTGGTCGGGCCACATCTTTCATGAACCACGAAGTGCCTGATACACGAGTACCAGAAAAACACGTTGCTCCACGGAATACATGACTACATCCACTTCCTTCAAAACGTTAACCTCCTTTCACGTTTCGACAGCGAAACTGTCCGAAGACTGATCGCTCTGTGCTTCACAGCATTATTTATAGGACCGCACTGCGACTACAGCATACAGCGCCACCTTTCGGCAACATTTCTAAGTACTTTTGAAACTTCTGTATCTGATTTTTATGGCACTTCAAACAAACATACCACTTGTTTTATTCTTATGTCGATCTCCGTTTCCGAGTTATTTCATTTAAGAATCAGGCAGTCCTTTGTGGGACACCCTGTATAACAAAAAAATGAAGTTTGCGCATGTGTCTGTCTTTTGCGATACAAAATGAAAAGCGTTGTTTCCGATCTGAGTGTGTCTTTCCTCTTTGTTTACGAGCAAACTGATCACAACCAATGTGAAGGCGTGAAGGAAAGTACACTGCTGGACAATTGCTAAGGACGGATCATAAACGGCTATATAGCGCATAAAAAAGTAAGTGTGGTTGGATGCCAAGTGAAATAAAATAATGTCAGAATGCCAGGACATTACAAGAAAGACAATTTATTGTGCTCTGAAATCCAGAAGGCTTTCGAACGTGTTCAAGGGACAAACAGGCCATTTTGTGCAGAACACGTAAACGTGAAAAAATGCAATTACCGTCCGCAGGCGTTCCGGCGTAAGATGTCAATACGGGATATGGCCACCATGGAGGGCAATGCAAGATTCCACACGTCGTGTCATGCTTTGCACAACATTATCAAGCAGCTGTTGGGGTAATTTATCCCATTCCTCTGTCAGTGCACGGATGAGGGTGTCCTTGTTTATTGGAGGGCATTGGCGACCAGCAAGACTCCTCCCCAAAGCATCCCACACATTTTCAATGAGATTCAGATCTGGAGAACGTGCTGGCCATACGAGGCGTTGAATATCCTCGCTCTCAAGACACTCCTGGACAGCGACTGTTCAATGACATGTTGCGTTGTCGTCCATGAAAATGAATCTATCACCGACAGCACCACGGAACATGCGAACATGAGGTAGCAGAACATCATTAATGTATCGTTGGCCAGTCATAGTCCCAGTTGGAAGCACATAGAGGGACGTACGGCCATTGATCATGATGCCAGCCCATACCATGACACTACATGTCAGATATCCTGTATGTTTGCTGGACAATATGCAGTACCACTATAACGCCAGATCAGTTGTCGTCGACAATCAGACGATAGACTGTATCTACTCTCATCTGAGAAGAGGACAGCAGACCAGTCGTTATCAGTCCAATAGCGATGTTGATGGCACCATTGCAAACGGGCGGTACGGTGACGTCTGGACAATGGGATGCACACAACAGGACGGCGGGCGTATAGTCCTCCTTCATGCAAACGTCTGGCGACAGTTTTTCGGGAGATCCGCTTGCCAGTAGCAGCCATAAACTGATTTGCTACCTCACTAGCTGTGCTGCGCCGGTGTCTTTTTGTTGATAGCACTATGTACCGATCTTCTGCAGGTGTCGTACTGCGAACACGACCTCCCCCGTGACGTTTGCTACACTCTCCATTTGTTTGAAATGATTTCCAAAGCCTTGAAACATCACTGTGGCTGACGTCGAACTCCCTGGCAACATCTGTTATTTTTCGCCCTTCTTCAATCTTGCCAATAATACGGCCACGCGTCAAATCATCTAGGTGATGTCGGGAAGACATACTGAAACTTGCAAGTTCGTCAATTGATTCTTTCCCTTTCAACTTTGCGTTTGAACAACAACGGTCAATACGCGTCAAATCCTTTATATCTCTTATCAGCGCTATGACGTCACGAACAAGTTCGGCAATCCAAAATTTGCATACGCACAACACGTCTTACTGTATCCCGCAATTATGCTAATTTCCACATTTTCCTGCCTTCCATTTTATGGTTGCTATCGTTGCTATTGTCATCCGTCCTTAGCAATTGTCCGGCAGTGTAGTTCATGATAAATTTTAGGTGTTTCTTTTTTAGAATTTGTTGTAATAGACGACCTAATGAGCTTTGATTTTGAAATTGCTTCGCTCAAAATTTGCCAACTGTACCAGAGTTATCGGTTATTGTTGGTGGCTTGTCTTAGTGAAAACTGTTGTTCACGTGCGTTTTGGAAGAGTGTGCGCTGAACTGAAGCAAGGTGAGGATACGGACTCCGGTAAAGTTCGATTCGCCGCCCCGGTGGCGCAGTGGTCTAAGCGATGGCCTCTGATCATTCGTCCGAACGGGGTCCGGGTTGGAATCCCGGTGAGGCATGGATGTTGTGTTTGTCTTACGGCACTGGCTCTCTCCTTTCCCTGGAACCAGTGACCCTAAATTAGGGACGGGCGACTGCTTATAGCCCATTGAGTTGCTCACGGTGGTCGTTAAACCTCCAATCAATCAATGGATGTTGTGTTTGTCTTACGGCACTGGCTCTCTCCCTTCCCTGGAACCAGTGACCCTAAATTAGGGACGGGCGACTGCTTATAGCCCATTGAGTTGCTCACGGTGGTCGTTAAACCTCCAATCAATCAATGGATGTTGTGTTTGTCTTACGGCACTGGCTCTCTCCCTTCCCTGGAACCAGTGACCCTAAATTAGGGACTGGCGACTGCTTATAGCCCATTGAGTTGCTCACGGTGGTCGTTAAACCTCCAATCAATCAATGGATGTTGTGTTTGTCTTACGGCACTAGCTCTCTCCCTTCCCGGGAACCAGTGACCCTAAATTAGGGACGGGCGACTGCTTATAGCCCATTGAGTTGCTCACGGTGGTCGTTAAACCTCCAATCAATCAATGGATGTTGTGTTTGTCTTACGGCACTGGCTCTCTCCCTTCCCTGGAACCAGTGACCCTAAATTAGGGACGGGCGACTGCTTATAGCCCATTGAGTTGCTCACGGTGGTCGTTAAACCTCCAATCAATCAATGGATGTTGTGTTTGTCTTACGGCACTGGCTCTCTCCCTTCCCTGGAACCAGTGACCCTAAATTAGGGACGGGCGATTGCTTATAGCCCATTGAGTTGCTCACGGTGGTCGTTAAACCTCCAATCAATCAATGGATGTTGTGTTTGTCTTACGGCACTGGCTCTCTCCCTTCCCTGGAACCAGTGACCCTAAATTAGGGACGGGCGACTGCTTATAGCCCATTGAGTTGCTCACGGTGGTCGTTAAACCTCCAATCAATCAATGGATGTTGTGTTTGTCTTACGGCACTGGCTCTCTCCCTTCCCTGGAACCAGTGACCCTAAATTAGGGACGGGCGACTGCTTATAGCCCATTGAGTTGCTCACGGTGGTCGTTAAACCTCCAATCAATCAATGGATGTTGTGTTTGTCTTACGGCACTGGCACTCTCCCTTCCCTGGAACCAGTGACCCTAAATTAGGGACTGGCGACTGCTTATAGCCCATTGAGTTGCTCACGGTGGTCGTTAAACCTCCAATCAATCAATGGATGTTGTTTTGTCTTACGGCACTAGCTCTCTCCCTTCCCGGGAACCAGTGACTCTAAATTAGGGACGGGCGACTGCTTATAGCCCATTGAGTTGCTCACGGTGGTCGTTAAACCTCCAATCAATCAATGGATGTTGTGTTTGTCTTACGGCACTGGCTCTCTCCCTTCCCTGGAACCAGTGACCCTAAATTAGGGACGGGCGACTGCTTATAGCCCATTGAGTTGCTCACGGTGGTCGTTAAACCTCCAATCAATCAATGGATGTTGTGTTTGTCTTACGGCACTGGCTCTCTCCCTTCCCTGGAACCAGTGACTCTAAATTAGGGACGGGCGACTGCTTATAGCCCATTGAGTTGCTCACGGTGGTCGTTAAACCTCCAATCAATCAATGGATGTTGTGTTTGTCTTACGGCACTGGCTCTCTCCCTTCCCTGGAACCAGTGACCCTAAATTAGGGACGGGCGACTGCTTATAGCCCATTGAGTTGCTCACGGTGGTCGTTAAACCTCCAATCAATCAATGGATGTTGTGTTTGTCTTACGGCACTGGCTCTCTCCCTTCCCTGGAACCAGTGACCCTAAATTAGGGACGGGCGACTGCTTATAGCCCATTGAGTTGCTCACGGTGGTCGTTAAACCTCCAATCAATCAATGGATGTTGTGTTTGTCTTACGGCACTGGCTCTCTCCCTTCCCTGGAACCAGTGACCCTAAATTAGGGACGGGCGATTGCTTATAGCCCATTGAGTTGCTCACGGTGGTCGTTAAACCTCCAATCAATCAATGGATGTTGTGTTTGTCTTACGGCACTGGCTCTCTCCCTTCCCTGGAACCAGTGACCCTAAATTAGGGACGGGCGATTGCTTATAGCCCATTGAGTTGCTCACGGTGGTCGTTAAACCTCCAATCAATCAATGGATGTTGTGTTTGTCTTACGGCACTGGCTCTCTCCCTTCCCTGGAACCAGTGACCCTAAATTAGGGACGGGCGACTGCTTATAGCCCATTGAGTTGCTCCCGGTGGTCGTTAAACCTCCAATCAATCAATGGATGTTGTGTTTGTCTTACGGCACTGGCTCTCTCCCTTCCCTGGAACCAGTGACCCTAAATTAGGGATGGACGACTGCTTATAGCCCATTGAGTTGCTCACGGTGGTCGTTAAACCTCCAATCAATCAATGGATGTTGTGTTTGTCTTACGGCACTAGCTCTCTCCCTTCCCTGGAACCAGTGACCCTAAATTAGGGATGGACGACTGCTTATAGCCCATTGAGTTGCTCACGGTGGTCGTTAAACCTCTAATAATAAAAAAAAACACGTTCGATTCACTTTCGAGTTTAGCCAGTGTGAAACATCTGCAAAATTGGTGGACCCTAAAGTAAAATACATCTTAAAAGTTGAAATTAGAACCTGTTTGCACATTGTACATCAGTTCGTTTTACTACAGTTCGTTAACTCACGTGTCTCAATAGGAAAAGTTGTTACTGTAAATTTTCAGTCTCTTTAACATCATTGGAACCTCTTATGGAGTAGCTGCATTTATTTGAACAGGGTATGACTTTGGATTGTGCAAAGTAGACACGATACGATACTGCATTTGAAAAAGATTTAGGAAGGGAGTGTTTGAAACCAGGTCTAAAACTACCCTTAGAAATAAGAAGCTAGGGAATTTAAGGTAAGTTCTCTCGATAGAAAAGATAAACAGAGCAAGTTAGTAAAATCATGCAATGCATTGATTATGATACGCTTTCCAATATACTAGAAATCATTACTCAAGCTATTACTCAAGTTATGAAGAAAATGGCTGTGGAATAAATCTCACCCCTGTGCCCTGACCTTGGATCCATTTGGATGATATTCAACAGAACTGGTTCAGTATACCTCCAAAATAACATGATGAAGTTTTGTCGCAATCGAAGCAATTTTACGTAAGTTATGATGCATAAGCGCTATGGATAGATACCGCTCCTGTGTCCTAACCTTTCACACCATTTCGCCAATTTTCAACAAGATTCGTCATCAAGAAGGTCCTACAACATACCAACATTTCATCCAAATCGAAACATTTTTACGTAAGTTATGACTCATAATGGCGATGGAAGTGATTCCGCTCCTATGTCCTGACCTTCGACCCCCATTTCGCAAATTTTCAATAGGGTTTGTCCCCAGGTGGTGTCCTACCACATACTAAAATGTATTCGAAATCGAACCTTTCTTACGTTAGTTATGAAGCATAAGAGCAGTGGAATGGATCCCGATCTTATGTCCTAACCTTTGTCCCCATTTCGTTCACTTTCAATAGGGTTCCTTCCCAGGCGGTTCTCTACCACATACTAAAATTTCATTGAAATCGAACCACATTTACGCAAGTTATGACGCATAGGGGCAATTGAATGATCCCGCTCCTACGTCGCGACCTTCGACCCCATTTGTCCCATTTTCAATAGGGTTTGTCCCCAGGTGGTCCCCTACCACATAGTAAACTTTCATTGAAATTGAACCACATTTACGCACGTTATGACGCATAAGGGCAATGGAAGGCTCCCCGCTCCTACGTCGTGACCTTTGACCCCGTTTGTCCCATTTTCAATAGGGTTTGTCCCCAGGTGGTCCCCTACCAGATACTAAAATTTCATCGAAATCGAACCATTTTTACGCAAGTCATGACGCATAAGGGCAATTGAATGATCCCGCTCCTACGTCGCGACCTTTGACCCCATTTGTCCCATTTTCAATAGGGTTTGTCCCCAGGTGATCCCCTACCACATAGTAAACTTTCATTGAAATTGAACCACATTTACGCACGTCATGACGCATAAGGGCAATGAAAGGGTCCCCGCTCCTACGTCGTGACCTTTGACCCCGTTTGTCCCATTTTCAATAGGGTTTGTCCCCAGGTGCTTCCCTACCACATAGTAAACTTTCATTGAAATTGAACCACATTTACGCACGTCATGACGCATAAGGGCAATGGAAGGCTCCCCGCTCCTACGTCGTGACCTTTGACCCCGTTTGTCCCATTTTCAATAGAGTTTGTCCCCAGGTGGTCCCCTACCACATACTAAACTTTCATCGAAATTGAACCACATTTACGCACGTTATGACGCATAAGGGCAATGAAAGGCTCCCCGCTCCTACGTCGTGACCTTTGACCCCGTTTGTCCCATTTTCAATAGGGTTCGTCCCCAGGTGGTCCCCTACCAGATACTAAAATTTCATCGAAATCGAACCATTTTTACGCAAGTCATGACGCATAGGGGCAATTGAATGATCCCGCTCCTACGTCGCGACCTTTGACCCCATTTGTCCCATTTTCAATAGGGTTTGTCCCCAGGTGGTCCCCTACCACATAGTAAACTTTCATTGAAATTGAACCACATTTACGCACGTCATGACGCATAAGGGCAATGAAAGGCTCCCCGCTCCTACGTCGTGACCTTTGACCCCGTTTGTCCCATTTTCAATAGGGTTTGTCCCCAGGTGCTTCCCTACCAGATACTAAAATTTCATCGAAATCGAACCATTTTTACGCAAGTCATGACGCATAAGGGCAATTGAATGATCCCGCTCCTACGTCGCGACCTTTGACCCCATTTGTCCCATTTTCAATAGGGTTTGTCCCCAGGTGGTCCCCTACCACATAGTAAACTTTCATTGAAATTGAACCACATTTACGCACGTCATGACGCATAAGGGCAATGAAAGGCTCCCCGCTCCTACGTCGTGACCTTTGACCCCGTTTGTCCCATTTTCAATAGGGTTTGTCCCCAGGTGCTTCCCTACCACATAGTAAACTTTCATTGAAATTGAACCACATTTACGCACGTCATGACGCATAAGGGCAATGAAAGGCTCCCCGCTCCTACGTCGTGACCTTTGACCCCGTTTGTCCCATTTTCAATAGGGTTTGTCCCCAGGTGGCCCCCTACCAGATACTAAAATTTAATCGAAATCGAACCATTTTTACGCAAGTCATGACGCATAAGGGCAATTGAATGATCCCGCTCCTACGTCGTGACCTTTGACCCCATTTGTCCCATTTTCAATAGGGTTTGTCCCCAGGTGGTCCCCTACCACATAGTAAACTTTCATTGAAATTGAACCACATTTACGCACGTCATGACGCATAAGGGCAATGAAAGGCTCCCCGCTCCTACGTCGTGACCTTTGACCCCGTTTGTCCCATTTTCAATAGGGTTCGTCCCCAGGTGGTCCCCTACCAGATACTAAAATTTCATCGAAATCGAACCATTTTTACGCAAGTCATGACGCATAAGGGCAATTGAATGATCCCGCTCCTACGTCGCGACCTTTGACCCCATTTGTCCCATTTTCAATAGGGTTTGTCCCCAGGTGGTCCCCTACCACATAGTAAACTTTCATTGAAATTGAACCACATTTACGCACGTTATGACGCATAAGGGCAATAAAGGCTCCCCGCTCCTACGTCGTGACCTTTGACCCCGTTTGTCCCATTTTCAATAGGGTTTGTCCCCAGGTGGTCCCCTACCACATACTAAAATTTCATTGAAATCGAACCACATTTACGCAAGTTATGACGCATAAGGGCAATTGAATGATCCGCTCCTACGTCGCGACCTTTGACCCCATTTGTCCCATTTTCAATAGGGTTTGTCCCCAGGTGGTCCCCTACCACATAGTAAACTTTCATTGAAATTGAACCACATTTACGCACGTCATGACGCATAAGGGCAATGAAAGGCTCCCCGCTCCTACGTCGTGACCTTTGACCCCGTTTGTCCCATTTTCAATAGGGTTTGTCCCCAGGTGGTCCCCCTACCAGATACTAAAATTTCATCGAAATCGAACCATTTTTACGCAAGTCATGACGCATAAGGGCAATTGAATGATCCCGCTCCTACGTCGTGTCCTTTGACCCCGTTTGTCCCATTTTCAATAGGGTTTGTCCCCAGGTGGTCCCCTACCACATACTAAAATTTCATCGAAATCGAACCATTTTTACGCCAGTTATCGTGCGGACAGACAGACGGACGGAAAAAGCTGGAGCATATACGCTTCTTCAAATTACATTTGGAAAGCGTAAAAAAGGCTTACCACAGACAGAACATAGCCTTTGCAATACAGACGCATAAATTATTCTCCTTGATTAGGAGAGATCGGGACAAGGTTAATACGTTCCAAAAGGCTTGGTGGCTATTCTATTTCATTACAAACTACTGAGTCTGATATACAGGACACCAATTACGTAGGATCCACGATTCGGACTATTGCTACCGGTATTTCTGAACATATGTACAATGTCCGGACTGGATCGCGTACCACCTACGTATCCCGACTAGTTAAACAAGGCCAACACATTTGGGACAGGAACAGCAACAAGATCTCAGCAACACCTGAAATTAAGACTGTCTTATTATTCACTGAAAGCATGTACATAAATCTATTTGCTAACCAGTGTTGTAATGATGACATGCCGTCGACACTACCCTCATCAAGGAGGCATTTTATTTTACATCATTGTATAGTTGGTTTTTCCGACTTTACAATCCCGGAACCACCACTCTGCGGTACCTGATGATGAACCCACAATGGGTCTGAAAGATATCGCATGTATACACTAAGTGGCCACTTTATTATGAACACCTAACAGTTTTAAGCAAGTGAGCTATGGCTGCACGCTGTTCCCGCCAGAGGGCCAGGTTAGTATAAAAAAGGGAAAGCTTAGTGCTTGCGACAGTAGTAGAAGTGATTTTTGGGTGACGAGATGGGTCATTTTGACGGACTTTCAACGTATGATGATTGCAGGAGCTCGGAGCCATGGAGCGAGTATCACCGAAACCGTCGCATTCGTGAAATGTTCCAGAGCAGCTGTTGTTAAAGTGTTTAAAGACTGGACTGTCAGCCAAAAAAACTGGGTCTCTGCGTGCAACGTGTGGTCGTCATCGACTAGTGACTGCTCGGGCGGAACGGAGAGTGTCGAGACTGGTAACAGACAACAGAATGGGCAACAGTGCAGCAAATTACAGACCATCTTAATCAAGGATCCCCTCAAATGATCTCTGCACGCACTGTTCGCCGTACACTGCATCGGATGGGATACGGCAGCCGAAGGCCTGTTTGAACACCTTCGCTGTCTGCAGTTAACAAGAGAAAACGTCTCCAGTTCGCACAAGGATTGGACAGTCGATAATTGGAAACAAATTATGTGGTCCGATGAATCACGTTTTCAGTTGCACCATGCCAATGGCCGAGTGAGAATTTGGCGGAAACAGCACGAAAGCATGGACCCCAAATGCATTGCTACAACCCTTCAAGCTGGTGGAGGAAACGTTATGGTTTGGAGAATGTTTTCCTGGCATGCTTTGTGCCCTTTAATTCGTGTCTGACTGGCACATCATATCTAAACATCGTTGCGGACCAAGTGCATCCTGTCATGTGGATGGTTCATCCCAATGGCGATGGCAACTTTCAACAAGATAATGCGTCCTGCCATAGTTCTCGTATTGTACAGGATTGGTTTGAGGAACATGCAGGTGAGTTTACTTTGCTTAGGTGGCCCCCACTATCTCCAGATCTCAACCCCATTGAGAATTTGTGGGATGAAGTTGAACGAGCCATCAGACAGCTGGATCCACAAACCCTACAATCTCACACTCCTGGAAAGTGCTATTCATCAAGCATGGTCTCAGATTTCACAAATCAACATCTCGTGGAGTCCATGCCGCGAAGAATCGACTCAGAATTAAAGGCAAGAGGTGGCCTAACGAAGTACTGAGGGGGTGGTCATAATAAAGTGGTCACTCAGTGTATATGGTTTTAAGTTGTAAATAAAAGTTCATGTTTTAATCTGCAATTATCACCATTGTTTGGTAGCATGTCTAGACAGCATTCAGTTATTTGTGTTTATTTCGTTAGCACGAAGAGCACAGACGTTTGGAGGTCATCTGATACGTCGCATATTGATCACGTGTGGTCCACATCACCAGACAATTGGCGCGCGAGCGACCACTCCCAGCTACAACGGAGAAGCTTCAGCATCGTATCAAACTGCGTGGACGGAGATTCACCAAACACAGATCCAGCGCATATTCTTCTCGCTGCTGGGCTTTTTATAGCTGTACTTGACGCCCAGGGTGGCTACACCAGATACGGATTGTTATGTGTTACTCTCGTCTCATCGTGCAGCATTTTTAATGGTCTGCATTGTATCATCTACCTTTTGTACAAACAACAAATACACTATCTACCAATAAGTAATCGAACACCTGTGATAGCAAAAGAAAACGACGTTTATTCACCTTCAATAGTTGGTGGAGCTTCCACGAGCGGCGATTGCATACTCTCAACCAGGCGTTGTACGACGACTAGCGGTATTTCATTCCACTCGGCTTGGAGAAGACAGGTCAGTTCCTTCACCGATTTCGGACCCTTAAGTCGACGCTCCAACTCGTCCCAGAGGTGCTCGATAGGGTTAAGGTCCGGGGCCAGTCCATTCGATTAACCCCATTGTCACCATACCAAGCCATGGTGGACCTCGCAACATGACAGGTGGCATTGTCATCCTGAAAGTAACATGGGTCCACCCCGTAAAACTGCCACAACGTAGGAAGCGCATGGTCATCCAAAATGGTGCAGCAGGTCTCGGCGTTGAGTCTACCAGGAATTGTGACCAACGGTCCCGTGCCATACCAGGAGAAACACCCCCATAGCATTATTTCACCGCCGGCGAACTTCACAGTTGGCAGAATACATTCCGGCAGGACGCGTTCTCCAGGCAGACGCCAAACCCAGACCCTGCCATCCGAACGGTAGACGGTGAACCTTGATTCGTCGCTCCAGAGAACCTGTTTCCACTGTTCAACGGTCCACTGTCGACGTTCTTTGAACCACGTTAGCCGAGCAGCGCTATTGGACTTGGTGATCAAAGGCTTGTGGGTCCATGATAACCGAGCAGATGGGCTTCCTTACGGATGGTATTCATCGAAAGAACACTCCCGGATGCCTGTTGAAACTCCTCGCGGATGTGGCCCATCGATTTGGTGCGGTTCTTCCAAATTTCTCTGGCTAGCACCCGTCGGTCTCTAACTCCCAGTTTTGTGGGTCTGCCGGGTCGGGGCACATTCCGACAGTCACCTCTCATCTTCCACTTGCCAATTACGTAGGCTATAACGAAGTAAATTTCTCCGTCATTTTTGGTCTACGCCGGGATTCGAACCCGAGGCCGCTTATTCCGGAACAAGCGGCCTCGGGTTCGAATCCCGGCGTACACCAAAAATGACGGAGAAATTTACTTCGTTATAATGGCGCCCGAACTATCCGGATGACCCGACCGTTCAAAATCTCGCAATGGTGTGATGTTATTTCCACACCGCGAGATAGGAAAAATAAGAGAATCCCTTCTCCAGCGCTTCGAAAAATAAATGTGTGTAAGGTTGCATTCCACACAGCAGATTGACTGGGAGTTCTCAAGTGCACGTTCTACAGTGGATGGCTGCCTGCAACGATTCATGGTCACGGCTAACCCGTAGGCCATGCCCCCGGCCCTCTTTCGGGGGGGGGAGATGTGACGTACCTGCCAGCAGGACACACACGACATAAAGGCAGATAGGAATCAGAATAATCGTCTGCGTAGCTCAGTTGGTAGAGCGACTTGTTCCGGAATAAGCGGCCTCGGGTTCGAATCCCGGCGTAGACCAAAAATGACGGAGAAATTTACTTCGTTATAAGGCCACTGTCGATTTTGGGTACTTCAACTCGCTGGATATGTCATCGGCCATTTCTGTGATACCCGACGATTACACCTTTCTCGAAATCAGAGAGCTCCGAACTGCGTGGCATCTTGCATGCGAATGGTTGCGTGGTTGTTTCCCACACGATATTTAACGGCGGCGGCCGTGACGTGCATCATTACCGCAGATATCGTCGATTGCAGGGGTGTCTAATTACTGGTTGGTAGATAGTGTATATCGCTTTGACATATTTTGCCTTTCGCGGTGTTGCACGTTTCAATGGCCAGCAGTGTATCTGCGCTTGTGTTTTGTTCTTTATTTGTGCTTTTCTTTTTAATCTTTTAAATCTGGAAAGGCGACTGCGATGCATGCAGTAGAGTTTTTGTTGAAAGGACCATTTTCTTGAAAACTTTAAAGGAAAACTGACGTCGAATTTCTTAGGTCGACCAACACCTGATTTGTTAATGAAAAAGAAGCTTTGTGGAGATGGCGCAGAGTCAGACATTTCGTGATTATTTTAAGAGGTGCTAAAACTGAAGCTTGATGCATGGGCAATTATATTTTTTTCCTGTACTTCATTAAGTATTTACGTTTAAAATACCTTGAGTAATTTTGTTAAATCATACATAGTTATTTCCTATCTATGCTTTTTAAAGCTCATAAAAATCCCAAATAATAATAATAATAAAGTTATAAGAGTGATTAACTGATTGTACCTTGATGCACACCCCAAATATTTATATTAAAATTACCAAATTGAATAAAAACATCTTAAAAAAAAAACAGTAAATAAATAAACTTTTGTTGTCTTTTCAGAGTTTGGAATTTGTTCTCATATATTTTTCCAGATGATCAAGTTTTGATAATATTTTCTAGGGAACTGAAATCGGGGCAAATTTACCAGTCCGTATATTCCACAAACTATTAAGCTCAAAATTTTGCTGAATGTACATTTACGAATTTAACCATTGATGTGAACAAAATTAATAAAAGGGGTGAACAACATCAATAATCATATTAATTCTTATGTAAATACGAAGAGGTGAACAAAATTTATATTTTCAGAGTTTGGAATTTGTTCTCATATATTTTTCCAGATGATCAAGTTTTGATAATATTTTCTAGGGAACTGAAATCGGGGCAAATTTACCAGTCCGTATATTCCACAAACTATTAAGCTCAAAATTTTGCTGAATGTACATTTACGAATTTAACCATTGATGTGAACAAAATTAATAAAAGGGGTGAACAACATCAATAATCATATTAATTCTTATGTAAATACGAAGAGGTGAACAAAATTTATATTTTCAGAGTTTGGAATTTGTTCTCATATATTTTTCCAGATGATCAAGTTTTGATAATATTTTCTAGGGAACTGAAATCGGGGCAAATTTACCAGTCCGTATATTCCACAAACTATTAAGCTCAAAATTTTGCTGAATGTACATTTACGAATTTAACCATTGATGTGAACAAAATTAATAAAAGGGGTGAACAACATCAATAATCATATTAATTCTTATGTAAATACGAAGAGGTGAACAAAATTTATATTTTCAGAGTTTGGAATTTGTTCTCATATATTTTTCCAGATGATCAAGTTTTGATAATATTTTCTAGGGAACTGAAATCGGGGCAAATTTACCAGTCCGTATATTCCACAAACTATTAAGCTCAAAATTTTGCTGAATGTACATTTACGAATTTAACCATTGATGTGAACAAAATTAATAAAAGGGGTGAACAACATCAATAATCATATTAATTCTTATGTAAATACGAAGAGGTGAACAAAATTTATATTTTCAGAGTTTGGAATTTGTTCTCATATATTTTTCCAGATGATCAAGTTTTGATAATATTTTCTAGGGAACTGAAATCGGGGCAAATTTACCAGTCCGTATATTCCACAAACTATTAAGCTCAAAATTTTGCTGAATGTACATTTACGAATTTAACCATTGATGTGAACAAAATTAATAAAAGGGGTGAACAAGATCAATAATCATATTAATTCTTATGTAAATACGAAGAGGTGAACAAAATTTATATTTTCAGAGTTTGGAATTTGTTCTCATATATTTTTCCAGATGATCAAGTTTTGATAATATTTTCTAGGGAACTGAAATCGGGGCAAATTTACCAGTCCGTATATTCCACAAACTATTAAGCTCAAAATTTTGCTGAATGTACATTTACGAATTTAACCATTGATGTGAACAAAATTAATAAAAGGGGTGAACAACATCAATAATCATATTAATTCTTATGTAAATACGAAGAGGTGAACAAAATTTATATTTTCAGAGTTTGGAATTTGTTCTCATATATTTTTCCAGATGATCAAGTTTTGATAATATTTTCTAGGGAACTGAAATCGGGGCAAATTTACCAGTCCGTATATTCCACAAACTATTAAGCTCAAAATTTTGCTGAATGTACATTTACGAATTTAACCATTGATGTGAACAAAATTAATAAAAGGGGTGAACAACATCAATAATCATATTAATTCTTATGTAAATACGAAGAGGTGAACAAAATTTATATTTTCAGAGTTTGGAATTTGTTCTCATATATTTTTCCAGATGATCAAGTTTTGATAATATTTTCTAGGGAACTGAAATCGGGGCAAATTTACCAGTCCGTATATTCCACAAACTATTAAGCTCAAAATTTTGCTGAATGTACATTTACGAATTTAACCATTGATGTGAACAAAATTAATAAAAGGGGTGAACAAGATCAATAATCATATTAATTCTTATGTAAATACGAAGAGGTGAACAAAATTTATATTTTCAGAGTTTGGAATTTGTTCTCATATATTTTTCCAGATGATCAAGTTTTGATAATATTTTCTAGGGAACTGAAATCGGGGCAAATTTACCAGTCCGTATATTCCACAAACTATTAAGCTCAAAATTTTGCTGAATGTACATTTACGAATTTAACCATTGATGTGAACAAAATTAATAAAAGGGGTGAACAACATCAATAATCATATTAATTCTTATGTAAATACGAAGAGGTGAACAAAATTTATATTTTCAGAGTTTGGAATTTGTTCTCATATATTTTTCCAGATGATCAAGTTTTGATAATATTTTCTAGGGAACTGAAATCGGGGCAAATTTACCAGTCCGTATATTCCACAAACTATTAAGCTCAAAATTTTGCTGAATGTACATTTACGAATTTAACCATTGATGTGAACAAAATTAATAAAAGGGGTGAACAACATCAATAATCATATTAATTCTTATGTAAATACGAAGAGGTGAACAAAATTTATATTTTCAGAGTTTGGAATTTGTTCTCATATATTTTTCCAGATGATCAAGTTTTGATAATATTTTCTAGGGAACTGAAATCGGGGCAAATTTACCAGTCCGTATATTCCACAAACTATTAAGCTCAAAATTTTGCTGAATGTACATTTACGAATTTAACCATTGATGTGAACAAAATTAATAAAAGGGGTGAACAAGATCAATAATCATATTAATTCTTATGTAAATACGAAGAGGTGAACAAAATTTATATTTTCAGAGTTTGGAATTTGTTCTCATATATTTTTCCAGATGATCAAGTTTTGATAATATTTTCTAGGGAACTGAAATCGGGGCAAATTTACCAGTCCGTATATTCCACAAACTATTAAGCTCAAAATTTTGCTGAATGTACATTTACGAATTTAACCATTGATGTGAACAAAATTAATAAAAGGGGTGAACAACATCAATAATCATATTAATTCTTATGTAAATACGAAGAGGTGAACAAAATTTATATTTTCAGAGTTTGGAATTTGTTCTCATATATTTTTCCAGATGATCAAGTTTTGATAATATTTTCTAGGGAACTGAAATCGGGGCAAATTTACCAGTCCGTATATTCCACAAACTATTAAGCTCAAAATTTTGCTGAATGTACATTTACGAATTTAACCATTGATGTGAACAAAATTAATAAAAGGGGTGAACAACATCAATAATCATATTAATTCTTATGTAAATACGAAGAGGTGAACAAAATTTATATTTTCAGAGTTTGGAATTTGTTCTCATATATTTTTCCAGATGATCAAGTTTTGATAATATTTTCTAGGGAACTGAAATCGGGGCAAATTTACCAGTCCGTATATTCCACAAACTATTAAGCTCAAAATTTTGCTGAATGTACATTTACGAATTTAACCATTGATGTGAACAAAATTAATAAAAGGGGTGAACAACATCAATAATCATATTAATTCTTATGTAAATACGAAGAGGTGAACAAAATTTATATTTTCAGAGTTTGGAATTTGTTCTCATATATTTTTCCAGATGATCAAGTTTTGATAATATTTTCTAGGGAACTGAAATCGGGGCAAATTTACCAGTCCGTATATTCCACAAACTATTAAGCTCAAAATTTTGCTGAATGTACATTTACGAATTTAACCATTGATGTGAACAAAATTAATAAAAGGGGTGAACAACATCAATAATCATATTAATTCTTATGTAAATACGAAGAGGTGAACAAAATTTATATTTTCAGAGTTTGGAATTTGTTCTCATATATTTTTCCAGATGATCAAGTTTTGATAATATTTTCTAGGGAACTGAAATTGGGGCAAATTTACCAGTCCGTATATTCCACAAACTATTAAGCTCAAAATTTTGCTGAATGTACATTTACGAATTTAACCATTGATGTGAACAAAATTAATAAAAGGGGTGAACAACATCAATAATCATATTAATTCTTATGTAAATACGAAGAGGTGAACAAAATTTATATTTTCAGAGTTTGGAATTTGTTCTCATATATTTTTCCAGATGATCAAGTTTTGATAATATTTTCTAGGGAACTGAAATCGGGGCAAATTTACCAGTCCGTATATTCCACAAACTATTAAGCTCAAAATTTTGCTGAATGTACATTTACGAATTTAACCATTGATGTGAACAAAATTAATAAAAGGGGTGAACAACATCAATAATCATATTAATTCTTATGTAAATACGAAGAGGTGAACAAAATTTATATTTTCAGAGTTTGGAATTTGTTCTCATATATTTTTCCAGATGATCAAGTTTTGATAATATTTTCTAGGGAACTGAAATCGGGGCAAATTTACCAGTCCGTATATTCCACAAACTATTAAGCTCAAAATTTTGCTGAATGTACATTTACGAATTTAACCATTGATGTGAACAAAATTAATAAAAGGGGTGAACAACATCAATAATCATATTAATTCTTATGTAAATACGAAGAGGTGAACAAAATTTATATTTTCAGAGTTTGGAATTTGTTCTCATATATTTTTCCAGATGATCAAGTTTTGATAATATTTTCTAGGGAACTGAAATCGGGGCAAATTTACCAGTCCGTATATTCCACAAACTATTAAGCTCAAAATTTTGCTGAATGTACATTTACGAATTTAACCATTGATGTGAACAAAATTAATAAAAGGGGTGAACAACATCAATAATCATATTAATTCTTATGTAAATACGAAGAGGTGAACAAAATTTATATTTTCAGAGTTTGGAATTTGTTCTCATATATTTTTCCAGATGATCAAGTTTTGATAATATTTTCTAGGGAACTGAAATCGGGGCAAATTTACCAGTCCGTATATTCCACAAACTATTAAGCTCAAAATTTTGCTGAATGTACATTTACGAATTTAACCATTGATGTGAACAAAATTAATAAAAGGGGTGAACAACATCAATAATCATATTAATTCTTATGTAAATACGAAGAGGTGAACAAAATTTATATTTTCAGAGTTTGGAATTTGTTCTCATATATTTTTCCAGATGATCAAGTTTTGATAATATTTTCTAGGGAACTGAAATCGGGGCAAATTTACCAGTCCGTATATTCCACAAACTATTAAGCTCAAAATTTTGCTGAATGTACATTTACGAATTTAACCATTGATGTGAACAAAATTAATAAAAGGGGTGAACAAGATCAATAATCATATTAATTCTTATGTAAATACGAAGAGGTGAACAAAATTTATATTTTCAGAGTTTGGAATTTGTTCTCATATATTTTTCCAGATGATCAAGTTTTGATAATATTTTCTAGGGAACTGAAATCGGGGCAAATTTACCAGTCCGTATATTCCACAAACTATTAAGCTCAAAATTTTGCTGAATGTACATTTACGAATTTAACCATTGATGTGAACAAAATTAATAAAAGGGGTGAACAAGATCAATAATCATATTAATTCTTATGTAAATACGAAGAGGTGAACAAAATTTATATTTTCAGAGTTTGGAATTTGTTCTCATATATTTTTCCAGATGATCAAGTTTTGATAATATTTTCTAGGGAACTGAAATCGGGGCAAATTTACCAGTCCGTATATTCCACAAACTATTAAGCTCAAAATTTTGCTGAATGTACATTTACGAATTTAACCATTGATGTGAACAAAATTAATAAAAGGGGTGAACAACATCAATAATCATATTAATTCTTATGTAAATACGAAGAGGTGAACAAAATTTATATTTTCAGAGTTTGGAATTTGTTCTCATATATTTTTCCAGATGATCAAGTTTTGATAATATTTTCTAGGGAACTGAAATCGGGGCAAATTTACCAGTCCGTATAGTCCACAAACTATTAAGCTTAAAACTTTGTCGAATGTACAATTACGAATTTAACCATTGATGTGAACAAAATTAATAAAAGGGGTGAACAAGATCAATAATCATATTAATTCTTATGTAAATACGAAGAGGTGAACAAAATTTATATTTTCAGAGTTTGGAATTTGTTCTCATATATTTTTCCAGATGATCAAGTTTTGATAATATTTTCTAGGGAACTGAAATCGGGGCAAATTTACCAGTCCGTATATTCCACAAACTATTAAGCTCAAAATTTTGCTGAATGTACATTTACGAATTTAACCATTGATGTGAACAAAATTAATAAAAGGGGTGAACAACATCAATAATCATATTAATTCTTATGTAAATACGAAGAGGTGAACAAAATTTATATTTTCAGAGTTTGGAATTTGTTCTCATATATTTTTCCAGATGATCAAGTTTTGATAATATTTTCTAGGGAACTGAAATCGGGGCAAATTTACCAGTCCGTATATTCCACAAACTATTAAGCTCAAAATTTTGCTGAATGTACATTTACGAATTTAACCATTGATGTGAACAAAATTAATAAAAGGGGTGAACAACATCAATAATCATATTAATTCTTATGTAAATACGAAGAGGTGAACAAAATTTATATTTTCAGAGTTTGGAATTTGTTCTCATATATTTTTCCAGATGATCAAGTTTTGATAATATTTTCTAGGGAACTGAAATCGGGGCAAATTTACCAGTCCGTATATTCCACAAACTATTAAGCTCAAAATTTTGCTGAATGTACATTTACGAATTTAACCATTGATGTGAACAAAATTAATAAAAGGGGTGAACAAGATCAATAATCATATTAATTCTTATGTAAATACGAAGAGGTGAACAAAATTTATATTTTCAGAGTTTGGAATTTGTTCTCATATATTTTTCCAGATGATCAAGTTTTGATAATATTTTCTAGGGAACTGAAATCGGGGCAAATTTACCAGTCCGTATAGTCCACAAACTATTAAGCTCAAAACTTTGTCGAATGTACAATTACGAATTTAACCATTGATGTGAACAAAATTAATAAAAGGGGTGAACAAGATCAATAATCATATTAATTCTTATGTAAATACGAAGAGGTGAACAAAATTTATATTTTCAGAGTTTGGAATTTGTTCTCATATATTTTTCCAGATGATCAAGTTTTGATAATATTTTCTAGGGAACTGAAATCGGGGCAAATTTACCAGTCCGTATATTCCACAAACTATTAAGCTCAAAATTTTGCTGAATGTACATTTACGAATTTAACCATTGATGTGAACAAAATTAATAAAAGGGGTGAACAACATCAATAATCATATTAATTCTTATGTAAATACGAAGAGGTGAACAAAATTTATATTTTCAGAGTTTGGAATTTGTTCTCATATATTTTTCCAGATGATCAAGTTTTGATAATATTTTCTAGGGAACTGAAATCGGGGCAAATTTACCAGTCCGTATATTCCACAAACTATTAAGCTCAAAATTTTGCTGAATGTACATTTACGAATTTAACCATTGATGTGAACAAAATTAATAAAAGGGGTGAACAACATCAATAATCATATTAATTCTTATGTAAATACGAAGAGGTGAACAAAATTTATATTTTCAGAGTTTGGAATTTGTTCTCATATATTTTTCCAGATGATCAAGTTTTGATAATATTTTCTAGGGAACTGAAATCGGGGCAAATTTACCAGTCCGTATATTCCACAAACTATTAAGCTCAAAATTTTGCTGAATGTACATTTACGAATTTAACCATTGATGTGAACAAAATTAATAAAAGGGGTGAACAACATCAATAATCATATTAATTCTTATGTAAATACGAAGAGGTGAACAAAATTTATATTTTCAGAGTTTGGAATTTGTTCTCATATATTTTTCCAGATGATCAAGTTTTGATAATATTTTCTAGGGAACTGAAATCGGGGCAAATTTACCAGTCCGTATATTCCACAAACTATTAAGCTCAAAATTTTGCTGAATGTACATTTACGAATTTAACCATTGATGTGAACAAAATTAATAAAAGGGGTGAACAACATCAATAATCATATTAATTCTTATGTAAATACGAAGAGGTGAACAAAATTTATATTTTCAGAGTTTGGAATTTGTTCTCATATATTTTTCCAGATGATCAAGTTTTGATAATATTTTCTAGGGAACTGAAATCGGGGCAAATTTACCAGTCCGTATATTCCACAAACTATTAAGCTCAAAATTTTGCTGAATGTACATTTACGAATTTAACCATTGATGTGAACAAAATTAATAAAAGGGGTGAACAAGATCAATAATCATATTAATTCTTATGTAAATACGAAGAGGTGAACAAAATTTATATTTTCAGAGTTTGGAATTTGTTCTCATATATTTTTCCAGATGATCAAGTTTTGATAATATTTTCTAGGGAACTGAAATCGGGGCAAATTTACCAGTCCGTATAGTCCACAAACTATTAAGCTCAAAACTTTATCGAATGTGCAATTACGAATTTAACCATTGATGTGAACAAAATTAATAAAAGGGGTGAACAAGATCAATAATCATATTAATTCTTATGTAAATACGAAGAGGTGAACAAAATTTATATTTTCAGAGTTTGGAATTTGTTCTCATATATTTTTCCAGATGATCAAGTTTTGATAATATTTTCTAGGGAACTGAAATCGGGGCAAATTTACCAGTCCGTATAGTCCACAAACTATTAAGCTCAAAACTTTATCGAATGTGCAATTACGAATTTAACCATTGATGTGAACAAAATTAATAAAAGGGGTGAACAAGATCAATAATCATATTAATTCTTATGTAAATACGAAGAGGTGAACAAAATTTATATTTTCAGAGTTTGGAATTTGTTCTCATATATTTTTCCAGATGATCAAGTTTTGATAATATTTTCTAGGGAACTGAAATCGGGGCAAATTTACCAGTCCGTATATTCCACAAACTATTAAGCTCAAAACTTTGCTGAATGTACATTTACGAATTTAACCATTGATGTGAACAAAATTAATAAAAGGGGTGAACAACATCAATAATCATATTAATTCTTATGTAAATACGAAGAGGTGAACAAAATTTATATTTTCAGAGTTTGGAATTTGTTCTCATATATTTTTCCAGATGATCAAGTTTTGATAATATTTTCTAGGGAACTGAAATCGGGGCAAATTTACCAGTCCGTATAGTCCACAAACTATTAAGCTCAAAACTTTATCGAATGTGCAATTACGAATTTAACCATTGATGTGAACAAAATTAATAAAAGGGGTGAACAAGATCAATAATCATATTAATTCTTATGTAAATACGAAGAGGTGAACAAAATTTATATTTTCAGAGTTTGGAATTTGTTCTCATATATTTTTCCAGATGATCAAGTTTTGATAATATTTTCTAGGGAACTGAAATCGGGGCAAATTTACCAGTCCGTATAGTCCACAAACTATTAAGCTCAAAACTTTATCGAATGTGCAATTACGAATTTAACCATTGATGTGAACAAAATTAATAAAAGGGGTGAACAAGATCAATAATCATATTAATTCTTATGTAAATACGAAGAGGTGAACAAAATTTATATTTTCAGAGTTTGGAATTTGTTCTCATATATTTTTCCAGATGATCAAGTTTTGATAATATTTTCTAGGGAACTGAAATCGGGGCAAATTTACCAGTCCGTATAGTCCACAAACTATTAAGCTCAAAACTTTATCGAATGTGCAATTACGAATTTAACCATTGATGTGAACAAAATTAATAAAAGGGGTGAACAAGATCAATAATCATATTAATTCTTATGTAAATACGAAGAGGTGAACAAAATTTATATTTTCAGAGTTTGGAATTTGTTCTCATATATTTTTCCAGATGATCAAGTTTTGATAATATTTTCTAGGGAACTGAAATCGGGGCAAATTTACCAGTCCGTATATTCCACAAACTATTAAGCTCAAAACTTTATCGAATGTACATTTACGAATTTAACCATTGATGTGAACAAAATTAATAAAAGGGGTGAACAAGATCAATAATCATATTAATTCTTATGTAAATACGAAGAGGTGAACAAAATTTATATTTTCAGAGTTTGGAATTTGTTCTCATATATTTTTCCAGATGATCAAGTTTTGATAATATTTTCTAGGGAACTGAAATCGGGGCAAATTTACCAGTCCGTATATTCCACAAACTATTAAGCTCAAAACTTTATCTGAATGTACATTTACGAATTTAACCATTGATGTGAACAAAATTAATAAAAGGGGTGAACAAGATCAATAATCATATTAATTCTTATGTAAATACGAAGAGGTGAACAAAATTTATATTTTCAGAGTTTGGAATTTGTTCTCATATATTTTTCCAGATGATCAAGTTTTGATAATATTTTCTAGGGAACTGAAATCGGGGCAAATTTACCAGTCCGTATATTCCACAAACTATTAAGCTCAAAACTTTATCGAATGTGCAATTACGAATTTAACCATTGATGTGAACAAAATTAATAAAAGGGGTGAACAAGATCAATAATCATATTAATTCTTATGTAAATACGAAGAGGTGAACAAAATTTATATTTTCAGAGTTTGGAATTTGTTCTCATATATTTTTCCAGATGATCAAGTTTTGATAATATTTTCTAGGGAACTGAAATCGGGGCAAATTTACCAGTCCGTATATTCCACAAACTATTAAGCTCAAAACTTTGCTGAATGTACATTTACGAATTTAACCATTGATGTGAACAAAATTAATAAAAGGGGTGAACAACATCAATAATCATATTAATTCTTATGTAAATACGAAGAGGTGAACAAAATTTATATTTTCAGAGTTTGGAATTTGTTCTCATATATTTTTCCAGATGATCAAGTTTTGATAATATTTTCTAGGGAACTGAAATCGGGGCAAATTTACCAGTCCGTATAGTCCACAAACTATTAAGCTCAAAACTTTATCGAATGTGCAATTACGAATTTAACCATTGATGTGAACAAAATTAATAAAAGGGGTGAACAAGATCAATAATCATATTAATTCTTATGTAAATACGAAGAGGTGAACAAAATTTATATTTTCAGAGTTTGGAATTTGTTCTCATATATTTTTCCAGATGATCAAGTTTTGATAATATTTTCTAGGGAACTGAAATCGGGGCAAATTTACCAGTCCGTATAGTCCACAAACTATTAAGCTCAAAACTTTATCGAATGTGCAATTACGAATTTAACCATTGATGTGAACAAAATTAATAAAAGGGGTGAACAAGATCAATAATCATATTAATTCTTATGTAAATACGAAGAGGTGAACAAAATTTATATTTTCAGAGTTTGGAATTTGTTCTCATATATTTTTCCAGATGATCAAGTTTTTGATAATATTTTCTAGGGAACTGAAATCGGGGCAAATTTACCAGTCCGTATAGTCCACAAACTATTAAGCTCAAAACTTTATCTGAATGTGCAATTACGAATTTAACCATTGATGTGAACAAAATTAATAAAAGGGGTGAACAAGATCAATAATCATATTAATTCTTATGTAAATACGAAGAGGTGAACAAAATTTATATTTTCAGAGTTTGGAATTTGTTCTCATATATTTTTCCAGATGATCAAGTTTTGATAATATTTTCTAGGGAACTGAAATCGGGGCAAATTTACCAGTCCGTATATTCCACAAACTATTAAGCTCAAAACTTTTGCTGAATGTACATTTACGAATTTAACCATTGATGTGAACAAAATTAATAAAAGGGGTGAACAACATCAATAATCATATTAATTCTTATGTAAATACGAAGAGGTGAACAAAATTTATATTTTCAGAGTTTGGAATTTGTTCTCATATATTTTTCCAGATGATCAAGTTTTGATAATATTTTCTAGGGAACTGAAATCGGGGCAAATTTACCAGTCCGTATAGTCCACAAACTATTAAGCTCAAAACTTTATCGAATGTGCAATTACGAATTTAACCATTGATGTGAACAAAATTAATAAAAGGGGTGAACAAGATCAATAATCATATTAATTCTTATGTAAATACGAAGAGGTGAACAAAATTTATATTTTCAGAGTTTGGAATTTGTTCTCATATATTTTTCCAGATGATCAAGTTTTGATAATATTTTCTAGGGAACTGAAATCGGGGCAAATTTACCAGTCCGTATATTCCACAAACTATTAAGCTCAAAACTTTATCGAATGTGCAATTACGAATTTAACCATTGATGTGAACAAAATTAATAAAAGGGGTGAACAAGATCAATAATCATATTAATTCTTATGTAAATACGAAGAGGTGAACAAAATTTATATTTTCAGAGTTTGGAATTTGTTCTCATATATTTTTCCAGATGATCAAGTTTTGATAATATTTTCTAGGGAACTGAAATCGGGGCAAATTTACCAGTCCGTATATTCCACAAACTATTAAGCTCAAAACTTTGCTGAATGTACATTTACGAATTTAACCATTGATGTGAACAAAATTAATAAAAGGGGTGAACAACATCAATAATCATATTAATTCTTATGTAAATACGAAGAGGTGAACAAAATTTATATTTTCAGAGTTTGGAATTTGTTCTCATATATTTTTCCAGATGATCAAGTTTTGATAATATTTTCTAGGGAACTGAAATCGGGGCAAATTTACCAGTCCGTATAGTCCACAAACTATTAAGCTCAAAACTTTATCGAATGTGCAATTACGAATTTAACCATTGATGTGAACAAAATTAATAAAAGGGGTGAACAAGATCAATAATCATATTAATTCTTATGTAAATACGAAGAGGTGAACAAAATTTATATTTTCAGAGTTTGGAATTTGTTCTCATATATTTTTCCAGATGATCAAGTTTTGATAATATTTTCTAGGGAACTGAAATCGGGGCAAATTTACCAGTCCGTATAGTCCACAAACTATTAAGCTCAAAACTTTATCGAATGTGCAATTACGAATTTAACCATTGATGTGAACAAAATTAATAAAAGGGGTGAACAAGATCAATAATCATATTAATTCTTATGTAAATACGAAGAGGTGAACAAAATTTATATTTTCAGAGTTTGGAATTTGTTCTCATATATTTTTCCAGATGATCAAGTTTTGATAATATTTTCTAGGGAACTGAAATCGGGGCAAATTTACCAGTCCGTATAGTCCACAAACTATTAAGCTCAAAACTTTATCGAATGTGCATTTACGAATTTAACCATTGATGTGAACAAAATTAATAAAAGGGGTGAACAAGATCAATAATCATATTAATTCTTATGTAAATACGAAGAGGTGAACAAAATTTATATTTTCAGAGTTTGGAATTTGTTCTCATATATTTTTCCAGATGATCAAGTTTTGATAATATTTTCTAGGGAACTGAAATCGGGGCAAATTTACCAGTCCGTATAGTCCACAAACTATTAAGCTCAAAACTTTATCGAATGTACAATTACGAATTTAACCATTGATGTGAACAAAATTAATAAAAGGGGTGAACAAGATCAATAATCATATTAATTCTTATGTAAATACGAAGAGGTGAACAAAATTTATATTTTCAGAGTTTGGAATTTGTTCTCATATATTTTTCCAGATGATCAAGTTTTGATAATATTTTCTAGGGAACTGAAATCGGGGCAAATTTACCAGTCCGTATAGTCCACAAACTATTAAGCTCAAAACTTTATCGAATGTGCAATTACGAATTTAACCATTGATGTGAACAAAATTAATAAAAGGGGTGAACAAGATCAATAATCATATTAATTCTTATGTAAATACGAAGAGGTGAACAAAATTTATATTTTCAGAGTTTGGAATTTGTTCTCATATATTTTTCCAGATGATCAAGTTTTGATAATATTTTCTAGGGAACTGAAATCGGGGCAAATTTACCAGTCCGTATATTCCACAAACTATTAAGCTCAAAACTTTGCTGAATGTACATTTACGAATTTAACCATTGATGTGAACAAAATTAATAAAAGGGGTGAACAACATCAATAATCATATTAATTCTTATGTAAATACGAAGAGGTGAACAAAATTTATATTTTCAGAGTTTGGAATTTGTTCTCATATATTTTTCCAGATGATCAAGTTTTGATAATATTTTCTAGGGAACTGAAATCGGGGCAAATTTACCAGTCCGTATAGTCCACAAACTATTAAGCTCAAAACTTTATCTGAATGTGCAATTACGAATTTAACCATTGATGTGAACAAAATTAATAAAAGGGGTGAACAAGATCAATAATCATATTAATTCTTATGTAAATACGAAGAGGTGAACAAAATTTATATTTTCAGAGTTTGGAATTTGTTCTCATATATTTTTCCAGATGATCAAGTTTTGATAATATTTTCTAGGGAACTGAAATCGGGGCAAATTTACCAGTCCGTATAGTCCACAAACTATTAAGCTCAAAACTTTATCGAATGTGCAATTACGAATTTAACCATTGATGTGAACAAAATTAATAAAAGGGGTGAACAAGATCAATAATCATATTAATTCTTATGTAAATACGAAGAGGTGAACAAAATTTATATTTTCAGAGTTTGGAATTTGTTCTCATATATTTTTCCAGATGATCAAGTTTTGATAATATTTTCTAGGGAACTGAAATCGGGGCAAATTTACCAGTCCGTATATTCCACAAACTATTAAGCTCAAAACTTTGCTGAATGTACATTTACGAATTTAACCATTGATGTGAACAAAATTAATAAAAGGGGTGAACAACAGATCAATAATCATATTAATTCTTATGTAAATACGAAGAGGTGAACAAAATTTATATTTTCAGAGTTTGGAATTTGTTCTCATATATTTTTCCAGATGATCAAGTTTTGATAATATTTTCTAGGGAACTGAAATCGGGGCAAATTTACCAGTCCGTATATTCCACAAACTATTAAGCTCAAAACTTTATCTGAATGTACATTTACGAATTTAACCATTGATGTGAACAAAATTAATAAAAGGGGTGAACAAGATCAATAATCATATTAATTCTTATGTAAATACGAAGAGGTGAACAAAATTTATATTTTCAGAGTTTGGAATTTGTTCTCATATATTTTTCCAGATGATCAAGTTTTGATAATATTTTCTAGGGAACTGAAATCGGGGCAAATTTACCAGTCCGTATATTCCACAAACTATTAAGCTCAAAACTTTGCTGAATGTACATTTACGAATTTAACCATTGATGTGAACAAAATTAATAAAAGGGGTGAACAACATCAATAATCATATTAATTCTTATGTAAATACGAAGAGGTGAACAAAATTTATATTTTCAGAGTTTGGAATTTGTTCTCATATATTTTTCCAGATGATCAAGTTTTGATAATATTTTCTAGGGAACTGAAATCGGGGCAAATTTACCAGTCCGTATAGTCCACAAACTATTAAGCTCAAAACTTTATCGAATGTGCAATTACGAATTTAACCATTGATGTGAACAAAATTAATAAAAGGGGTGAACAAGATCAATAATCATATTAATTCTTATGTAAATACGAAGAGGTGAACAAAATTTATATTTTCAGAGTTTGGAATTTGTTCTCATATATTTTTCCAGATGATCAAGTTTTGATAATATTTTCTAGGGAACTGAAATCGGGGCAAATTTACCAGTCCGTATAGTCCACAAACTATTAAGCTCAAAACTTTATCGAATGTACAATTACGAATTTAACCATTGATGTGAACAAAATTAATAAAAGGGGTGAACAAGATCAATAATCATATTAATTCTTATGTAAATACGAAGAGGTGAACAAAATTTATATTTTCAGAGTTTGGAATTTGTTCTCATATATTTTTCCAGATGATCAAGTTTTGATAATATTTTCTAGGGAACTGAAATCGGGGCAAATTTACCAGTCCGTATATTCCACAAACTATTAAGCTCAAAACTTTTGCTGAATGTACATTTACGAATTTAACCATTGATGTGAACAAAATTAATAAAAGGGGTGAACAACATCAATAATCATATTAATTCTTATGTAAATACGAAGAGGTGAACAAAATTTATATTTTCAGAGTTTGGAATTTGTTCTCATATATTTTTCCAGATGATCAAGTTTTGATAATATTTTCTAGGGAACTGAAATCGGGGCAAATTTACCAGTCCGTATATTCCACAAACTATTAAGCTCAAAACTTTTGCTGAATGTACAATTACGAATTTAACCATTGATGTGAACAAAATTAATAAAAGGGTGAACAAGATCAATAATCATATTAATTCTTATGTAAATACGAAGAGGTGAACAAAATTTATATTTTCAGAGTTTGGAATTTGTTCTCATATATTTTTCCAGATGATCAAGTTTTGATAATATTTTCTAGGGAACTGAAATCGGGGCAAATTTACCAGTCCGTATATTCCACAAACTATTAAGCTCAAAACTTTGCTGAATGTACATTTACGAATTTAACCATTGATGTGAACAAAATTAATAAAAGGGGTGAACAACATCAATAATCATATTAATTCTTATGTAAATACGAAGAGGTGAACAAAATTTATATTTTCAGAGTTTGGAATTTGTTCTCATATATTTTTCCAGATGATCAAGTTTTGATAATATTTTCTAGGGAACTGAAATCGGGGCAAATTTACCAGTCCGTATATTCCACAAACTATTAAGCTCAAAACTTTGCTGAATGTACATTTACGAATTTAACCATTGATGTGAACAAAATTAATAAAAGGGGTGAACAACATCAATAATCATATTAATTCTTATGTAAATACGAAGAGGTGAACAAAATTTATATTTTCAGAGTTTGGAATTTGTTCTCATATATTTTTCCAGATGATCAAGTTTTGATAATATTTTCTAGGGAACTGAAATCGGGGCAAATTTACCAGTCCGTATATTCCACAAACTATTAAGCTCAAAACTTTGCTGAATGTACATTTACGAATTTAACCATTGATGTGAACAAAATTAATAAAAGGGGTGAACAACATCAATAATCATATTAATTCTTATGTAAATACGAAGAGGTGAACAAAATTTATATTTTCAGAGTTTGGAATTTGTTCTCATATATTTTTCCAGATGATCAAGTTTTGATAATATTTTCTAGGGAACTGAAATCGGGGCAAATTTACCAGTCCGTATATTCCACAAACTATTAAGCTCAAAACTTTGCTGAATGTACATTTACGAATTTAACCATTGATGTGAACAAAATTAATAAAAGGGGTGAACAACATCAATAATCATATTAATTCTTATGTAAATACGAAGAGGTGAACAAAATTTATATTTTCAGAGTTTGGAATTTGTTCTCATATATTTTTCCAGATGATCAAGTTTTGATAATATTTTTCTAGGGAACTGAAATCGGGGCAAATTTACCAGTCCGTATATTCCACAAACTATTAAGCTCAAAACTTTGCTGAATGTACATTTACGAATTTAACCATTGATGTGAACAAAATTAATAAAAGGGGTGAACAAGATCAATAATCATATTAATTCTTATGTAAATACGAAGAGGTGAACAAAATTTATATTTTCAGAGTTTGGAATTTGTTCTCATATATTTTTCCAGATGATCAAGTTTTGATAATATTTTCTAGGGAACTGAAATCGGGGCAAATTTACCAGTCCGTATATTCCACAAACTATTAAGCTCAAAACTTTGCTGAATGTACATTTACGAATTTAACCATTGATGTGAACAAAATTAATAAAAGGGGTGAACAACATCAATAATCATATTAATTCTTATGTAAATACGAAGAGGTGAACAAAATTTATATTTTCAGAGTTTGGAATTTGTTCTCATATATTTTTCCAGATGATCAAGTTTTGATAATATTTTCTAGGGAACTGAAATCGGGGCAAATTTACCAGTCCGTATATTCCACAAACTATTAAGCTCAAAACTTTGCTGAATGTACATTTACGAATTTAACCATTGATGTGAACAAAATTAATAAAAGGGGTGAACAAGATCAATAATCATATTAATTCTTATGTAAATACGAAGAGGTGAACAAAATTTATATTTTCAGAGTTTGGAATTTGTTCTCATATATTTTTCCAGATGATCAAGTTTTGATAATATTTTCTAGGGAACTGAAATCGGGGCAAATTTACCAGTCCGTATATTCCACAAACTATTAAGCTCAAAACTTTGCTGAATGTACATTTACGAATTTAACCATTGATGTGAACAAAATTAATAAAAGGGGTGAACAAGATCAATAATCATATTAATTCTTATGTAAATACGAAGAGGTGAACAAAATTTATATTTTCAGAGTTTGGAATTTGTTCTCATATATTTTTCCAGATGATCAAGTTTTGATAATATTTTCTAGGGAACTGAAATCGGGGCAAATTTACCAGTCCGTATATTCCACAAACTATTAAGCTCAAAACTTTGCTGAATGTACATTTACGAATTTAACCATTGATGTGAACAAAATTAATAAAAGGGGTGAACAACATCAATAATCATATTAATTCTTATGTAAATACGAAGAGGTGAACAAAATTTATATTTTCAGAGTTTGGAATTTGTTCTCATATATTTTTCCAGATGATCAAGTTTTGATAATATTTTCTAGGGAACTGAAATCGGGGCAAATTTACCAGTCCGTATATTCCACAAACTATTAAGCTCAAAACTTTGCTGAATGTACATTTACGAATTTAACCATTGATGTGAACAAAATTAATAAAAGGGGTGAACAACATCAATAATCATATTAATTCTTATGTAAATACGAAGAGGTGAACAAAATTTATATTTTCAGAGTTTGGAATTTGTTCTCATATATTTTTCCAGATGATCAAGTTTTGATAATATTTTCTAGGGAACTGAAATCAGGGCAAATTTACCAGTCCGTATATTCCACAAACTATTAAGCTCAAAATTTTGCTGAATGTACATTTACGAATTTAACCATTGATGTGAACAAAATTAATAAAAGGGGTGAACAACATCAATAATCATATTAATTCTTATGTAAATACGAAGAGGTGAACAAAATTTATATTTTCAGAGTTTGGAATTTGTTCTCATATATTTTTCCAGATGATCAAGTTTTGATAATATTTTCTAGGGAACTGAAATCGGGGCAAATTTACCAGTCCGTATATTCCACAAACTATTAAGCTCAAAATTTTGCTGAATGTACATTTACGAATTTAACCATTGATGTGAACAAAATTAATAAAAGGGGTGAACAACATCAATAATCATATTAATTCTTATGTAAATACGAAGAGGTGAACAAAATTTATATTTTCAGAGTTTGGAATTTGTTCTCATATATTTTTCCAGATGATCAAGTTTTGATAATATTTTCTAGGGAACTGAAATCAGGGCAAATTTACCAGTCCGTATATTCCACAAACTATTAAGCTCAAAATTTTGCTGAATGTACATTTACGAATTTAACCATTGATGTGAACAAAATTAATAAAAGGGGTGAACAACATCAATAATCATATTAATTCTTATGTAAATACGAAGAGGTGAACAAAATTTATATTTTCAGAGTTTGGAATTTGTTCTCATATATTTTTCCAGATGATCAAGTTTTGATAATATTTTCTAGGGAACTGAAATCGGGGCAAATTTACCAGTCCGTATATTCCACAAACTATTAAGCTCAAAATTTTGCTGAATGTACATTTACGAATTTAACCATTGATGTGAACAAAATTAATAAAAGGGGTGAACAACATCAATAATCATATTAATTCTTATGTAAATACGAAGAGGTGAACAAAATTTATATTTTCAGAGTTTGGAATTTGTTCTCATATATTTTTCCAGATGATCAAGTTTTGATAATATTTTCTAGGGAACTGAAATCGGGGCAAATTTACCAGTCCGTATATTCCACAAACTATTAAGCTCAAAATTTTGCTGAATGTACATTTACGAATTTAACCATTGATGTGAACAAAATTAATAAAAGGGGTGAACAACATCAATAATCATATTAATTCTTATGTAAATACGAAGAGGTGAACAAAATTTATATTTTCAGAGTTTGGAATTTGTTCTCATATATTTTTCCAGATGATCAAGTTTTGATAATATTTTCTAGGGAACTGAAATCGGGGCAAATTTACCAGTCCGTATATTCCACAAACTATTAAGCTCAAAACTTTTGCTGAATGTACATTTACGAATTTAACCATTGATGTGAACAAAATTAATAAAAGGGGTGAACAACATCAATAATCATATTAATTCTTATGTAAATACGAAGAGGTGAACAAAATTTATATTTTCAGAGTTTGGAATTTGTTCTCATATATTTTTCCAGATGATCAAGTTTTGATAATATTTTCTAGGGAACTGAAATCGGGGCAAATTTACCAGTCCGTATATTCCACAAACTATTAAGCTCAAAACTTTTGCTGAATGTACATTTACGAATTTAACCATTGATGTGAACAAAATTAATAAAAGGGGTGAACAAGATCAATAATCATATTAATTCTTATGTAAATACGAAGAGGTGAACAAAATTTATATTTTCAGAGTTTGGAATTTGTTCTCATATATTTTTCCAGATGATCAAGTTTTGATAATATTTTCTAGGGAACTGAAATCGGGGCAAATTTACCAGTCCGTATATTCCACAAACTATTAAGCTCAAAATTTTGCTGAATGTACATTTACGAATTTAACCATTGATGTGAACAAAATTAATAAAAGGGGTGAACAACATCAATAATCATATTAATTCTTATGTAAATACGAAGAGGTGAACAAAATTTATATTTTCAGAGTTTGGAATTTGTTCTCATATATTTTTCCAGATGATCAAGTTTTGATAATATTTTCTAGGGAACTGAAATCGGGGCAAATTTACCAGTCCGTATATTCCACAAACTATTAAGCTCAAAATTTTGCTGAATGTACATTTACGAATTTAACCATTGATGTGAACAAAATTAATAAAAGGGGTGAACAACATCAATAATCATATTAATTCTTATGTAAATACGAAGAGGTGAACAAAATTTATATTTTCAGAGTTTGGAATTTGTTCTCATATATTTTTCCAGATGATCAAGTTTTGATAATATTTTCTAGGGAACTGAAATCGGGGCAAATTTACCAGTCCGTATATTCCACAAACTATTAAGCTCAAAATTTTGCTGAATGTACATTTACGAATTTAACCATTGATGTGAACAAAATTAATAAAAGGGGTGAACAACATCAATAATCATATTAATTCTTATGTAAATACGAAGAGGTGAACAAAATTTATATTTTCAGAGTTTGGAATTTGTTCTCATATATTTTTCCAGATGATCAAGTTTTGATAATATTTTCTAGGGAACTGAAATCGGGGCAAATTTACCAGTCCGTATATTCCACAAACTATTAAGCTCAAAATTTTGCTGAATGTACATTTACGAATTTAACCATTGATGTGAACAAAATTAATAAAAGGGGTGAACAACATCAATAATCATATTAATTCTTATGTAAATACGAAGAGGTGAACAAAATTTATATTTTCAGAGTTTGGAATTTGTTCTCATATATTTTTCCAGATGATCAAGTTTTGATAATATTTTCTAGGGAACTGAAATCGGGGCAAATTTACCAGTCCGTATATTCCACAAACTATTAAGCTCAAAATTTTGCTGAATGTACATTTACGAATTTAACCATTGATGTGAACAAAATTAATAAAAGGGGTGAACAACATCAATAATCATATTAATTCTTATGTAAATACGAAGAGGTGAACAAAATTTATATTTTCAGAGTTTGGAATTTGTTCTCATATATTTTTCCAGATGATCAAGTTTTGATAATATTTTCTAGGGAACTGAAATCGGGGCAAATTTACCAGTCCGTATATTCCACAAACTATTAAGCTCAAAATTTTGCTGAATGTACATTTACGAATTTAACCATTGATGTGAACAAAATTAATAAAAGGGGTGAACAACATCAATAATCATATTAATTCTTATGTAAATACGAAGAGGTGAACAAAATTTATATTTTCAGAGTTTGGAATTTGTTCTCATATATTTTTCCAGATGATCAAGTTTTGATAATATTTTCTAGGGAACTGAAATCGGGGCAAATTTACCAGTCCGTATATTCCACAAACTATTAAGCTCAAAATTTTGCTGAATGTACATTTACGAATTTAACCATTGATGTGAACAAAATTAATAAAAGGGGTGAACAACATCAATAATCATATTAATTCTTATGTAAATACGAAGAGGTGAACAAAATTTATATTTTCAGAGTTTGGAATTTGTTCTCATATATTTTTCCAGATGATCAAGTTTTGATAATATTTTCTAGGGAACTGAAATCGGGGCAAATTTACCAGTCCGTATATTCCACAAACTATTAAGCTCAAAATTTTGCTGAATGTACATTTACGAATTTAACCATTGATGTGAACAAAATTAATAAAAGGGGTGAACAACATCAATAATCATATTAATTCTTATGTAAATACGAAGAGGTGAACAAAATTTATATTTTCAGAGTTTGGAATTTGTTCTCATATATTTTTCCAGATGATCAAGTTTTGATAATATTTTCTAGGGAACTGAAATCGGGGCAAATTTACCAGTCCGTATATTCCACAAACTATTAAGCTCAAAATTTTGCTGAATGTACATTTACGAATTTAACCATTGATGTGAACAAAATTAATAAAAGGGGTGAACAACATCAATAATCATATTAATTCTTATGTAAATACGAAGAGGTGAACAAAATTTATATTTTCAGAGTTTGGAATTTGTTCTCATATATTTTTCCAGATGATCAAGTTTTGATAATATTTTCTAGGGAACTGAAATCGGGGCAAATTTACCAGTCCGTATATTCCACAAACTATTAAGCTCAAAATTTTGCTGAATGTACATTTACGAATTTAACCATTGATGTGAACAAAATTAATAAAAGGGGTGAACAACATCAATAATCATATTAATTCTTATGTAAATACGAAGAGGTGAACAAAATTTATATTTTCAGAGTTTGGAATTTGTTCTCATATATTTTTCCAGATGATCAAGTTTTGATAATATTTTCTAGGGAACTGAAATCGGGGCAAATTTACCAGTCCGTATATTCCACAAACTATTAAGCTCAAAATTTTGCTGAATGTACATTTACGAATTTAACCATTGATGTGAACAAAATTAATAAAAGGGGTGAACAACATCAATAATCATATTAATTCTTATGTAAATACGAAGAGGTGAACAAAATTTATATTTTCAGAGTTTGGAATTTGTTCTCATATATTTTTCCAGATGATCAAGTTTTGATAATATTTTCTAGGGAACTGAAATCGGGGCAAATTTACCAGTCCGTATATTCCACAAACTATTAAGCTCAAAATTTTGCTGAATGTACATTTACGAATTTAACCATTGATGTGAACAAAATTAATAAAAGGGGTGAACAACATCAATAATCATATTAATTCTTATGTAAATACGAAGAGGTGAACAAAATTTATATTTTCAGAGTTTGGAATTTGTTCTCATATATTTTTCCAGATGATCAAGTTTTGATAATATTTTCTAGGGAACTGAAATCGGGGCAAATTTACCAGTCCGTATATTCCACAAACTATTAAGCTCAAAATTTTGCTGAATGTACATTTACGAATTTAACCATTGATGTGAACAAAATTAATAAAAGGGGTGAACAACATCAATAATCATATTAATTCTTATGTAAATACGAAGAGGTGAACAAAATTTATATTTTCAGAGTTTGGAATTTGTTCTCATATATTTTTCCAGATGATCAAGTTTTGATAATATTTTCTAGGGAACTGAAATCGGGGCAAATTTACCAGTCCGTATATTCCACAAACTATTAAGCTCAAAATTTTGCTGAATGTACATTTACGAATTTAACCATTGATGTGAACAAAATTAATAAAAGGGGTGAACAAGATCAATAATCATATTAATTCTTATGTAAATACGAAGAGGTGAACAAAATTTATATTTTCAGAGTTTGGAATTTGTTCTCATATATTTTTCCAGATGATCAAGTTTTGATAATATTTTCTAGGGAACTGAAATCGGGGCAAATTTACCAGTCCGTATATTCCACAAACTATTAAGCTCAAAATTTTGCTGAATGTACATTTACGAATTTAACCATTGATGTGAACAAAATTAATAAAAGGGGTGAACAACATCAATAATCATATTAATTCTTATGTAAATACGAAGAGGTGAACAAAATTTATATTTTCAGAGTTTGGAATTTGTTCTCATATATTTTTCCAGATGATCAAGTTTTGATAATATTTTCTAGGGAACTGAAATCGGGGCAAATTTACCAGTCCGTATATTCCACAAACTATTAAGCTCAAAATTTTGCTGAATGTACATTTACGAATTTAACCATTGATGTGAACAAAATTAATAAAAGGGGTGAACAACATCAATAATCATATTAATTCTTATGTAAATACGAAGAGGTGAACAAAATTTATATTTTCAGAGTTTGGAATTTGTTCTCATATATTTTTCCAGATGATCAAGTTTTGATAATATTTTCTAGGGAACTGAAATCGGGGCAAATTTACCAGTCCGTATATTCCACAAACTATTAAGCTCAAAATTTTGCTGAATGTACATTTACGAATTTAACCATTGATGTGAACAAAATTAATAAAAGGGGTGAACAACATCAATAATCATATTAATTCTTATGTAAATACGAAGAGGTGAACAAAATTTATATTTTCAGAGTTTGGAATTTGTTCTCATATATTTTTCCAGATGATCAAGTTTTGATAATATTTTCTAGGGAACTGAAATCGGGGCAAATTTACCAGTCCGTATATTCCACAAACTATTAAGCTCAAAATTTTGCTGAATGTACATTTACGAATTTAACCATTGATGTGAACAAAATTAATAAAAGGGGTGAACAACATCAATAATCATATTAATTCTTATGTAAATACGAAGAGGTGAACAAAATTTATATTTTCAGAGTTTGGAATTTGTTCTCATATATTTTTCCAGATGATCAAGTTTTGATAATATTTTCTAGGGAACTGAAATCGGGGCAAATTTACCAGTCCGTATATTCCACAAACTATTAAGCTCAAAATTTTGCTGAATGTACATTTACGAATTTAACCATTGATGTGAACAAAATTAATAAAAGGGGTGAACAACATCAATAATCATATTAATTCTTATGTAAATACGAAGAGGTGAACAAAATTTATATTTTCAGAGTTTGGAATTTGTTCTCATATATTTTTCCAGATGATCAAGTTTTGATAATATTTTCTAGGGAACTGAAATCGGGGCAAATTTACCAGTCCGTATATTCCACAAACTATTAAGCTCAAAATTTTGCTGAATGTACATTTACGAATTTAACCATTGATGTGAACAAAATTAATAAAAGGGGTGAACAACATCAATAATCATATTAATTCTTATGTAAATACGAAGAGGTGAACAAAATTTATATTTTCAGAGTTTGGAATTTGTTCTCATATATTTTTCCAGATGATCAAGTTTTGATAATATTTTCTAGGGAACTGAAATCGGGGCAAATTTACCAGTCCGTATATTCCACAAACTATTAAGCTCAAAATTTTGCTGAATGTACATTTACGAATTTAACCATTGATGTGAACAAAATTAATAAAAGGGGTGAACAACATCAATAATCATATTAATTCTTATGTAAATACGAAGAGGTGAACAAAATTTATATTTTCAGAGTTTGGAATTTGTTCTCATATATTTTTCCAGATGATCAAGTTTTGATAATATTTTCTAGGGAACTGAAATCGGGGCAAATTTACCAGTCCGTATATTCCACAAACTATTAAGCTCAAAATTTTGCTGAATGTACATTTACGAATTTAACCATTGATGTGAACAAAATTAATATTAATTCTTATGTAAATACGAAGAGGTGAACAACATCAATAATCATATTAATTCTTATGTAAATACGAAGAGGTGAACAAAATTTATATTTTCAGAGTTTGGAATTTGTTCTCATATATTTTTCCAGATGATCAAGTTTTGATAATATTTTCTAGGGAACTGAAATCGGGGCAAATTTACCAGTCCGTATATTCCACAAACTATTAAGCTCAAAATTTTGCTGAATGTACATTTACGAATTTAACCATTGATGTGAACAAAATTAATAAAAGGGGTGAACAACATCAATAATCATATTAATTCTTATGTAAATACGAAGAGGTGAACAAAATTTATATTTTCAGAGTTTGGAATTTGTTCTCATATATTTTTCCAGATGATCAAGTTTTGATAATATTTTCTAGGGAACTGAAATCGGGGCAAATTTACCAGTCCGTATATTCCACAAACTATTAAGCTCAAAATTTTGCTGAATGTACATTTACGAATTTAACCATTGATGTGAACAAAATTAATAAAAGGGGTGAACAACATCAATAATCATATTAATTCTTATGTAAATACGAAGAGGTGAACAAAATTTATATTTTCAGAGTTTGGAATTTGTTCTCATATATTTTTCCAGATGATCAAGTTTTGATAATATTTTCTAGGGAACTGAAATCGGGGCAAATTTACCAGTCCGTATATTCCACAAACTATTAAGCTCAAAATTTTGCTGAATGTACATTTACGAATTTAACCATTGATGTGAACAAAATTAATAAAAGGGGTGAACAACATCAATAATCATATTAATTCTTATGTAAATACGAAGAGGTGAACAAAATTTATATTTTCAGAGTTTGGAATTTGTTCTCATATATTTTTCCAGATGATCAAGTTTTGATAATATTTTCTAGGGAACTGAAATCGGGGCAAATTTACCAGTCCGTATATTCCACAAACTATTAAGCTCAAAATTTTGCTGAATGTACATTTACGAATTTAACCATTGATGTGAACAAAATTAATAAAAGGGGTGAACAACATCAATAATCATATTAATTCTTATGTAAATACGAAGAGGTGAACAAAATTTATATTTTCAGAGTTTGGAATTTGTTCTCATATATTTTTCCAGATGATCAAGTTTTGATAATATTTTCTAGGGAACTGAAATCGGGGCAAATTTACCAGTCCGTATATTCCACAAACTATTAAGCTCAAAATTTTGCTGAATGTACATTTACGAATTTAACCATTGATGTGAACAAAATTAATAAATACGAAGAGGTGAACAACATCAATAATCATATTAATTCTTATGTAAATACGAAGAGGTGAACAAAATTTATATTTTCAGAGTTTGGAATTTGTTCTCATATATTTTTCCAGATGATCAAGTTTTGATAATATTTTCTAGGGAACTGAAATCGGGGCAAATTTACCAGTCCGTATATTCCACAAACTATTAAGCTCAAAATTTTGCTGAATGTACATTTACGAATTTAACCATTGATGTGAACAAAATTAATAAAAGGGGTGAACAAGATCAATAATCATATTAATTCTTATGTAAATACGAAGAGGTGAACAAAATTTATATTTTCAGAGTTTGGAATTTGTTCTCATATATTTTTCCAGATGATCAAGTTTTGATAATATTAATTCTAGGGAACTGAAATCGGGGCAAATTTACCAGTCCGTATATTCCACAAACTATTAAGCTCAAAATTTTGCTGAATGTACATTTACGAATTTAACCATTGATGTGAACAAAATTAATAAAAGGGGTGAACAACATCAATAATCATATTAATTCTTATGTAAATACGAAGAGGTGAACAAAATTTATATTAATTCAGAGTTTGGAATTTGTTCTCATATATTTTTCCAGATGATCAAGTTTTGATAATATTTTCTAGGGAACTGAAATCGGGGCAAATTTACCAGTCCGTATATTCCACAAACTATTAAGCTCAAAATTTTGCTGAATGTACATTTACGAATTTAACCATTGATGTGAACAAAATTAATAAAAGGGGTGAACAACATCAATAATCATATTAATTCTTATGTAAATACGAAGAGGTGAACAAAATTTATATTTTCAGAGTTTGGAATTTGTTCTCATATATTTTTCCAGATGATCAAGTTTTGATAATATTTTCTAGGGAACTGAAATCGGGGAACAAATTTACCAGTCCGTATATTCCACAAACTATTAAGCTCAAAATTTTGCTGAATGTACATTTACGAATTTAACCATTGATGTGAACAAAATTAATAAAAGGGGTGAACAACATCAATAATCATATTAATTCTTATGTAAATACGAAGAGGTGAACAAAATTTATATTTTCAGAGTTTGGAATTTGTTCTCATATATTTTTCCAGATGATCAAGTTTTGATAATATTAATTCTAGGGAACTGAAATCGGGGCAAATTTACCAGTCCGTATATTCCACAAACTATTAAGCTCAAAATTTTGCTGAATGTACATTTACGAATTTAACCATTGATGTGAACAAAATTAATAAAAGGGGTGAACAACATCAATAATCATATTAATTCTTATGTAAATACGAAGAGGTGAACAAAATTTATATTTTCAGAGTTTGGAATTTGTTCTCATATATTTTTCCAGATGATCAAGTTTTGATAATATTAATTCTAGGGAACTGAAATCGGGGCAAATTTACCAGTCCGTATATTCCACAAACTATTAAGCTCAAAATTTTGCTGAATGTGTAAATACGAAGAGGTGAACAAAATTAATATTAATTCTTATGTAAATACTAAGAGGCGAACAACATCAATAATCATATTAATTCTTATGTAAATACGAAGAGGTGAACAAAATTTATATTTTCAGAGTTTGGAATTTGTTCTCATATATTTTTCCAGATGATCAAGTTTTGATAATATTAATTCTAGGGAACTGAAATCGGGGAACAAATTTACCAGTCCGTATATTCCACAAACTAAGAGGTGAACAAAATTAATATGCTAATTCTTATGTACGAATAACCATTGAGGCGAACAAAATTAACATTAATTCTGTTGTAAATAGGGGTGAACAACATCAATAATCATATTAATTCTTATGTAAATACGAAGAGGTGAACAAAATTTATATTTTCAGAGTTTGGAATTTGTTCTCATATATTTTTCCAGATGATCAAGTTTTGATAATATTAATTCTAGGGAACTGAAATCGGGGCAAATTTACCAGTCCGTATATTCCACAAATACTATTAGAGCTGAACAAAATTTTGCTGAATGTACATTTAAGAGGCGAACAAAAATTTAACCATTGATGTGAACAAAATTAATAAAAGGGGTGAACAACATCAATAATCATATTAATTCTTATGTAAATACGAAGAGGTGAACAAAATTTATATTTTCAGAGTTTGGAATTTGTTCTCATATATTTTTCCAGATGATCAAGTTTTGATAATATTAATTCTAGGGAACTGAAATCGGGGCAAATTTACCAGTCCGTATATTCCACAAACTATTAAGCTCAAAATTTTGCTGAATGTACATTTACGAAGAACCATTGATGTGAACAAAATTAACATTAATTCTGTTGTAAATACTAAGAGGCGAACAACATCAATAATCATATTAATTCTTATGTAAATACGAAGAGGTGAACAAAATTTATATTTTCAGAGTTTGGAATTTGTTCTCATATATTTTTCCAGATGCGATCAAGTTTTGATAATATTAATTCTAGGGAACTGAAATCGGGGAACAAATTTACCAGTCCGTATATTCCACAAACTATTAAGCGAACAAAATTTTGCTGAATGTACATTTACGAATTTAACCATTGATGTGAACAAAATTACTAAGAGGCGAACAAAATTAACATTAATTCTTATGTAAATACGAAGAGGTGAACAAAATTAATATTAATTCTTATGTAAATACGAAGAGGTGAACAAAATTAATATTTTCAGAGTTTGGAATTTGTTCTCATATATTTTTCCAGATGATCAAGTTTTGATAATATTAATTCTTAGGGAACTGAAATCGGGGCAAATTTACCAGTCCGTATATTCCACAAACTATTAAGCTCAAAATTTTGCTGAATGTACATTTACGAATTTAACCATTGATGTGAACAAAATTAATATTAATTCTTATGTAAATACGAAGAGGTGAACAAGATCAATAATCATATTAATTCTTATGTAAATACGAAGAGGTGAACAAAATTAATATTAATTCAGAGTTTGGAATTTGTTCTCATATATTTTTCCAGATGATCAAGTTTTGATAATATTAATTCTTATGTAACTACGAAGATCGGTGAACAAAATTAATACCAGTCCGTATATTCCACAAACTATTAAGCTCAAAATTTTGCTGAATGTACATTTACGAATTTAACCATTGATGTGAACAAAATTAATAAAAGGGGTGAACAAAATCAATAATCATATTAATTCTTATGTAAATACGAAGAGGTGAACAAAATTAATATTAATTCAGAGTTTGGAATTTGTAAATACTAATATTTTTCCAGATGATTAACATTTTGATAATATCTGTTCTAGGGATACTGAAATCGAGGGCAAAATTTACCAGTCCGTAATTCTGATGTAAATACTATTAGAGCGAACAAAATTAACTTAATTCTGAATGTAAATTTACGAAGAGGTGAACAAAATTAATATGTAACAAAATGTAAATACTAAGGGGTGAACAAAATCAATAATCATATTAATTCTTATGTAAATACGAAGAGGTGAACAAAATTAATATTAATTCTTATGTAAATACTAAGAGGCGAACAAAATTAACATTAATTCTGTTGTAAATACTAAGAGGCGAACAAAATTAACATTAATTCTGTTGTAAATACGAAGAGGTGAACAAAATTAATATTAATTCTTATGTAAATACTAAGAGGCGAACAAAATTAACATTAATTCTGATGTAAATACTAAGAGGCGAACAAAATTAACATTAATTCTGTTGTAAATACGAAGAGGTGAACAAAATTAATATTAATTCTGATGTAAATACTAAGAGGCGAACAAAATTAACATTAATTCTGTTGTAAATACTAAGAGGCGAACAAAATTAATATTAATTCTTATGTAAATACTAAGAGGCGAACAAAATTAATATTAATTCTTATGTAAATACGAAGAGGTGAACAAAATTAATATTAATTCTTATGTAAATACGAATAGTGAACAAAATTAATATTTTCAGAGTTTGGAATTTTTTCTCATGTATTTTTCCAGATGATCAAGGTTTGATAATAATATTTAAGGGAACTGAATTCGGGGCAAATTTATCCGTCCGTATTATCCACAAACTATTAAGCTCAAACCTTTGTCGAATGTACAATTACGAATTTAACCATTGATGTGAACAAAATTAATAAAAGGGGTGAACAAGATCAATAATCATATTAATTCTTATGTAAATACGAATAGTGAACAAAATTAATATTTTCAGAGTTTGGAATTTGTTTCTCATGTATTTTTCCAGATGATCAAGGTTTGATGATAATAATTCTAGGGAACTGTAAATACGAGGCGAACAAAATTAACATTAATTCTGATGTAAATACGTAGGTGATTCCACAAACTATTAAGCTCAAACCTTTGTCGAATGTACAATTACGAATTTAACCATTGATGTGAACAAAATTAATAAAAGGGGTGAACAAGATCAATAATCATATTAATTCTTATGTAAATACGAATAGGTGAACAAAATTAATATTTTCAGAGTTTGGAATTTTTTCTCATGTATTTTTCCAGATGATCAAGGTTTGATAATAATATTTAAGGGAACTGAATTCGGGGCAAATTTATCCGTCCGTATTATCCACAAACTATTAAGCTCAAACCTTTGTCGAATGTACAATTACGAATTTAACCATTGATGTGAACAAAATTAATAAAAGGGGTGAACAAGATCAATAATCATATTAATTCTTATGTAAATACGAATAGGTGAACAAAATTAATATTTTCAGAGTTTGGAATTTTTTCTCATGTATTTTTCCAGATGATCAAGGTTTGATAATAATATTTAAGGGAACTGAATTCGGGGCAAATTTATCCGTCCGTATTATCCACAAACTATTAAGCTCAAACCTTTGTCGAATGTACAATTACGAATTTAATCATTGATGTGAACAAAATTAATAAAAGGGGTGAACAAGATCAATAATCATATTAATTCTTATGTAAATACGAATAGGTGAACAAAATTAATATTTTCAGAGTTTGGAATTTGTTTCTCATGTATTTTTCCAGATGATCAAGGTTTGATAATAATATTTAAGGGAACTGAATTCGGGGCAAATTTATCCGTCCGTATTATCCACAAACTATTAAGCTCAAACCTTTGTCGAATGTACAATTACGAATTTAACCATTGATGTGAACAAAATTAATAAAAGGGGTGAACAAGATCAATAATCATATTAATTCTTATGTAAATACGAATAGGTGAACAAAATTAATATTTTCAGAGTTTGGAATTTTTTCTCATGTATTTTTCCAGATGATCAAGGTTTGATAATAATATTTAAGGGAACTGAATTCGGGGCAAATTTAACAGTCTGTATATTCTACAAACTATTAAGCTCAAACCTTTGTCGAATGTACAATTACGAATTTAACCATTGATGTGAACAAAATTAATAAAAGGGGTGAACAAGATCAATAATCATATTAATTCTTATGTAAATACGAATAGGTGAACAAAATTAATATTTTCAGAGTTTGGAATTTTTTCTCATGTATTTTTCCAGATGATCAAGGTTTGATAATAATATTTAAGGGAACTGAATTCGGGGCAAATTTATCCGTCCGTATTATCCACAAACTATTAAGCTCAAACCTTTGTCGAATGTACAATTACGAATTTAACCATTGATGTGAACAAAATTAATAAAAGGGGTGAACAAGATCAATAATCATATTAATTCTTATGTAAATACGAATAGGTGAACAAAATTAATATTTTCAGAGTTTGGAATTTTTTCTCATGTATTTTTCCAGATGATCAAGGTTTGATAATAATATTTAAGGGAACTGAATTCGGGGCAAATTTATCCGTCCGTATTATCCACAAACTATTAAGCTCAAACCTTTGTCGAATGTACAATTACGAATTTAACCATTGATGTGAACAAAATTAATAAAAGGGGTGAACAAGATCAATAATCATATTAATTCTTATGTAAATACGAATAGGTGAACAAAATTAATATTTTCAGAGTTTGGAATTTTTTCTCATGTATTTTTCCAGATGATCAAGGTTTGATAATAATATTTAAGGGAACTGAATTCGGGGCAAATTTACCAGTCTGTATATTCCACAAACTATTAAGCTCAAACCTTTGTCGAATGTACAATTACGAATTTAACCATTGATGTGAACAAAATTAATAAAAGGGGTGAACAAGATCAATAATCATATTAATTCTTATGTAAATACGAATAGGTGAACAAAATTAATATTTTCAGAGTTTGGAATTTTTTCTCATGTATTTTTCCAGATGATCAAGGTTTGATAATAATATTTAAGGGAACTGAATTCGGGGCAAATTTATCCGTCCGTATTATCCACAAACTATTAAGCTCAAACCTTTGTCGAATGTACAATTACGAATTTAACCATTGATGTGAACAAAATTAATAAAAGGGGTGAACAAGATCAATAATCATATTAATTCTTATGTAAATACGAATAGGTGAACAAAATTAATATTTTCAGAGTTTGGAATTTTTTCTCATGTATTTTTCCAGATGATCAAGGTTTGATAATAATATTTAAGGGAACTGAATTCGGGGCAAATTTATCCGTCCGTATTATCCACAAACTATTAAGCTCAAACCTTTGTCGAATGTACAATTACGAATTTAACCATTGATGTGAACAAAATTAATAAAAGGGGTGAACAAGATCAATAATCATATTAATTCTTATGTAAATACGAATAGGTGAACAAAATTAATATTTTCAGAGTTTGGAATTTTTTCTCATGTATTTTTCAAGATGATCAAGGTTTGATAATAATATTTAAGGGAACTGAATTCGGGGCAAATTTATCCGTCCGTATTATCCACAAACTATTAAGCTCAAACCTTTGTCGAATGTACAATTACGAATTTAACCATTGATGTGAACAAAATTAATAAAAGGGGTGAACAAGATCAATAATCATATTAATTCTTATGTAAATACGAATAGTGAACAAAATTAATATTTTCAGAGTTTGGAATTTTTTCTCATGTATTTTTCCAGATGATCAAGGTTTGATAATAATATTTAAGGGAACTGAATTCGGGGCAAATTTATCCGTCCGTATTATCCACAAACTATTAAGCTCAAACCTTTGTCGAATGTACAATTACGAATTTAACCATTGATGTGAACAAAATTAATAAAAGGGGTGAACAAGATCAATAATCATATTAATTCTTATGTAAATACGAATAGGTGAACAAAATTAATATTTTCAGAGTTTGGAATTTTTTCTCATGTATTTTTCCAGATGATCAAGGTTTGATAATAATATTTAAGGGAACTGAATTCGGGGCAAATTTATCCGTCCGTATTATCCACAAACTATTAAGCTCAAACCTTTGTCGAATGTACAATTACGAATTTAACCATTGATGTGAACAAAATTAATAAAAGGGGTGAACAAGATCAATAATCATATTAATTCTTATGTAAATACGAATAGGTGAACAAAATTAATATCTTCAGAGTTTGGAATTTTTTCTCATGTATTTTTCCAGATGATCAAGGTTTGATAATAATATTTAAGGGAACTGAATTCGGGGCAAATTTACCAGTCTGTATATTCTACAAACTATTAAGCTCAAACCTTTGTCGAATGTACAATTACGAATTTAACCATTGATGTGAACAAAATTAATAAAAGGGGTGAACAAGATCAATAATCATATTAATTCTTATGTAAATACGAATAGGTGAACAAAATTAATATTTTCAGAGTTTGGAATTTTTTCTCATGTATTTTTCCAGATGATCAAGGTTTGATAATAATATTTAAGGGAACTGAATTCGGGGCAAATTTATCCGTCCGTATTATCCACAAACTATTAAGCTCAAACCTTTGTCGAATGTACAATTACGAATTTAACCATTGATGTGAACAAAATTAATAAAAGGGGTGAACAAGATCAATAATCATATTAATTCTTATGTAAATACGAATAGGTGAACAAAATTAATATTTTCAGAGTTTGGAATTTTTTCTCATGTATTTTTCCAGATGATCAAGGTTTGATAATAATATTTAAGGGAACTGAATTCGGGGCAAATTTATCCGTCCGTATTATCCACAAACTATTAAGCTCAAACCTTTGTCGAATGTACAATTACGAATTTAACCATTGATGTGAACAAAATTAATAAAAGGGGTGAACAAGATCAATAATCATATTAATTCTTATGTAAATACGAATAGGTGAACAAAATTAATATTTTCAGAGTTTGGAATTTTTTCTCATGTATTTTTCCAGATGATCAAGGTTTGATAATAATATTTAAGGGAACTGAATTCGGGGCAAATTTACCAGTCTGTATATTCTACAAACTATTAAGCTCAAACCTTTGTCGAATGTACAATTACGAATTTAACCATTGATGTGAACAAAATTAATAAAAGGGGTGAACAAGATCAATAATCATATTAATTCTTATGTAAATACGAATAGTGAACAAAATTAATATTTTCAGAGTTTGGAATTTTTTCTCATGTATTTTTCCAGATGATCAAGGTTTGATAATAATATTTAAGGGAACTGAATTCGGGGCAAATTTATCCGTCCGTATTATCCACAAACTATTAAGCTCAAACCTTTGTCGAATGTACAATTACGAATTTAACCATTGATGTGAACAAAATTAATAAAAGGGGTGAACAAGATCAATAATCATATTAATTCTTATGTAAATACGAATAGGTGAACAAAATTAATATTTTCAGAGTTTGGAATTTTTTCTCATGTATTTTTCCAGATGATCAAGGTTTGATAATAATATTTAAGGGAACTGAATTCGGGGCAAATTTACCAGTCTGTATATTCTACAAACTATTAAGCTCAAACCTTTGTCGAATGTACAATTACGAATTTAACCATTGATGTGAACAAAATTAATAAAAGGGGTGAACAAGATCAATAATCATATTAATTCTTATGTAAATACGAATAGGTGAACAAAATTAATATTTTCAGAGTTTGGAATTTTTTCTCATGTATTTTTCCAGATGATCAAGGTTTGATAATAATATTTAAGGGAACTGAATTCGGGGCAAATTTATCCGTCCGTATTATCCACAAACTATTAAGCTCAAACCTTTGTCGAATGTACAATTACGAATTTAACCATTGATGTGAACAAAATTAATAAAAGGGGTGAACAAGATCAATAATCATATTAATTCTTATGTAAATACGAATAGGTGAACAAAATTAATATTTTCAGAGTTTGGAATTTTTTCTCATGTATTTTTCCAGATGATCAAGGTTTGATAATAATATTTAAGGGAACTGAATTCGGGGCAAATTTATCCGTCCGTATTATCCACAAACTATTAAGCTCAAACCTTTGTCGAATGTACAATTACGAATTTAACCATTGATGTGAACAAAATTAATAAAAGGGGTGAACAAGATCAATAATCATATTAATTCTTATGTAAATACGAATAGTGAACAAAATTAATATTTTCAGAGTTTGGAATTTTTTCTCATGTATTTTTCCAGATGATCAAGGTTTGATAATAATATTTAAGGGAACTGAATTCGGGGCAAATTTACCAGTCTGTATATTCTACAAACTATTAAGCTCAAACCTTTGTCGAATGTACAATTACGAATTTAACCATTGATGTGAACAAAATTAATAAAAGGGGTGAACAAGATCAATAATCATATTAATTCTTATGTAAATACGAATAGTGAACAAAATTAATATTTTAAGAGTTTGGAATTTTTTCTCATGTATTTTTCCAGATGATCAAGGTTTGATAATAATATTTAAGGGAACTGAATTCGGGGCAAATTTATCCGTCCGTATTATCCACAAACTATTAAGCTCAAACCTTTGTCGAATGTACAATTACGAATTTAACCATTGATGTGAACAAAATTAATAAAAGGGGTGAACAAGATCAATAATCATATTAATTCTTATGTAAATACGAATAGTGAACAAAATTAATATTTTCAGAGTTTGGAATTTTTTCTCATGTATTTTTCCAGATGATCAAGGTTTGATAATAATATTTAAGGGAACTGAATTCGGGGCAAATTTATCCGTCCGTATTATCCACAAACTATTAAGCTCAAACCTTTGTCGAATGTACAATTACGAATTTAACCATTGATGTGAACAAAATTAATAAAAGGGGTGAACAAGATCAATAATCATATTAATTCTTATGTAAATACGAATAGTGAACAAAATTAATATTTTCAGAGTTTGGAATTTTTTCTCATGTATTTTTCCAGATGATCAAGGTTTGATAATAATATTTAAGGGAACTGAATTCGGGGCAAATTTATCCGTCCGTATTATCCACAAACTATTAAGCTCAAACCTTTGTCGAATGTACAATTACGAATTTAACCATTGATGTGAACAAAATTAATAAAAGGGGTGAACAAGATCAATAATCATATTAATTCTTATGTAAATACGAAGAGGTGAACAAAACTAATATTTTCAGTTTGGAATTTGTTCTCATGTATTTTTCCAGATGATCAAGGTTTGATAATATTATTTAAGGGAACTGAATTCGGGGCAAATTTACCAGTCTGTATATTCTACAAACTATTAAGCTCAAAACTTTGTCTAATGTACAATTGCGAATTTAACCATTGATGTGAACAAAATTAATAAAAGGAGTGAACAAAATTAATAAAAGGGGTGAACAAGATCAATAATCATATTAATTCTTATGTAAATACGAAGAGGTGAACAAAATTAATATTTTCAGAGTTTGGAATTTGTTCTCAAGTATTTTTCCAGATGATCAAGGTTTGAAAATATTTTCTAAGGAACTGAATTCGGGGCAAATTTAATCAGTCCGTATATTCCTCAAACTATTAAGCTCAAAACTTTGTCGAATGTACAATTACGAATTTAACCATTGATGTGAACAAAATTAATAAAAGGGGTGAACAAGATCAATAATCATATTAATTCTTATGTAAATACGAAGAGGTGAACAAAACTAATATTTTCAGTTTGGAATTTGTTCTCATGTATTTTTCCAGATGATCAATGCTTGCTTATATTTTCTAGGGAACTGAATTCGGGGCAAATTTAATCAGTCCGTATATTCCACAAACTATTAAGCTCAAAACTTTGTGGAATGTACATTTACGAATTTAACCATTGATGTGAACAAAATTAATAAAAGGGGTGAACAAGATCAATAATCATATTAGTTCTTATGTAAATACGAATAGTGAACAAAATTAATATTAATTCTTATGTAAATACGAAGAGGTGAACAAAATTAATATTAATTCTTATGTAAATGCTGAACAGGTGAACAAAATTAATATTAATTCTTATGTAAATACGAAGAGGTGAACAAAATTAATATTAATTCTTAAGTAAATACTAAACAGGTGAACAAAATTAATATTAATTCTTATGTAAATACGAAGAGGTGAACAAAATTAATATTAATTCTTATGTAAATACTAAACAGGTGAACAAAATTAATATTAATTCTTATGTAAATACGAAGAGGTGAACAAAATTAATATTAATTCTTATGTAAATACTAAACAGGTGAACAAAATTAATATTAATTCTTATGTAAATACGAAGAGGTGAACAAAATTAATATTAATTCTTATGTAAATACTAAACAGGTGAACAAAATTAATATTAATTCTTATGTAAATACGAAGAGGTGAACAAAATTAATATTAATTCTTACGTAAATACAGAAATCTAGAGCTTCATTCCTTCATTAATTGATTTTATTCCCTCGCCAATAGTTGGCGCCAATCCCATTTCCCAATTCCTAAGGCCTTTTGAGGAAGTGATGGTAAAGGGGGGCTGCGGGGACGAACTGCGCGTAAATCGGTAAATTTCAGCACTTACTCTCTCAGTAGCATGACCCGCAGTTACAACTAATTCAATTTTGTCGCACAGGAGAATCGTTTCAACTAGAACAGGAACCAAAAGACATTGTGGCAAATAGTTATTCATAGTTTGAAAACCATTTTCTAAACTATTAGAGAAAGAAAGAAACGGTCCCATTTCACGAAATGTCCATTCATTATAATTTTGCGAGTGGAATGTGCGGAAACATTCGCGTTGTATTGCAAAAAAAAAAAAAAAATGTTTTTGCACGGTTCAGGGTCGCGTAGGGATGGTGCAACCCAAACTGTCTCCTTTAAATCGCATTGGTAATGGGAAAAGTAACATGTAGTGCCTTGGAGGTCGTGTCACTCTCGAATTCGTCTGAAGTCAGTAGGTCGATGGAAAGGAGAAAATCCGAAAAATCAAATGCTGGAGTGGGAGTGAAGGGCATCAGATGAGAAAGTTCTGTCGGTCTGGTTGCATTTAGCGGTGATTTTAATAATAATATATGGTGCCAGAAATATGCACTGAGGGGCGGGTTTCTTCATGTGCGATCAATTTTGGTTTAGCTAACGCGACGTGACTGGCCGCTAACGCGCGCGCACATTGGAATTAATTAGATAATTTCCAATAGATTCAGGAGGTGCTTCCTTATAAATTCAGGATGTGAGTTTCATTTTGCTGTTGAAACAATTCAAAGCTTTAACATTCAACGGTGTTCGGTATACGTTCCGAAGAGGGACTGCTCCTACAAATACCGGAAAGGATATCGTATCGGGCTACTATAGGACTTACTTAACTGATTGGTAAGCAAACACACATCTTCCCTCTGCGTGCAAGTGCTTTCTCTCTCTCTCTCTCTCTGAGTAACTAAAAGATGTGTGTGTGTGTGTGTGTGTGCGTACGTGCGCGCCTTTGTACGTGTGTGTAGTATTCGTTCGTGTTCCCGGATGACTTGCCATAACTAAGCGAGATTTATGTGCTCGAATTAATACCTGTGCACTCTAAAAAAATTACTGTTGATTTTACGGTTTTTAACCGTTTTTTTTTTTTTTTTTGATTGGAGGTTTAACGACCACCGTGAGCAACTCAATGGGCTATAAGCAGTCGGCCGTCCCTAATTTAGGGTCACTGGTTCCAGGGAAGGGAGAGAGCCAGTGCCGTAAGACAAACACAACATGTATTGATTGATTGGAGGTTTAACGACCACCGTGAGCAACTCAATGGGCTATAAGCAGTCGCCCGTCCCTAATTTATGGTCACTGGTTCCAGGGAAAGAAGAGAGCCAGTGCCGTAAGACAAACACAACATCCATTGATTGATTGGAGGTTTAACGACCACCGTGAGCAACTCAATGGGCTATAAGCAGTCGCTCGTCCCTAATTTAGGGTCACTGGTTCCAGGGAAGGGAGAGAGCCTGTGCCGTAAGACAAACACAACATCCATTGATTGATTGGAGGTTTAACGACCACCGTGAGCAACTCAATGGGCTATAAGCAGTCGCCCGTCCCTAATTTAGGGTCACTGGTTCCAGGGAAGGGAGAGAGCCTGTGCCGTAAGACAAACACAACATCCATTGATTGATTGGAGGTTTAACGACCACCGTGAGCAACTCAATGGGCTATAAGCAGTCGCCCGTCCCTAATTTAGGGTCACTGGTTCCAGGGAAGGGAGAGAGCCTGTGCCGTAAGACAAACACAACATCCATTGATTGATTGGAGGTTTAACGACCACCGTGAGCAACTCAATGGGCTATAAGCAGTCGCCCGTCCCTAATTTAGGGTCACTGGTTCCAGGGAAGGGAGAGAGCCAGTGCCGTAAGACAAACACAACATCCATTGATTGATTGGAGGTTTAACGACCACCGTGAGCAACTCAATGGGCTATAAGCAGTCGCCCGTCCCTAATTTAGGGTCACTGGTTCCAGGGAAGGGAGAGAGCCAGTGCCGTAAGACAAACACAACATCCATTGATTGATTGGAGGTTTAACGACCACCGTGAGCAACTCAATGGGCTATAAGCAGTGGCCCGTCCCTAATTTAGGGTCACTGGTTCCAGGGAAGGGAGAGAGCCAGTGCCGTAAGACAAACACAACATCCATTGATTGATTGGAGGTTTAACGACCACCGTGAGCAACTCAATGGGCTATAAGCAGTCGCCCGTCCCTAATTTAGGGTCACTGGTTCCAGGGAAAGGAGAGAGCCAGTGCCGTAAGACAAACACAACATCCATGCCTCACCGGGATTCGAACCCGGACCCCTCACGGACGAATGATCAGAGGCCAGCGCCTTAGACCACTGCGCCACCGGGGCGGCTTAACCGTTTTCCAGGGTGCTAATACAAAACCGTAAAATCTACAGTTTTATGCCGTGTTGGAGCACAGCTATAGCTTTGCTCCAACATAATCAACACATTCCTTTCAGCCAAATTTTTGTGATTTCGTGATTGTTTGGACTGTGACTCGCTCCAGCTAAATTCTGTGCTGTTTTCTTCATTAAATGCGGTGTTGGGTCAAAGCTATAGCTTTGACCCAGGATGTTGGCATCCTGGAAAATACGGTTTAAAACCGTAAAATCTACAATTTTTTTTTACAGTGTGTATTAATTTTGGGGCATAATCACTTAGGAAAGAAGAGCGCGCAGACGGCATTATTTTAATTTCGAATGTCAACTCTCACCTTGCTCTCGTTATAACAGAGTTGTCTAGGCTGATATACCTCCAGATTCATGTTAATATTTATATGATACATCTACACATGATATATCTACTATACACAGTGCGTCAAAGAATTTTCAGGACTGGCGCTAGATTTCAGCCTACGGTGGCGCCACCAGTGTAATCGCGAATGCGTTATAAACCGTGACCATCTGCTTACTTTCTGCCAAAAGTACTGCGCAGTTGTTAAAGTAACTCAAACGAAACGGCCGTTCATTAGAGAAGTCAAATTTTTTTCACGTTGAATTATTAAGATGGAACAAAGGGCTATTATTAAATTTAACGCAAAACTTGGTAAAACTGCCTCGGAAACGTACCAAATGATGAAACAAGTTTACGGTGAGTTTTGTTTAAGTAGATCAAATGTTTTCCTGTGGCACAAACGTTTTTTTGGACGCTAGAAGATGATAAGCATACCGGAAGACCAAGTTCATCTAGGACACCTGAGATTATTGAAAAAGTGCGTGATTTCGTGGCAAACAATCGATGTGCGTCACTAAGAATGATGGAAGAGTCTTTAAACATCAACAAAGAAACGATTCGAACCATCCTGCATGAAGATTTGGGCAAAACAAAAGTCTGTGCTAAATTTGTTCCACACACGTTAACCAATGAACAAAAATCAAGGAGAAGTGCACATTGCAGAGACATCATTTCAGCCGCTGAAAATGATCCAAACTTCTTAAAATCGATGGTTACAGGTGATGAAACATGGGGTTTTCAATATGATCCTAAAACAAAGCGACAAAGTGCGGAATGGAAGTCAAAAAACTCACCACACGCCAAAAAATCAAGAAAAGTTCCATCGAAAATCAAGACACTGCTCATTACATTCTTCGATAGTAAGGGTATTATCCACAAAGAATTTGTTCCAAGTGGACAAACAATTACTGGTGAGTTTTATTTAAATGTTTTGAGGCGTTTGATGGGCAGAATTCGTCGCATTCGTCCAGAATATCGGGATGAAAACAGTTGGTGTTTGTTGCACGATAATGCACCCAGTCACACCTCACTTCTTGTTCGTAGGTTTTTGGCGAAAAATAACGTCTGTGTGTTGAATCATCCACCGTATTCTCCTGATTTAGCACAATGCGACTTTTCTTTATTCCCAAAACTTAAAATGACGCTCAAAGGGTGTTATTTTAATGATATTTCGACCATATACACAGCTTCGACTCGTGCTTTGGAGGCAATTCCGCAAAGTGAACTGGAACAGGCATTCTAATCATTATTAAATCGCTGTAACAAGTGTATTGAAGCCGGAGGGACTTATTTTGAATAACAAACCAAAACAAATTATAATTTCTTGTTCCTATTTCACTTTACAGACCCAGCCTTAAAAATTCTTTGACGCACTGTGTATGATATATCTACAGATTCATGTTAATATTTAGTTTCACTGTTTTTTCATATTCAGTATGTTTATGTCCTATAACGTTCAAAATTCATTTCAATGTTTAAACAATTTTGCGGAAAAGAATGTCATAAAGGTTTCTTAGATATCGTCAACTCAAACCACATGAACAAGCTAGCAGTTCTGAATCATATTTTATCGATCTGTAATTGATTATGTTTAGCAGCAATGTTATTTTTTGATTTTCCGTGTTTTAGGCTGGGTACTGCCAATATTGTTAAAAAGCTGTGTTGGTATGCCTACTTGCATGAGTTTTTAATACTTATATGCGAACTTACCAGCTGCTGTTATGATATGGCAGCTCGCAATATAAATATACACACAGAGAAAATGTGTGAGCAAAATATATATACAAAATATTAAGTAATAAATTTATTATATTTTATCTCTTCCGAAATCTTCTATATATGTGAATCAACCGTGTGAAATATGATATATCTCACACCGAAATTCCGAAACTGTCCTTATATGAGGTTTCAATTAGCAAAACTTTCTATTAGACTCGTTTCGCTTCATAGCACCGTTTGTTTCCATATTTTTATGGTTTCAAAATACAGTGGCAGAAAGTGAAAAAGAACACCAAAAAGGAGACGTCTGGCACCAACGAAATCTATACAGCATAGTAATGGAATACAGAGGATAACGTGATCAAAACATTACGGCAAAATACAGCTGTATTTGCTGGTAAACTGAAAAATAACATTTCCATGTAACATGGTTAGTACGAGGTTGAACCGCCATGAACTGCGTCACACTGTGCAATTCTGGCATGGAGTCTGTCGTACAGATGTTGGATGTAAGTTTGGGGTATTGAGTTCCAAGCATCCTCAACCTGGACGCCTCAATCGGGGATGGTCGTGGCTAGAAAGTGAAAAAGAACACCAAGAAGGAGACGTCTGATACCAACGAAATTTATACATAACGGAATACAGAGGATAACGTGATCAAAACATTATGGCAAAATACAGCTGTATTTGCTGGTAAACTGAAAAATAACATTTCCATGTAACATGGTTAGTACGAGGTTGAACCGCCATGAACTGCGTCACACTGTGCAATTCTGGCATGGAGTCTGTCGTACAGATGTTGGATGTAAGTTTGGGGTATTGAGTTCCAAGCATCCTCAACCTGGACGCGTAAATCGGGGATGGTCGTGGCTAGAAAGTGAAAAAAGAACACCAAGAAGGAGACGTCTGATACCAACGAAATTTATACATAACGGAATACAGAGGATAACGTGATCAAAACATTATGGCAAAATACAGCTGTATTTGCTGGTAAACTGAAAAATAACATTTCCATGTAACATGGTTAGTACGAGGTTGAACCGCCATGAACTGCGTCACACTGTGCAATTCTGGCATGGAGTCTGTCGTACAGATGTTGGATGTAAGTTTGGGTATTGAGTTCCAAGCATCCTCAACCTGGACGCGTAAATCGGGGATGGTCGTGGCTAGAAAGTGAAAAAAGAACACCAAGAAGGAGACGTCTGATACCAACGAAATTTATACATAACGGAATACAGAGGATAACGTGATCAAAACATTATGGCAAAATACAGCTGTATTTGCTGGTAAACTGAAAAATAACATTTCCATGTAACATGGTTAGTACGAGGTTGAACCGCCATGAACTGCGTCACACTGTGCAATTCTGGCATGGAGTCTGTCGTACAGATGTTGGATGTAAGTTTGGGTATTGAGTTCCAAGCATCCTCAACCTGGACGCGTAAATCGGGGATGGTCGTGGCTAGAAAGTGAAAAAAGAACACCAAGAAGGAGACGTCTGATACCAACGAAATTTATACATAACGGAATACAGAGGATAACGTGATCAAAACATTATGGCAAAATACAGCTGTATTTGCTGGTAAACTGAAAAATAACATTTCCATGTAACATGGTTAGTACGAGGTTGAACCGCCATGAACTGCGTCACACTGTGCAATTCTGGCATGGAGTCTGTCGTACAGATGTTGGATGTAAGTTTGGGGTATTGAGTTCCAAGCATCCTCAACCTGGACGCGTAAATCGGGGATGGTCGTGGCTAGAAAGTGAAAAAAGAACACCAAGAAGGAGACGTCTGATACCAACGAAATTTATACATAACGGAATACAGAGGATAACGTGATCAAAACATTATGGCAAAATACAGCTGTATTTGCTGGTAAACTGAAAAATAACATTTCCATGTAACATGGTTAGTACGAGGTTGAACCGCCATGAACTGCGTCACACTGTGCAATTCTGGCATGGAGTCTGTCGTACAGATGTTGGATGTAAGTTTGGGGTATTGAGTTCCAAGCATCCTCAACCTGGACGCCTAAATCGGGGATGGTCGTGGCTGGCCGTGGAGAGCGGATAAGTCGTTGTCCCATAAAATTCCACACGTGCTCAATGGGGGACAAATCCGCATGGAAGTTGTCTCACACACTGAAGTGCATGTATCGTTGCACGTGCCGTGTGCGGGCGTGCGTTATCTTGCTGTAAAACACCACTATGGACCGACCTTACAAATGGCACAAAAACGGGCTGAATGATGTTGTTGATGTAGGAGGTGCTGTTTAACGTACGTGGTACAAACACCAGTTGTGTACGGGAGTGATGGCTGATCGCTGCCCACACCAGGAGACCAGGTTATGGCCCTGTGTGTCGCTGGCGGATGCAAGAAGGGTGGAGACGCTCCCCGTGCGTCTGCGAACACGCATACGGCCATCGGAGGCTCCCAAGTAGAATCCGCTTTCATCGCTGAACACGACAGATCGCCATTGCGTTCTCCAGTGTAGACGTTGGCGACACCACTGCAGCCGTTCCTGACGGTGGGCTGGAGTCAGAGGTACACATGCCAGAGGCACACGTGCACGTAGTCCTGCATCCAGTAGACGGTTGCGGATTGTTCGCACAGTCACCTCAGGTGCAACGGCAGCTCGGATTTGCGTCGCAGTGTATATTCTGCTTGACAACGCCGCTCTTCTTATGCGTCGATCGGTCCGCTCATCAGTCCGTCTGTGACTCCCGGTTCCACGTCTTCTCGTGTGGGAATGTTCCTCGGACCATCTATCGTACCACCACCGATACTTCGCGTCCAATTCGCTCCGCAATACGACGATACGACCATCCGGCCTCGCGGAGTCCGACTAGACGACCTCGCTCAAAGTGCGATAACTGCTGAAATCGTACACGTCTTCCATGTCCAGGCATTGCAGCTTCTTCAGGGTCTTCGCACGTGTCCGTACGCCGACGACTGATTACATTCACTTCGCCGTACTCCTTAAATACCACCGACAATAATTTGCATATTATACCGTGCTGTGGCGTAAGCGCTCACCGGTCGGTCCCGAAATTAACATCACACCTACGTAAACTCGACCCCATCAACATATGTACATTTCATGATCGTCCGCCAATTCCTTCTTGGTGTTCTTTTTTCACTTTCCGCCAGTGTAATTCACAAAAGCACCAACGTTGGATAAACAACATATGCCTGCCAAAAGTTGAGAACGTTCATCGGCAAGCTACGTTATGTGAACCGATTGGCGTAAACGTTTTGGATTGGTTTCCATACGTAGTAGATTTGCTTTTAAATACCGAAGAAGACCAAAATATCCTGACAGTTCCCGACTAACGTTGTTTCATACTGAATAGTTCTTTGTTTCTTACGCAATTTATTTTTAATTGGAAATCAAAATAATTTTCTTACTCTTTCAGAACAGCGCTATGAATTTCCAATCTTCATTTCCCAGTCAATCGTTTGTAGCAGAACCAATGACGTCTTCTGAATGCCAGGTAAAGATCTTTAATTTCTTTAGTCATACAGAGGAATTTAAAACACAGTGATCGTATATAACATTCCTGTTTCTCATCTAACAAAAACACATGTAGTTGTTTCTGTAAAATAGTGTAACGTCCTACAAAGATTTATTTAAACAAGTTTGTAAAATCATGCAATGCATTGATTATAATACGCTTTCCAATATACCAGAAATCATTACTCAAGTTATGAGAATAATGGCTGTGGAATAAATCTCGGTTTTGTGCCCTGGCCTTTGATCCCCATTTCGCCGCCCCGGTGGCGCAGTGGTCTAAGCGATGGCCTCTGATCATTCCTCCTTAAGGGGTCCGGGTTCGAATCCCGGTGAGGCATGGATGTTGTGTTTGTCTTACGGCACTGGCTCTCTCCCTTCCCTGGAACCAGTGACCCTAAATTAGGGACGGGCGACTGCTTATAGCCCATTCAGTTGCTCACTGTGGTCGTTAAACCTCCAATCAAAAGAAAAAAAAGAATCTCGGTGAAGCATGGATGTTGTGTTTGTCTTACGGCACTGGCTCTCTCCCTTCCCTGGAACCAGTGACCCTAAATTAGGGACGGGCGACTGCTTATAGCCCATTGAGTTGCTCACTGTGGTCGTTAAACCTCCAATCAAAAGAAAAAAAGAATCTCGGTGAGGCATGGATGTTGTGTTTGTCTTACGGCACTGGCTCTCTCCCTTCCCTGGAACCAGTGACCCTAAATTAGGGACGGGCGACTGCTTATAGCCCATTGAGTTGCTCACGGTGGTCGTTAAACCTCCAATCAATCAATGGATGTTGTGTTTGTCTTACGGCACTGGCTCTCTCCCTTCCCTGGAACCAGTGACCCTAAATTAGGGACGGGCGACTGCTTATAGCCCATTGAGTTGCTCACGGTGGTCGTTAAACCTCCAATCAATCAATGGATGTTGTGTTTGTCTTACGGCACTGGCTCTCTCCCTTCCCTGGAACCAGTGACCCTAAATTAGGGACGGGCGACTGCTTATAGCCCATTGAGTTGCTCACGGTGGTCGTTAAACCTCCAATCAATCAATGGATGTTGTGTTTGTCTTACGGCACTGGCTCTCTCCCTTCCCTGGAACCAGTGACCCTAAATTAGGGACGGGCGACTGCTTATAGCCCATTGAGTTGCTCACTGTGGTCGTTAAACCTCCAATCAAAAGAAAAAAAGAATCTCGGTTAGGCATGGATGTTGTGTTTGTCTTACGGCACTGGCTCTCTCCCTTCCCTGGAACCAGTGACCCTAAATTAGGGACGGGCGACTGCTTATAGCCCATTGAGTTGCTCACTGTGGTCGTTAAACCTCCAATCAAAAGAAAAAAAGAATCTCGGTGAGGCATGGATGTTGTGTTTGTCTTACGGCACTGGCTCTCTCCCTTCCCTGGAACCAGTGACCCTAAATTAGGGACGGGCGACTGCTTATAGCCCATTGAGTTGCTCACTGTGGTCGTTAAACCTCCAATCAAAAGAAAAAAAGAATCTCGGTGAGGCATGGATGTTGTGTTTGTCCCACGGCACTGGCTCTCTCCTTCCCTGGAACCAGTGACCCTAAATTAGAGACGGGCGACTGCTTATAGCCCATTGAGTTGCTCACTGTGGTCGTTAAACCTAAAATCAAAAGAAAAAAAAGAATCTCGGTGAGGCATGGATGTTGTGTTTGTCTTACAGCACTGGCTCTCTCCCTTCCCTGGAACCAGTGACCCTAAATTAGGGACGGGCGACTGCTTATAGCCCATTGAGTTGCTCACTGTGGTCGTTAAATCTCCAATCAAAAAAAAAAAAAAAAGAATCTCGGTGAGGCATGGATGTTGTGTTTGTCTTACGGCACTGGCTCTCTCCCTTCCCTGGAACCAGTGACCCTAAATTAGGGACGGGCGACTGCTTATAGCCCATTGAGTTGCTCACTGTGGTCGTTAAACCTCCAATCAAAAGAAAGAAAAGAATCTCGGTGAGGCATGGATGTTGTGTTTGTCTTACGGCACTGGCTCTCTCCCTTCCCTGGAACCAGTGACCCTAAATTAGGGACGGGCGACTGCTTATAGCGTATTGAGTTGCTCACGGTGGTCGTTAAACCTCCAATCAAAAAAAAAAAAAAAAAAAGAATCTCGGTCAGGCATGGATGTTGTGTTTGTCCCACGGCACTGGCTCTCTCCCTTCCCTGGAACCAGTGACCCTAAATTAGGGACGGGCGACTGCTTATTGCCCATTCAGTTGCTCACTGTGGTCGTTAAACCTCCAATCAAAAGAAAAAAAAGAATCTCGGTCAGGCATGGATGTTGTGTTTGTCCCACGGCACTGGCTCTCTTCCTTCCCTGGAACCAGTGACCCTAAATTAGGGACGGGCGACTGCTTATAGCGTATTGAGTTGCTCACGGTGGTCGTTAAACCTCCAATCAAAAAAAAAAAAAAAAAGAATCTCGGTCAGGCATGGATGTTGTGTTTGTCACACGGCACTGGCTCTCTCCCTTCCCTGGAACCAGTGACCCTAAATTAGGGACGGGCGACTGCTTATAGCGTATTGAGTTGCTCACGGTGGTCGTTAAACCTCCAATCAAAAAAAAAAAAAAAGATCCCATTTCGATGATATTCAATACAACCGGCTCGGTATACCTCCAAAATAACATGATAAAGTTTTGTCGCAATCGAAGCATTTTTACGTAAGGTATGATGCATAAGGGCTATGGAATAGATCCCGCTCCTGTGTCCTTACCTTTGACCCCATTTCGCCCATTTTAAATAGAATTTGTCTCCAGGCAGGCCTCTACAACATACACTGACGGAAAAAAATCCCAACACCACGAAAAAATAGTTGTAGAGGAATGAAATGGCGGCAATACATTTGTATAGGTAACATTTTTAATCGATTAAGGCTTCAAGATCACAGCTTATTGTAAGCGCGAGAAGAGCTATTTTAAATGTGAAATGCTGGTACATTAATAACCGCCAGAATGTTGGATGCAAGCACGCAAACGTTCATGCATTGTGTCGTACAGGTGCTGGATGTCAGTTTGTGGGATGGAGTTCCATGCCTGTTGCACTTGGTCGGTCAATACAGGGACGGTTAATGCTGGTTATGGGCGACGCTGGATTTGTCGTCCAATGATGTCCCATACGTGCTGGATTGGAAAAAGATCTGGTGATCTAGCAGGTAACTGCAACATGTCGACACTCTGTAGAGCATGTTGGGTTACAACAGCGGTATGCGGGAGAGCGTTATCCTGTTGGAAAACACCCCCTGTAATGCTGTTAATGAATGGCAGCACAACAGCTTGAATCACCAGACCGACGTACAATTGTGCCGTCAGGGTGCGTGGGATAACCACGAGAGTGCTCCTGCTGTCATAGGAAATTGCTCCTCAGACCATAACTCCAGGTGTAGGTCCAGTGTGTCTCGGCCGCAGACAGGTTGGTTGCAGGCGCTCACCTGGCCTCCTTCTAACCAACACACGGCCATCACTGGCACCCAGGCAGAACCGGCTTTCATCAGAAAACACAACAGATCTCCACTCCGTCCTCCAATGAGCTCTAGCTTGACACCACTGACGTCACAAACAGCAGTGGTTTGGAGTAAGTGGAATGCACGCTACAGGGCTTCTGGCTCGGAGCTGTCATTCAAGTAACCGATTTGTAACAGTTCGTTGTGTCACTGTGGTGGCAACTGCAGCTCGAATTGCTGCCGCAGACGCGGTACGATGCGCCACGGCCATACGCCGTACACGGCGGTCTTCCCTCTCAGTAGTGCTACGAGGCCGGCCGGAACCCGGTCTTCTTGAGGCAGTACCTTTCCTTGACCACTGCTGCCAACAATCATGCACAGTGGCTACATTCCTGCCAAGTCGTTCCGCAATATTGCAGAACGAAAATCCACCTCCTCGTAGCCATATTACACGACCTCGTTCAAACTCCGTGAGCTGTTGATAATGGCTTCTTCGTCTCCTTAAAGGCATTCTTGACTAACATCAACACACTTCGTCGAATCTCAACGATAACTAACGCTCACGAACGTTACAGCGCGTATTTACAGCAAACCTGCTTTGCATGTTCCGAGGCGCTACTAGCACCAAACGTATGCGCCGAGCGCGAAATTTGCATAGACGTCGTCTTACAGATGTACTCTCACGGCCTACCAACTGTTGTTTATCTAACACAACCCTTTCTTGGTGTTGGAATATTTTTTTCCGTCAGTGTACTAACATTTCATCCAAATCGAAGCGGTTTTACCTTAGTTATGACGAATAATTGCGATGGAAGTGATTTCGCTCCTATCTCCTGACCTTTGACCCCATTTCGCCCATTTTCAGTAGGTTTTGTCTCCAGGTGGTCCCCTACCAGATACTAAAATTTCATTTAAATCGAACGATTGTTACTCGAGTTATCGTGCGGACAGACATACGCACACAACGCGTGAGGTAATGAGGCAGATGGTAATCGCGACCATCTGCTCTCAAGAGTGTGACGACATAAAACTTTAATAGGATCCATACCCAACGCGTGAAATAATGAGAGAGATGGCGTGACCGCACGATAACATTCTCAAATGCGAAATTGTAACGTCATAAGGTTTCTAAGCACTGGTGACATTAATGGAACGACGCCATGACAATAAAAACGTTATAATTCGGGGTGGGTATTTAACCCACTAAACGAATTCTCCTAAAGTCGAGATGAAGCTAAATCGATTTCTAGTACCACAAAACGGTAGGTTAACGACTTTCATCAAAATTCTTAGAGCCGTTTTCAAAATAAAATGTACATGCATACATACATACAAGAATTGCTACTTTAAGGTGGACGTCAAGTAATTTTGCTTCCTATACTTCCAATGGAAAAACTTCTGTACACATTTTCTTCACAATTAATGCGCTCCCAAGGATGAAAATTTGAACATCGATTAAAATAGCTTCTTTTCATAACTTGGAATACTTAATATTTCTAAACCATAACCGTCATTTTATTTTCTAAACCATAACCGTAATTATGCAATCCAACATTTATTTGTCCACTGACGTCATCAAAGTACAGGTCGCGCCATCTTTTTTCTGGTTTCAACACCACCAAAGGAAACGTTATTGTTTTTTAGTATAATTTTGTATTTGTTTTAAAAAATGTGAAGTATTCCAAGTTATAGTATGAAGTTATTTTATTCGATGTTCAAATTTCCATCCTTGGGAACACACCAATTGTGAAGGAAATGTGTACAAAAGGTTTTCCATTGGAAATATAGGAAGCAAAATTACTTGACGTCCACCTTAACAGTGTGGGATAAGGGCGATGGAATAGATCCAGATGATATGTCATGACCTTTGACTCCATTTGTCCCATTTTCAATAGGGTTTCTCTCCAGGTGGTCCCCTACCACATACTAAAATTTCATCAAAATCGAACCATTTTTACGCACCTTATGACGCATAAGGGCAATTGAATGTATCCCGCTCTTATGGCGTGACCTTTGACCCCACTTCATCCATTTTCAATCAGATTCGTCCTCAGGTGCTCCCCTACCACATACTAAAATTTCATCGAAATCGAACCATTTTTACGCACCTTATGACGCATAAAGGCAATTGAATGTATACCGCTCTTATGGCGTGACCTTTGACCCAACTTCATCCATTTTCAATCAGATTCGTCCTCAGGTGCTCCCCTACCACATACTAAAATTTCATCGAAATCGAACCATTTTTACGCACCTTATTACGCATAAGGGCAATTGAATGTATCCCGCTCTTATGTCGTGACCTTTCACCCCACTTCGCCCATTTTCAATCGGATTCGTCCCCAGGTGGTACCCTACCACATACTTAAATTTCATCGAAATCGAACCATTTTTACGCACCTTATGACGCATAAGGGCAATTGAATGTATCCCGCTCTTATGTCCTGACCTTTGACCTCACTTCACCCATTTTCAATCGGATTCGTCCCCAAGTGGTCCCCTACCACATACTTAAATTTCATCGAAATCGAACCATTTTTACGCACCTTACGATGCATAAGGGCAATTGAATGTATCCCGCTCTTATGTCCTGACCTTTGACCTCACTTCACCCATTTTCAATCGGATTCGTCCCCAGGTGGTCCTTTACCACATACTAAAATTTCATCGAAATCGGACCATTTTTACGTGAGTTATCCTGCCGACAGACCGGCAGGCGGACGAACGGACAGACGTACGGAAAAAGCAGGAGCTTATACACTTCTTCAACCTACGGTTAGAAAGCGTAAAAAAACGAAGTTCTAATAGTTAAAACTTATTGATCTAGCGTTTCAGTTTCTTACTAACCATTTTCAGTACCTCAATAGTATTTAGTGAGTCAATGAAAATTCAAATTTATAACGAGGTGGGAGCGTTCCTTCTCTTTTACCCCTCAATTCCCGTTCCAGAAGCCATCAGAACATTAAAGGATGCCATATCTAATTCAACATTTTATACGCAGGAGGCATGCCTCAGCATCTTCAAATTAATAGACTTGGTCTCTAATACTAGCTTCTACAGTTTCCAAGGACAAGTACTCTAATACTAGCTTCTACAGTTTCCAAGGACAACTATATAAACAGAATAATGGCGCTCCGATGGGATCCTCACTTTCACCCATCCTTGCAGAAGCAATACTTCGCCCAATTGAGCGGAATATATTCTCCAGCACTACCCCACGGCCTACCACTTGGCTCCGTTATGCTGACGACGTATTTTTTGTATGGCCCCACGGAAAAGAGACTCTTCCAATTTTCCTTGATAAAATCAATGATATACATCCTACGATCAACTTCACGATGGAGCTAGAAAGCAACAACGCTTTACCTTATCTAGATGTTTTATTGAGGAAATCGTCTGACAACCGCCTTGGCACACAAGTCTACTATAAACCCACGTCCGTCCCCAACCTGATGCTCCGCAGCTCTTTCTGTCCCGCAAAATACAAAGCAGCTATCTTCCGTTCTCGAATTCAAAGAGCCTTCGCCGTTTCTTCTGATACCCATTCTAGACAACACGAAATTGAAAGCGTCATCAAGCTAGCCACTGATGCAGGATATTCATTGAATCAGATACGTAGCTTTATCCAAAAAGCCAGAGCCAAACATTCCGGTCTTCCTGCGCCGCAGCTACGTTATATAGGCTCAATTCCCTACATTCCAAGTGTGTCTTACAAACTCAAAAGCGCCCTCAAGAAGATGAACTACGGCGTCGGCATAAGGTCCCCTGCATCTTTACATACTATACTAAAGAGAAATGGTGAAAAACCACCTCTCTCCTGCGAAGCAGGCGTTTATGCGATCCCCCTACAGTATCCGAACGGCTCTAAACGATACTACATTGGAATGACCAAGCGTTCGTTTGGAATCAGAGTCAACGAACATAAAAGGGACACAAAATACGGTAAAGTAACCACGGCACTATCCAGAGAAGTAAAATTCAAGTCAGCTACTCCCATGTGGGATGATATAAAGAAATTAGCTAGCTACTCTACCTCTAAATGTACAGCCATTCGGGAAACCTTGGAGATCATTACCAACAGCGATACTTGCAATGATTGTGTCTCGCTCGAGTTGCCACGAATTTGGAACCAATTCTTCAAGCAACACCTTTTCTCTACCAGGATCCCGCGTGCAACCAACGTGATGCCTCGTATCTTTAAATGAATATAACGTCGCATCTATTTATTGTCAAGTTCCCGCGTTCAAATTGTTAAGCGTTCTGTTTTTCAGTTTGCAGTTTCTGTCTAACTTCCTTGAAAAAAGCCATCTGGTTAATGTGCGAAAGCTTGGAAACGCTTATGTGTTTATTTTCTACGCCAATAAATCGGATCACTAGTACAGCGTTACTATTTACCAATGAAAATTATTTGGGTGTCATAAGAACTTATTTCCAAATAATCATACAGTGGTGTCCTAAATGCTCTATTTAAAATGTTAAATTGCAAAAACGAGAAGGCGCGATGAAATAGGGTGTTAACCACAAGATAGATATCTTATAGAGAGAATAAATGCACAATACAAATCCTAAAGAAAGATGAACCAACGAAAGAATAGATCGTCCAGAATGATGAAATGACCAGTAGTTTTTCGCAGGAATATCTGAATTTGTTCAACGGTATAGTAAGGCGTGTGGTGAACTCGTACAGTAATACAAGTGCCACACAGATGTCTGTTGAAAACAGAGATAGAAACGGGTCACGGGTCAAAGGGTAAACAATTCCTAGCGGGTTAAATCTGTAGGGTCAAGGTAATCCTGATCGGATTACAACATGGTTTTATTTCCGTTTTACTTCTGAAAAGTAAAAAGAAATACACCGGCGGAAAGTGAAAAACTAACACCAATCCTTTTTCTGGTTTCAACACCACCAAAGGAAAAGTTATTGGTTTTTAATGTAATTATGGTTATGTTTTAGAAAATATTAAATATTCCAAGTTGTGATAAAGTTATTTTAATCGATGTTAAAATTTTCATCCTTGGGAACGCATTAATTGTGAAGGAAATGCGTACAAAAGTTTTTCCATTGGAAGTATAGGAAGCAAAATTACTTGACGTCCACCTTAATAATATGGGATAAGGGCGATGGAATGGATCGCAATCCTATGTCCTGACCTTTGACCCCATTTTGTCCATTTTCAATAGGGTTCGTCCCCAAGTGGTCGCCTACCACATACTGAAATTTCATCGAAATCAAACCATTTTTATGCACGTTATGGCGCATAAAGGCAATGGAATGCATCCCGCTCTTATGTCCTGACCTTTGACCCCAATTCACCCATTTTGAATAGGGTTCGTCCCCTGGTGGTCCCCTACCACATACTAAAATTTTATCGAAATCGAACCATTTTGACGTGAGTTATCGTGCCGACAGACAGACGGACGGACGGACGGACGGACGGACAAAACTGGAACATATACGCTTCTTCAACCTACGGTTGGAAAACGTAGAAAAGGTACTGTCTCAACAAGCCCAGAAAAATGGAGTTTAGTTTTTCACACCGTACGATTTGTTAAATACAATCATTATCATTATACACAGTATTATATTATATTCATCATCATCATCATTGTCAACCATTATCAATCCACTGCTGGACGAAGGTCTCCCCAAGTTTCCTCCACAACGGTCTGTCTTGTGCCAGTCTCCTCCATGTCACCCCTGCATACTTTCGAATTTCATCCACCCATCTCCCATGTGGTCTTCTTCTGGGTCTTTTCCTGTCCCTTGGGATCCAATCTAAAATTTCAGTTCTGTCTGTTCTTCTGGCAGTATGTCCAGCACATTGCCATTTCACGGATTTAACTCTGATCATGATGTCTTGTCATTTTTCGGATCCACGAGTTCCTCTTCTTATCTCTCCTGGTTATACCAAGCATGCACCTCTCCATGCTGCTTTGAGTTGTCTGCAGCCTTTGTATGTCTCTTTTAGTTAAGGTCCGCGTCTCTGCACCATACGTAAGCACTGGAAGGATACATTGATCAAACACTTTTCTTTTAAGACATAATGGCATATTGGTCTTGAAAATTATGCTGTTTCTTCCAAAAGCTCTCCAGGCAAGTTTTGTACGCCGATTAATTTCTTCATCAATGTGACCCTCACTTGATATCTGCTGTCCAGGATAAACATACGTATCTGTTATCTCCAGTTTTTCTCCATCAATCGATGAATTTTCATTTCTTGTAAAAGCATTGTACATCACTTTTGTCTTCTGAAAGTTCATTTTTAATCCCACTTCTTTACTCTTGTCAGCAAGTTCCTGGATCATACTCTGTAGCTCTGATGGGGTAGTTGCAAAAATGACTACGTCATCGGCAAAACGAAGGTGGGTTAGATAATCTCCATTAATCTTTATCCCCTTGTTTTCCCAGTTCAGTGATTGAAAGACATTTTCCAATGTGGCATTAAAGAGCTTCGGAGATATGGTGTCACCTTGTCTCACTCCTTTTCCAATTTTTATGTGTGTTGTATTTTCAAACAGCCGAATCTTTGCACTTGCATTTTCATAGATGTTATTAATAATATTAATGTACGCATCTTCGATACCGCAGGATTTCAGAGCCATTGCAACTGCTGATGGTTTCACCGAATCAAAGGCTTTTTCATAATCGATAAAAGCCATGCATGGCTTTTATCGATTATTATCCTATTATACAGAATTATATTATATTATATTAAGTCGTCAGTCCTATATATTGTCACTACTCTCACTTATCCTTCAACCATTAATATCGTGTCATCTTATGTGTATATAAAATGGATTATCTTTTCACCAGGTGCGAGTTCTCATTTATACATTGTATTTTCATTCCGCTAAAGAAAGTGCATTTTTCTTTTACATCTATTCGAGACTATACGTACTTTTTCCCTATTGCACTATTGAGGCAAACGGAAACGCTCTATCGCGTTGACCCCCGCTTAGAGACCGGACCCGGACACGTCCCGACCCGATTCGAACCCGTAACTGACCCGTACAAATGCAATCAAGAACATGAAGCGTGGAAAAGCTCCAGGAGAAGATGGAATTACTGTAGACATCATACAAGAAGCAAGTGGAGAAATCGAAACAGTACTCGCCCAAATTTTCACTCGATGCCTTAATGAAGGGAAGATTCCTGAGGATTGGAGCAACGCTACAATGATCTTGCTACATAAGAAAGGTGACATTGAGTATCTCAGGAACTACAGACCTATCAGCCTCCTATCAGTGGTTTATAAAATCTTCACTAAAGTTCTTTCACACCACTTGAAGGTAACACTGGACATGGCTCAACCGAGAGAACAAGCTGGATTCAGGAGTGGCTACAGCACAATAGATCATATCCACGTACTGAGAGAACTAATTGAAAGAGCGAGGGAATATGAACTTCCATTGTGCATGGCTTTTTATCGATTATGAAAAAGCCTTTGATTCGGTGAAACCATCAGCAGTTACAATGGCTCTGAAATCCTGCGGTATTGAAGATGCATACATTAATATTATTAATAACATCTATGAAAATGCAAGTGCAAAGATTCGGCTGTTTGAAAATACAACACATAAAAATTGGAAAGGGAGTGAGACAAGGTGACACCATATCTCCGAAGCTCTTTAATGCCACATTGGAAAATGTCTTTCAATCACTGAACTGGGAAAACCAAGGGATAAAGATTAATGGAGATTATCTAACCCACCTTCGTTTTGCTGCTGACATAGTCATTTTTGCAACTACCCCATCAGAGCTACAGAGTATGATCCAGGAACTTGCTGACAAGAGTAAAGAAGTGGGACTAAAAATGAACTTTCAGAAGACAAAAGTGATGTATAATGCTTTTACAAGAAATGAAGATTTATCGATTGATGGAGAAAAGCTGGAGATAACAGACACGTACGTTTATCTTGGACAGCAGATATCAAGTGAGGGTCACATTGGTGAAGAAATTAATCGGCGTACAAAACTTGCCTGGAGAGCTTTTGGAAGAAACAGCATAATTTTCAAGAGCAATATGCCATTATGTCTTAAAAGAAAAGTGTTTGATCAATGCATCCTTCCAGTGCTTACGTATGGTGCAGAGACGTGGACCTTAACTAAAAGAGACATACAAAGGCTGCAGACAACTCAAAGCAGCATGGAGAGGTGCATGCTTGGTGTAACCAGGAGAGATAAGAAGAGGAACTCGTGTATCCGAAAAATGACAAGACATCATGATCAGAGTTAAATCCCTGAAATGGCAATGGGCTGGACATACTGCCAGAAGAACAGACCATCGATGGACATCCGAAATTTTAGATTGGATTCCAAGGGACAGGAAAAGACCCAGAAGAAGACCACATGGAAGATGGGTGGATGAAATTCGAAAGTATGCGGGAGTGACATGGAGGAGACTGGCACAAGACAGACCGTTGTGGAGGAAACTTGGGGAGACCTTCGTCCAGCAGTGGATTGATAATGGTTGACAATGATGATGATGATGATGATATACATATAAACGTACAATATACACATTCATCCCAATAACTCCTTGATATTTAATAACACAAATCCTTTTTTACCACGTCTTTTGTAAAAAAAGATCGTGCTTCTGTTATCGGTTTGTCCGTCCGTCCGTCTGTACCCACGATATCTCAGCAACTATCAGTCCGATTTGAAAAATTCTTATTGCATTGGGGAGCTTGTTATATGCAAATGATGATCCTTTATTTCGTTTTGTTTTTACGATGTACAATTTCGCCGCTAGAGGGCGCAAATGCAGATGACGTCTATTTGAAAAATACGTTTTATACCACATATTTGCTTTTAAACATTCGATTGAAAAACAATTTATACCTTTCGATTCCATTTATGTCGAAGAGTATTTTAGATATAGTTACTTTTTCAAATTACGCATAGATTTCCCGCTAGGGGCGTAAGAGTAAATTACATTTTCCCCGATAACTCTTCTTCTAAAACTCCGATTTGAAAAAAAATTTCTTCAGCGGATACATCTCCTGATGGAAAATCTTTTGCATATATTTTCAAATTTTTGGTAAAGAATACTTTGGCCAGCAGGTGGCGTAAGTGTTAATTTTTGCTTCTGATGTATTTTTCATAAAATCGTAGCTTCTAAAATATCGATTGAAAAAATTCTTTCGTGTACTGATGCCACTCACATCGATAAACCTTTTCGGAGTATTTTCTTCTTAAAATACTCCAGAGTTTCTCCGCCAGGGGGGTAGATGTACATCTTATTTTTGTCAATATCTCTACTTCTAGGAGTCCATGTTTTGCATATAATTTCAAAATTTTCAAGTAATTCATAGACTTTCCGCTAGGGGATGTAGCGGTAAATTGCGTTTTTCTCTATATCTCTGCTCCTAAAGCTCTGATTTGAAAAATTCTCCCTGTATCGCATACAAAACCTGATGGAAAATATTTTTTACATAATTTCTAATGTTTAGTAAAGAAAGGATTAGCCACCAGGGGTCATAAGTGTTAATTTCTGCTTCTTTTTTTTTTTTTTATTGGAGGTTTAACGACCACAGTGAGCAACTCAATGGGCTATAAGCAGTCGCCCGTCCCTAATTTAGGGTCACTGGTTCCAGGGAAGGGAGAGAGCCAGTGCCGTAAGACAAACACAACATCCATGCCTCACCGGGATTCGAATCCGGACCCCTTACGGACGAATGATCAGAGGCCATCGCTTAGACCACTGCGCCACCGGGGCGGCAATTTCTGCTTCTGAAGTATTTGTTGCAAAATCTGGGTTCCTGAAAACTCGACTAATTTTTTTTTTCTTCGACCGATACCGCTTATACGGATAAACCTTTTGAGAATACTTTCTTCCTGAAATAATGCATGGTTTTCCCACCAGGGGGACGTAAAGTCACATCTTGTTTTTGTCGATATCTCTGCTTCTAAGAGTTCGTAAGCTCAGGATTCCGTTTACAGCAATACCTGAGGGATTAAAAACCCGATTGAAAATCTTCTTTCTTCCGTCAGATCTATTGTTTTGTATACCGGTTCCATTGAATTTGAATAGTTTCGATAAATTTAATTTGCGTCAGAACGGATTCAAAAGACGTGCTTATTACACCGGAAAATTCGGTGTCATCTTTCTTGTTGTAAATGTGTTGAGATTGTTCACTCTTTCCACGCTTTGATGGAGGTGCGCATACCCTCATATGGTCCGTTAGATTTTGGGGTTACGTAATCTTTTATTACGCCGTCGACATCTTTTTTTGTAATTATACACTTTCCACATTTTGAACAACAAGCAAGACCGAATTAATTATTCACCGGTTCCTTAATGAGACGAAACAATTTCCAGTATTCGCTCTTCTCCTTGTGGTTTTAAACAAGCACGAACTTGTTGGCCTCGACGCCTTTCTCAACCTGAAAACCTCTGAATGCTCAATGTAAAAGATGCAATGTGAAAAGTAACTCTTAGTCATACAGTGAGTTACGCACGTACCATTGCCGATTCGTCCAATGGTACGTTTGGTCCAACGCCGATCCGTCCAATGGTACTATTGGTCCAATGCCGATTCGTCCAATGGTACGATTGGTCCAATGCCGATTCGTCCAATGGACAATTGGTCCAAAGGTACGATTCGTCCAACGACGATTGGTCCAATGCCGATTCGTCCAATGGACAATTGGTCCAAAGGTACGATTCGTCCAAAGGTACGATTCGTCCAATGCCGATTCGTCCAATGGACGATTGGTCCAATGCCGATTCGTCCAATGGGACGATTGGTCCAATGCCGATTCGTCCAATGGGACGATTGGTCCAATGCCGATTGGTCCAATGGGACGATTGGTCCAATGCCGATTCGTCCAATGGACGATTGGTCCAATGCCGATTCGTCCAATGGACAATTGGTCCAAAGGTACGATTCGTCCAAAGGTACGATTCGTCCAATGCCGATTGGTCCAATGCCGATTCGTCCAATGGACGATTGGTCCAATGCCGATTCGTTAAATGGGACGATTGGTCCAATGCCGATTCGTCCAATGGGACGATTGGTCCAATGCCGATTCGTCCAATGGGACGATTGGTCCAATGCCGATTCGTCCAATGGACGATTGTTCCAATGCCGATTCGTCCAATGGTACGATTGGTCCAATGCCGATTCGTCCAATGGACAATTGGTCCAAAGGTACGATTCGTCCAATGGTACGATTGGTCCGATGCCGATTCGTCCAATGGGACGATTGGTCCAATGCCGATTCGTCCAATGGGACGATTGGTCCAATGCCGATTCGTCCAATGGACAATTGGTCCAAAGGTACGATTCGTCCAATGCCGATTCGTCCAATGGACGATTGTTCCAATGCCGATTCGTCCAATGGTACGATTGGTCCAATGCCGATTCGCCCAATGGACAATTGGTCCAATGCCGATTCGTCCAATGGACGATTGTTCCAATGCCGATTCGTCCAATGGTACGATTGGTCCAATGCCGATTCGTCCAATGGACAATTGGTCCAAAGGTACGATTCGTCCGACGACGATTGGTCCAATGCCGATTCGTCCAATGGACAATTGGTCCAAAGGTACGATTCGTCCAAAGGTACGATTCGTCCAATGCCGATTCGTCCAAAGGTACGATTGGTCCAATGCCAATTCGTCCAATGGGACGATTGGTCCAATGCCAATTCGTTCAATGGACGATTGGTCCAATTCCGTCCTATGTGTCCGAAGTGCTACTCGTGCTACAAAAGTCTCATCTGTTGTGATTCTATCTCCGATGTTATACGAAAGTACCGGTAGTCCAAAGAATGTAAAATATACTGTCCTTGCTGCCGTATGAAGTTACTGATGTACGAGCCGTTCTATCAACTTCAATGTTTCTCTTTTGCATGAAATAATATAAAATACTAGTGTTCCGTTTCTGTTTGTAGAATGCAGTGGGGTTTTCCGCCAACTGCCCAATGGAAACAACTGGTCGGGGTTTGGACAGATGCCTTTTCAACAGTTTTTATTCCAGCGATGTCATATTCATAACGTTTACATATTAAATCAAGTTAATAATATTGCGCTTTTGCTTAGGCACGAAATATTAATTCATAGACCCTAGGCCTAGGCCTTTTCAACAGTTTTTATTCCAGCGATGTCATATTCATAACGTTTACATATTAAATCAAGTTAATAATATTGCGCTTTTACTTAAACACGAAATATTAATTCATAGGTTCTAGGCCTAGGCCTTTTCAACAGTTTTTATTCTACCGATGTCAGATTCATAACGTTTACATATTAAATCAAGTTAATAATATTGCGCTTTTACTTTTAACACGAAATATTAATTCATAGACCCTAGGCCTAGGCCTTTTCAACAGTTTTTATTCCAGCGATGTCATATTCATAACGTTTACATATTAAATCAAGTTAATAATATTGCGCTTTTACTTAAACACGAAATATTAATTCATAGGCCTTAGGCCTGGGCTTTTTAAAAGTTTTAATTCCAGCGATGTCATATTCATAACGTTTACATATTAAATCAAGTTAATAATATTGCGCTTTTACTTAAACACGAAATATTAATTCATAGGTTCTAGGCCTAGGCCTTTTCAACAGTTTTTATTTTACCGATGTCAGATTCATAACGTTTACATATTAAATCAAGTTAATAATATTGCGCTTTTACTTAAACACGAAATATTAATTCATAGGCTCTAGGCCTAGGCCTTTTTAGGACTTTTTATTCTACCGATGTCATATTCATAACGTTTACATATTAAATCAAGTTAATAATATTGCGCTTTTACTTAAACACGAAATATTAATTCATAGGCCTTAGGCCTGGGCTTTTTTAAAAGTTTTAATTCCAGCGATGTCATATTCATAACGTTTACATATTAAATCAAGTTAATAATATTGCGCTTTTACTTAAACACGAAATATTAATTCATAGGTTCTAGGCCTAGGCCTTTTCAACAGTTTTTATTTTACCGATGTCAGATTCATAACGTTTACATATTAAATCAAGTTAATAATATTGCGCTTTTACTTAAACACGAAATATTAATTCATAGGCCTTAGGCCTGGGCTTTTTAAAAGTTTTAATTCCAGCGATGTCATATTCATAACGTTTACATATTAAATCAAGTTAATAATATTGCGCTTTTACTTAAACACGAAATATTAATTCATAGGTTCTAGGCCTAGGCCTTTTCAACAGTTTTTATTTTACCGATGTCAGATTCATACCGTTTACATATTAAATCAAGTTAATAATATTGCGCTTTTACTTAAACACGAAATATTAATTCATAGGCCTTAGGCCTGGGCTTTTTTAAAAGTTTTAATTCCAGCGATGTCATATTCATAACGTTTACATATTAAATCAAGTTAATAATATTCCGCTTTTACTTAAACACGAAATATTAATTCATAGGTTTTAGGCCTAGGCCTTTTCAACAGTTTTTATTTTACCGATGTCAGATTCATAACGTTTACATATTAAATCAAGTTAATAATATTGCGCTTTTACTTAAACACGAAATATTAATTCATAGGCCTTAGGCCTGGGCTTTTTAAAAGTTTTAATTCCAGCGATGTCATATTCATAACGTTTACATATTAAATCAAGTTAATAATATTGCGCTTTTACTTAAACACGAAATATTAATTCATAGGTTCTAGGCCTAGGCCTTTTCAACAGTTTTTATTTTACCGATGTCAGATTCATAACGTTTACATATTAAATCAAGTTAATAATATTGCGCTTTTACTTAAACACGAAATATTAATTCATAGGTTCTAGGCCTAGGCCTTTTCAACAGTTTTTATTCTACCGATGTCAGATTCATAACGTTTACATATTAAATCAAGTTAATAATATTGCGCTTTTACTTTTAACACGAAATATTAATTCATAGACCCTAGGCCTAGGCCTTTTCAACAGTTTTTATTCCAGCGATGTCATATTCATAACGTTTACATATTAAATCAAGTTAATAATATTGCGCTTTTACTTAAACACGAAATATTAATTCATAGGCCTTAGGCCTGGGCTTTTTAAAAGTTTTAATTCCAGCGATGTCATATTCATAACGTTTACATATTAAATCAAGTTAATAATATTGCGCTTTTACTTAAACACGAAATATTAATTCATAGGCCTTAGGCCTGGGCTTTTTTAAAAGTTTTAATTCCAGCGATGTCATATTCATAACGTTTACATATTAAATCAAGTTAATAATATTGCGCTTTTACTTAAACACGAAATATTAATTCATAGGCCTTAGGCCTGGGCTTTTTAAAAGTTTTAATTCCAGCGATGTCATATTCATAACGTTTACATATTAAATCAAGTTAATAATATTGCGCTTTTACTTAAACACGAAATATTAATTCATAGGCCTTAGGCCTGGGCTTTTTTAAAAGTTTTAATTCCAGCGATGTCATATTCATAACGTTTACATATTAAATCAAGTTAATAATATTGCGCTTTTACTTAAACACGAAATATTAATTCATAGGCCTTAGGCCTGGGCTTTTTTAAAAGTTTTAATTCCAGCGATGTCATATTCATAACGTTTACATATTAAATCAAGTTAATAATATTGCGCTTTTACTTAAACACGAAATATTAATTCATAGGTTCTAGGCCTAGGCCTTTTCAACAGTTTTTATTTTACCGATGTCAGATTCATAACGTTTACATATTAAATCAAGTTAATAATATTGCGCTTTTACTTAAACACGAAATATTAATTCATAGGTTCTAGGCCTAGGCCTTTTCAACAGTTTTTATTTTACCGATGTCAGATTCATAACGTTTACATATTAAATCAAGTTAATAATATTGCGCTTTTACTTAAACACGAAATATTAATTCATAGGCCTTAGGCCTGGGCTTTTTTAAAAGTTTTAATTCCAGCGATGTCATATTCATAACGTTTACATATTAAATCAAGTTAATAATATTGCGCTTTTACTTAAACACGAAATATTAATTCATAGGTTCTAGGCCTAGGCCTTTTCAACAGTTTTTATTTTACCGATGTCAGATTCATAACGTTTACATATTAAATCAAGTTAATAATATTGCGCTTTTACTTAAACACGAAATATTAATTCATAGGTTCTAGGCCTAGGCCTTTTCAACAGTTTTTATTTTACCGATGTCAGATTCATAACGTTTACATATTAAATCAAGTTAATAATATTGCGCTTTTACTTAAACACGAAATATTAATTCATAGGCCTTAGGCCTGGGCTTTTTTAAAAGTTTTAATTCCAGCGATGTCATATTCATAACGTTTACATATTAAATCAAGTTAATAATATTGCGCCTTTACTTAAACACGAAATATTAATTCATAGGTTCTAGGCCTAGGCCTTTTCAACAGTTTTTATTTTACCGATGTCAGATTCATAACGTTTACATATTAAATCAAGTTAATAATATTGCGCTTTTACTTAAACACGAAATATTAATTCATAGGCCTTAGGCCTGGGCTTTTTTAAAAGTTTTAATTCCAGCGATGTCATATTCATAACGTTTACATATTAAATCAAGTTAATAATATTGCGCTTTTACTTAAACACGAAATATTAATTCATAGGTTCTAGGCCTAGGCCTTTTCAACAGTTTTTATTTTACCGATGTCAGATTCATAACGTTTACATATTAAATCAAGTTAATAATATTGCGCTTTTACTTAAACACGAAATATTAATTCATAGGCCTTAGGCCTGGGCTTTTTAAAAGTTTTAATTCCAGCGATGTCATATTCATAACGTTTACATATTAAATCAAGTTAATAATATTGCGCTTTTACTTAAACACGAAATATTAATTCATAGGCCTTAGGCCTGGGCTTTTTTAAAAGTTTTAATTCCAGCGATGTCATATTCATAACGTTTACATATTAAATCCAGTTAATAATATTGCGCTTTTACTTAAACACGAAATATTAGTTCATAGGTTCTAGGCCTAGGCCTTTTCAACAGTTTTTATTTTACCGATGTCAGATTCATAACGTTTACATATTAAATCAAGTTAATAATATTGCGCTTTTACTTAAACACGAAATATTAATTCATAGGCCTTAGGCCTGGGCTTTTTTAAAAGTTTTAATTCCAGCGATGTCATATTCATAACGTTTACATATTAAATCAAGTTAATAATATTGCGCTTTTACTTAAACACGAAATATTAATTCATTGGCCTTAGGCCTGGGCTTTTTTAAAAGTTTTAATTCCAGCGATGTCATATTCATAACGTTTACATATTAAATCAAGTTAATAATATTGCGCTTTTACTTAAACACGAAATATTAATTCATAGGTTCTAGGCCTAGGCCTTTTCAACAGTTTTTATTTTACCGATGTCAGATTCATAACGTTTACATATTAAATCAAGTTAATAATATTGCGCTTTTACTTAAACACGAAATATTAATTCATAGGTTCTAGGCCTAGGCCTTTTCAACAGTTTTTATTTTACCGATGTCAGATTCATAACATTTACATATTAAATCAAGTTAATAATATTGCGCTTTTACTTAAACACGAAATATTAATTCATAGGCCTTAGGCCTGGGCTTTTTAAAAGTTTTAATTCCAGCGATCTCATATTCATAACGTTTACATATTAAATCAAGTTAATAATATTGCGCTTTTACTTAAACACGAAATATTAATTCATAGGTTCTAGGCCTAGGCCTTTTCAACAGTTTTTATTTTACCGATGTCAGATTCATAACGTTTACATATTAAATCAAGTTAATAATATTGCGCTTTTACTTAAACACGAAATATTAATTCATAGGTTCTAGGCCTAGGCCTTTTCAACAGTTTTTATTTTACCGATGTCAGATTCATAACGTTTACATATTAAATCAAGTTAATAATATTGCGCTTTTACTTAAACACGAAATATTAATTCATAGGTTCTAGGCCTAGGCCTTTTCAACAGTTTTTATTTTACCGATGTCAGATTCATAACGTTTACATATTAAATCAAGTTAATAATATTGCGCTTTTACTTAAACACGAAATATTAATTCATAGGTTCTAGGCCTAGGCCTTTTCAACAGTTTTTATTTTACCGATGTCAGATTCATAACGTTTACATATTAAATCAAGTTAATAATATTGCGCTTTTACTTAAACACGAAATATTAATTCATAGGTTCTAGGCCTAGGCCTTTTTATGACTTTTTATTCTACCGATGTCATATTCATAACGTTTACATATTAAATCAATTTAATAATATTGCGCTTTTACTTTTAACACGAAATATTAATTCATAGACCCTAGGCCTAGGCCTTTTCAACAGTTTTTATTCCAGCGATGTGATATTCATAACGTTTACATATTAAATCAAGTTAATAATATTGCGCTTTTACTTAAACACGAAATATTAATTCATAGGCCTTAGGCCTGGGCTTTTTTAAAAGTTTTAATTCCAGCGATGTCATATTCATAACGTTTACATATTAAATCAAGTTAATAATATTGCGCTTTTACTTAAACACGAAATATTAATTCATAGGTTCTAGGCCTAGGCCTTTTCAACAGTTTTTATTCTACCGATGTCAGATTCATAACGTTTACATATTAAATCAAGTTAATAATATTGCGCTTTTACTTAAGCACGAAATATTAATTCATAGGCCCGCAGCCTAGGTGCCTAGCAAAGTCCTCAGAAATGATACGATGAGTGCCTTTTGTATAGTTTTATAAAATGTTTACAAATATCTAGGATGTAACTTAAAATCTTTTAAAAAGGCCCGCGAACTAGGCGCCTGGTAGATAGCTGAGAAATGATTCGTTGAGTGCCTTTTGTAAGGTTTTATAACATATTTACAAATACTAAATATCTAGGATGTAAATTAAAATCTTAAAAAAATGCCCGCGGCCTAGGTGCTTTGCAAACAGCTGAGAAATGCCCCATTGAGTGCCTCTTACCAGGTTTATGTAAAATGTTTACATTTACTAAATATACGGAAATTATCTTTCAAAAGGATATAAAGAGGAGAATAGTTTAAATTATTATTCCTTTCTGGAAAATGAAAAAGTTTACCGTTGGTAATATTATAGCATTGGACGAATCGGCGTTGGACCAATCGTACCATTAGACGAATCGTACCATTGGACGAAACGGACATTGGACCAATCGCACTTTTGGACGAATCGGCATTGGACCAATCGTACAATTGGACGAATCGGCATTGGACCAAACGTACCATTGGACGAATCAGGGTTAGACCAATCGTACCATTGGAGGAATCGGCATTGGACGAATCGGACATTGGACCAATCGTCCCTTTGGACGAATCGGCATTGGACCAATCGAACCATTGGACGAATCGGCATTGGACTAATCGTACCATTGGACGAGTCAGCATTGGACCAATCGTACCATTGGACGAATCGGCATTATACCAATCGTACCGTTGGACGAATCGGCGTTGGACCAAACGTACCATTGGACGAATCGGCATTGGACCAGTGGGCGTTGGACGAATCGTCCGGGAACGGGTTACTAAGGTAAATAAAGAAAAACTGTAGCTTTAACTGACACTGGACGAATCGGACATTGGACCAATCGTACCATTGGACGAATCGGCGTTGGACCAAACGTACCATTGGACGAATCGGCATTGGACCAATCGTACCATTGGACGAATCGGCGTTGGACCAAACGTATCGTTGGAAGAATCGGCATTGGACCAATCGTACCATTGGACGAATCGGCGTTGGACCAAACGTACCATTGGACGAATCGGCATTGGACCAATCGTACCATTGGACGGATCGGCGTTGGACCAAACGTACCATTGGACGAATCGGCATTGGACCAATCGTACCATTGGACGAATCGGCGTTGGACCAAACGTATCTTTGGAAGAATCGGCATTGGACCAATCGTACCATTGGACGAATCGGCGTTGGACCAAACGTACCATTGGACGAATCGGCATTGGACCAATCGTACCATTGGACGGATCGGCGTTGGACCAAACGTACCATTGGACGAATCGGCGTTGGACCAATCGTCCGGGACCGGGTAAACTAAGGTAAATAAAGAAAAACTGGTCTTAACTGACACTGGAAGAATCGGACATTGGACCAATCGTACCATTGGACGAATCGGCATTGGACCAATCGTACCATTGGACGGATTGGCGTTGGACCAAACGTACCATTGGACGAATCGGCATTGGACCAAACGTACCATTGGACGAATCGGCATTGGGCCAATCGTACCATTGGAGGAATCGACATTGGACCAATCGTACCATTGGACGAAACGGCATTGGACCAATCGGCGTTGGACGAATCGTCCGGGACCGGGTTACTAAGGTAAATAAAGAAAAACTGTAGTTTTAACTGACACCGGACGAATCGGACATTGGACCAATCGTACTGTCGGACGAATCGGCATTGGACCAATCGTGGCATTGGACGAATCGGCGTTGGACCAAACGTACCATTGGACGAATCGGCATTGGACCAATCGTACCATTGGACGAAACGGCATTGGACCAATCGGCGTTGGACGAATCGTCCGGGACCGGGTTACTAAGGTAAATAAAGAAAAACTGTAGTTTTAACTGACACTGGACGAATCGGACATTGGACCAATCGTTCTGTCGGACGAATCGGCATTGGACCAATCGTGGCATTGGACGAATCGGCGTTGGACCAAACGTACCATTGGACGAATCGGCATTGGACCAATCGTACCATTGGACGAATCGGCATTGGACCAATCGGCGTTGGACGAATCGTCCGGGACCGGGTTACTAAGGTAAATAAAGAAAAACTGTAGTTTTAACTGACACCGGACGAATCGGACATTGGACCAATCGTACTGTCGGACGAATCGGCATTGGACCAATCGTGGCATTGGACGAATCGGCGTTGGGCCAAACGTACCATTGGACGAATCGGCATTGGACCAATCGTACCATTGGACGAATCGGCATTGGACCAATCGTACCATTGGACGAATCGGCATTGGACCAATCGGCGTTGGACGAATCGTCCGGGACCGGGTTACTAAGGTAAATAAAGAAAAACTGTAGTTTTAACTGACACCGGACGAATCGGACATTGGACCAATCGTACTGTCGGACGAATCGGCATTGGACCAATCGTGGCATTGGACGAATCGGCGTTGGACCAAACGTACCATTGGACGAATCGGCATTGGACCAATCGTACCATTGGACGAATCGGCATTGGACGAATCGTCCGGGACCGGGTTAGTAAGGTAAATAAAGAAAAACTGTAGTTTTAACTGACACTGAATATTTTAACACAATATTTGGCATCAAAAACTAGCAGCTGCAGCGACCAAAGCGAAGACAAACGAGCTTAGTATTACACCCTCTGGAAGACATCTGTAAGTTATTCTTTTATAATTACTGTACACTACATAGAACTGCATTACAGAATTTTGATTTCCAACGGAGCAGTAAATTTATACGATCGCAATAATTTTTTTTCCCTCTTCGAAATTTTCAGACTGATGAAGCCGAAATGGATGAATCAAACGGGGATGTTTCATTTGACTGCAAAATGAAGAAATGCGTCATTGATGTCCTGCGAGATTCTGACGGGAGACAATGCGTTATAGATCTGCTAAGCGACATTCACAAGACTGAGTCCTCCATTGATGAGCTGAAGCTAAGAGGATCCATTCGTAATGTCCTAAGTGAGTTTCTTGTGACGGGAGTTACACCAATCGTAAAAACGCCAACTACAACGAGAAAACTTTTCAAGTGTTTCGTTCTGGGATTTTGCATAGCTGGATTCGTTTGCCAAGTGATGGACTTTATGAATCATTATTTCGAATACCCTTCCTCTGTGAATGTTGACATTCAGTCTCCAAATAAAATTCTTGCTCCGGCTCTAACGATATGTAACAATAACGGGTAAGTATTCTTTGTTTGGTACGCATTTCGTTAAACATTTGACTACTGTATGTAATATAATGCATGCAAGTGTTATGTAATGTATTCATAAAAAAGAAAAAGCAGTAACAGTCCTGTCTGAGATATCCCCGTGCAGGATAGTGTAGGCGAAAAAAGAGGATTCGGGAAATTGAAAATACTATAATAAAGACACATTGTATGAAATAAACACAACTAACCGTAAAACAAGTGCATTCTAGACCATAGTATGGCTCGTCAAGAAAACAAGATCCAATCATTAAAATATTTTAAGCGTGAGGTTGAAAATGGAGTGTTTGTCATCTTTTGACACTTCCGACTTCTGCAAATCCAAAAGCGACCCCCAGAGACAATATCAGAAAAAAATAGTTAATCCAGTTCGAATGAACTCAAAACGAAACAGCTCAAACTATACGCTTCAATTTTGCTGCAAGCTAAATACACTGGCGGAAAGTGAAGAAAGAACACCAAGAAGGAATTGGCGGACGATCATGAAATTTACATATGTTGATGGGGTCGAGTTTACGTAGGTGTGATGTTAATTTCGGGACCAACCGGTGAGCGCTTACGCAACAGCACGGCATAATATGCAAATTAACGTCGGTGGTATTTAAGGAGTACGGCAAAGTGAATGTAATCAGTCGTCGGCGTACGGACACGTGCGAAGACCCTGAAGAAGCTGCAATGCCTGGACATGGAAGACGTGTACGATTTCAGAAGTTATCGGACTTTGAGCGAGGTCGTCTAGTCGGACTCCGCGAGGCCGGGTGGTCGTATCGTCGTATTGCGGAGCGAATTGGACGGGAAGTATCGATGGTAGCGTAGATGGTTCGAGGAACATTCCCAGACGAGAAGACGTGGAACCGGAAGTCACAGACGGACTGATGAGCGGACCGATCGACGCATAAGAAGAGCGGCGTTGTCAAGCAGAACATCCACTGCGACGCAAATCCGAGCTGCCGTTGCACAAGAGGTGACTGTGCGAACAATCCGCAACCGTCTACTGGATGCAGGACTACGTGCACGTGTGCCTCTGGCATGTGTACCTCTGACACCAGCCCACCGTCAGGAACGGCTGCAGTGGTGTCGCCAACGTCTGCACCGGAGAACGCAATGGCGATCTGTCGGGTTCAGCGATGAAAGCAGATTCTGCTTGCGAGCCTCCGATGGCCGTATACGTGTTCGCAGACGCACAGTGAGCGTCTCCACCCTTCTTGCATTCTCCAGCGACCCACCTGGTCTCCTGGTGTGGGGAGCGATCAGCTATGACTCCCTTTCACAACTAGTGTTTGTACCGGGTACGTTAAACAGCACCTCCTACATCAACAACATCATTCAGCCCGTTTTTGTGCCATTTGTAAGGTCGGTAAATCGTGGTGTTCTCCAGCAAGATGACGCACGCCCACACACCGCACGTGCAACGCAACATGCACTTAAGGGTGTGAGACAACTTCCATGGCCTGCGCGTTCAACGGATTTCTCCCCCATTGAGCACGTGTGGGATTTTATGGGACAACAACTTATCCGGTCTCCACGGCCGGCCACGACCTTCCCCGATTTACGCGTCCAGGTTGAGGATGCTTGGAACTCAATACCCCAAACATGCACTTCAGGGTGTGAGACAATTTCCGTGGCCTGAACGTTCACCGGATTTGTCCCCGAATGAGCACGTGTGGATTTTATGGGACAACGACTTATCCGGTCTCCACGGCCAGCCACGACCATCCCCGATTGAGGCGTCCAGGTTGAGGATGCTTTGAACTCAATACCCCAAACTTCCATCCAACATCTGTACGACAGACTCCATGCCAGAATTGCACAGTGTGACGCAGTTCATGGCGGTTCAATCTCGTACTAACCATGTTACATGGAAATGTTATTTTTCAGTTTACCAGCAAATACAGCTGTATTTTGCCATAATGTTTTGATCACGTTATCCTCTGTATTCCGTTATGTATAAATTTCGTTGGTATCAGACGTCTCCTTCTTGGTGTTCTTTTTTCACTTTCCAGCCACGACCATCCCCGATTGAGGCGTCCAGGTTGAGGATGCTTGAACTCAATACCCCAAACTTACATCCAACATCTGTACGACAGACTCCATGCCAGAATTGCACAGTGTGACGCAGTTCATGGCGGTTCAAGCTCGTACTAACCATGTTACATGGAAATGTTATTTTTCAGTTTACCAGCAAATACAGCTGTATTTTGCCATAATGTTTTGATCACGTTATCCTCTGTATTCCGTTATGTATAAATTTCGTTGGTATCAGACGTCTCCTTCTTGGTGTTCTTTTTCACTTTCTAGTCACGACCATCCCCGATTTATGCGTCCAGGTTGAGGATGCTTGGAACTCAATACCCCAAACTTACATCCAACATCTGTACGACAGACTCCATGCCAGAATTGCACAGTGTGACGCAGTTCATGGCGCTTCAAGCTCGTACTAACCATGTTACATGGAAATGTTATTTTTCAGTTTACCAGCAAATACAGCTGTATTTTGCCATAATGTTTTGATCACGTTATCCTCTGTATTCCGTTATGTATAAATTTCGTTGGTATCAGACGTCTCCTTCTTGGTGTTCTTTTTTCACTTTCTAGTCACGACCATCCCCGATTTATGCGTCCAGGTTGAGGATGCTTGGAACTCAATACCCCAAACTTACATCCAACATCTGTACGACAGACTCCATGCCAGAATTGCACAGTGTGACGCAGTTCATGGCGGTTCAACCTCGTACTAACCATGTTACATGGAAATGTTCTTTTTCAGTTTACCAGCAAATACAGCTGTATTTTGCCATAATGTTTTGATCACGTTATCCTCTGTATTCCGTTATGTATAAATTTCGTTGGTATCAGACGTCTCCTTCTTGGTGTTCTTTTTCACTTTCTAGTCACGACCATCCCCGATTTATGCGTCCAGGTTGAGGATGCTTGGAACTCAATACCCCAAACTTACATCCAACATCTGTACGACAGACTCCATGCCAGAATTGCACAGGGTGACGCAGTTCATGGCGGTTCAACCTCGTACTAACCATGTTACATGGAAATGTTATTTTTCAGTTTACCAGCAAATACAGCTGTATTTTGCCATAATGTTTTGATCACGTTATCCTCTGTATTCCGTTATGTATAAATTTCGTTGGTATCAGACGTCTCCTTCTTGGTGTTCTTTTTTCACTTTCTAGTCACGACCATCCCCGATTTATGCGTCCAGGTTGAGGATGCTTGGAACTCAATACCCCAAACTTACATCCAACATCTGTACGACAGACTCCATGCCAGAATTGCACAGTGTGACGCAGTTCATGGCGGTTCAACCTCGTACTAACCATGTTACATGGAAATGTTATTTTTCAGTTTACCAGCAAATACAGCTGTATTTTGCCATAATGTTTTGATCACGTTATCCTCTGTATTCCGTTATGTATAAATTTCGTTGGTATCAGACGTCTCCTTCTTGGTGTTCTTTTTTCACTTTCTAGTCACGACCATCCCCGATTTATGCGTCCAGGTTGAGGATGCTTGGAACTCAATACCCCAAACTTACATCCAACATCTGTACGACAGACTCCATGCCAGAATTGCACAGTGTGACGCAGTTCATGGCGGTTCAACCTCGTACTAACCATGTTACATGGAAATGTTATTTTTCAGTTTACCAGCAAATACAGCTGTATTTTGCCATAATGTTTTGATCACGTTATCCTCTGTATTCCGTTATGTATAAATTTCGTTGGTATCAGACGTCTCCTTCTTGGTGTTCTTTTTTCACTTTCTAGCCACGACCATCCCCGATTTAGGCGTCCAGGTTGAGGATGCTTGGAACTCAATACCCCAAACTTACATCCAACATCTGTACGACAGACTCCATGCCAGAATTGCACAGTGTGACGCAGTTCATGGCGGTTCAACCTCGTACTAACCATGTTACATGGAAATGTTATTTTTCAGTTTACCAGCAAATACAGCTGTATTTTGCCGTAATGTTTTGATCACGTTATCCTCTGTATTCCGTTATGTATAAATTTCGTTGGTATCAGACGTCTCCTTCTTGGTGTTCTTTTTTCACTTTCTAGTCACGACCATCCCCGATTTATGCGTCCAGGTTGAAGATGCTTGGAACTCAATACCCCAAACTTACATCCAACATCTGTACGACAGACTCCATGCCAGAATTGCACAGTGTGACGCAGTTCATGGCGGTTCAACCTCGTACTAACCATGTTACATGGAAATGTTATTTTTCAGTTTACCAGCAAATACAGCTGTATTTTGCCATAATGTTTTGATCACGTTATCCTCTGTATTCCGTGATGTATAAATTTCTTTGGTATCAGACGTCTCCTTCTTGGTGTTCTTTTTTCACTTTCTAGCCGCGACCATCCCAGATTTAGGCGTCCAGGTTGAGGATGCTTGGAACTCAATACCCCAAACTTACATCCAACATCTGTACGACAGACTCCATGCCAGAATTGCACAGTGTGACGCAGTTCATGGCGGTTCAACCTCGTACTAACCATGTTACATGGAAATGTTATTTTTCAGTTTACCAGCAAATACAGCTGTATTTTGCCATAATGTTTTGATCACGTTATCCTCTGTATTCCGTTATGTATAAATTTCGTTGGTATCAGACGTCTCCTTCTTGGTGTTCTTTTTTCACTTTCTAGCCACGACCATCCCCGATTTAGGCGTCCAGGTTGAGGATGCTTGGAACTCAATACCCCAAACTTACATCCAACATCTGTACGACAGACTCCATGCCAGAATTGCACAGTGTGACGCAGTTCATGGCGGTTCAACCTCGTACTAACCATGTTACATGGAAATGTTATTTTTCAGTTTACCAGCAAATACAGCTGTATTTTGCCATAATGTTTTGATCACGTTATCCTCTGTATTCCGTTATGTATAAATTTCGTTGGTATCAGACGTCTCCTTCTTGGTGTTCTTTTTTCACTTTCTAGCCACGACCATCCCCGATTGAGGCGTCCAGGTTGAGGATGCTTGGAACTCAATACCCCAAACTTACATCCAACATCTGTACGACAGACTCCATGCCAGAATTGCACAGTGTGACGCAGTTCATGGCGGTTCAACCTCGTACTAACCATGTTACATGGAAATGTTATTTTTCAGTTTACCAGCAAATACAGCTGTATTTTGCCATAATGTTTTGATCACGTTATCCTCTGTATTCCGTTATGTATAAATTTCGTTGGTATCAGACGTCTCCTTCTTGGTGTTCTTTTTTCACTTTCTAGCCACGACCATCCCCGATTGAGGCGTCCAGGTTGAGGATGCTTGGAACTCAATACCCCAAACTTACATCCAACATCTGTACGACAGACTCCATGCCAGAATTGCACAGTGTGACGCAGTTCATGGCGGTTCAACCTCGTACTAACCATGTTACATGGAAATGTTATTTTTCAGTTTACCAGCAAATACAGCTGTATTTTGCCATAATGTTTTGATCACGTTATCCTCTGTATTCCGTTATGTATAAATTTCGTTGGTATCAGACGTCTCCTTCTTGGTGTTCTTTTTTCACTTTCTAGTCACGACCATCCCCGATTGAGGCGTCCAGGTTGAGGATGCTTGGAACTCAATACCCCAAACTTACATCCAACATCTGTACGACAGACTCCATGCCAGAATTGCACAGTGTGACGCAGTTCATGGCGGTTCAACCTCGTACTAACCATGTTACATGGAAATGTTATTTTTCAGTTTACCAGCAAATACAGCTGTATTTTGCCATAATGTTTTGATCACGTTATCCTCTGTATTCCGTTATGTATAAATTTCGTTGGTATCAGACGTCTCCTTCTTGGTGTTCTTTTTTCACTTTCCAGCCACGACCATCCCCGATTTAGGCGTCCAGGTTGAGGATGCTTGGAACTCAATACCCCAAACTTACATCCAACATCTGTACGACAGACTCCATGCCAGAATTGCACAGTGTGACGCAGTTCATGGCGGTTCAACCTCGTACTAACCATGTTACATGGAAATGTTATTTTTCAGTTTACCAGCAAATACAGCTGTATTTTGCCATAATGTTTTGATCACGTTATCCTCTGTATTCCGTTATGTATAAATTTCGTTGGTATCAGACGTCTCCTTCTTGGTGTTCTTTTTTCACTTTCTAGCCACGACCATCCCCGATTTAGGCGTCCAGGTTGAGGATGCTTGGAACTCAATACCCCAAACTTACATCCAACATCTGTACGACAGACTCCATGCCAGAATTGCACAGTGTGACGCAGTTCATGGCGGTTCAACCTCGTACTAACCATGTTACATGGAAATGTTATTTTTCAGTTTACCAGCAAATACAGCTGTATTTTGCCATAATGTTTTGATCACGTTATCCTCTGTATTCCGTTATGTATAAATTTCGTTGGTATCAGACGTCTCCTTCTTGGTGTTCTTTTTCACTTTCTAGCCACGACCATCCCCGATTGAGGCGTCCAGGTTGAGGATGCTTGGAACTCAATACCCCAAACTTACATCCAACATCTGTACGACAGACTCCATGCCAGAATTGCACAGTGTGACGCAGTTCATGGCGGTTCAACCTCGTACTAACCATGTTACATGGAAATGTTATTTTTCAGTTTACCAGCAAATACACTGTATTTTGCCATAATGTTTTGATCACGTTATCCTCTGTATTCCGTTATGTATAAATTTCGTTGGTATCAGACGTCTCCTTCTTGGTGTTCTTTTTTCACTTTCCAGCCACGACCATCCCCGATTTAGGCGTCCAGGTTGAGGATGCTTGGAACTCAATACCCCAAACTTACATCCAACATCTGTACGACAGACTCCATGCCAGAATTGCACAGTGTGACGCAGTTCATGGCGGTTCAACCTCGTACTAACCATGTTACATGGAAATGTTATTTTTCAGTTTACCAGCAAATACAGCTGTATTTTGCCATAATGTTTTGATCACGTTATCCTCTGTATTCTGTTATGTACAAATTTCGTTGGTATCAGACGTCTCCTTCTTGGTATTCTTTTTCACTTTCCGCCAGTGTAGATAGTGAGTCACAGCGTCAAGCGTAAACGTTATTGGCTTCCCAAGGAGTATGCGCTTGCTGCAGTGGCGAAACCAGTACGTTTCCCACAAAAGGTTTTAATGTCTGTGTGGTGGTATCATCATCATCATCATCATCATTGTCAACTATTATCAATCCACTGCTGGACGAAGGTCTCCCCAAGTCTCCTCCACAACGGTCTATCTTGTGCCAGTCTCGTCCATGTCACTCCGGCATACTTTTGAATTTCATCCACCCATCTCCCATGTGGTCTTCTTCTGGGTCTTTTCCTGTCCCTTGGAATCCAATCTAAAATTTCGGCTGTGTCTGTCCTTCTGGCAGTATGTCCAGCCCATTGCCATTTCAGGGATTTAACTCTGATCATGATGTCTTTTCATTTTTCGGATCCACGAGTTCCTCTTCTTATCTCTCCTGGTTACACCAAGCATGCACCTCTCCATGCTGCTTTGAGTTGTCTGCAGCCTTTGTATGTCTCTTTTAGTTAAGGTCCACATCTCTGCACCATACGTAAGCACTGGAAGGATGCATTGATCAAACACTTTTCTTTTAAGACATAATGGCATATTGCTCTTGAAAATTATGCTGTTTCTTCCAAAAGCTCTCCAGGCAAGTTTTGTACGCCGATTAATTTCTTCATCAATGTGACCCTCACTTGATATCTGCTGTCCAAGATAAACGTACGTGTCTGTTATCTCTGTGTGGTGGTATATGCAAGGCATAATCAATTACGAGCTGTTGCCACCCAACAAAACTATTACATGGGGAAGTCTAATTTTATTAGCTAAAGCATCTACGTATTGCCTTGCGGGATATACGTTCAGCACTCGTGAATCGTAAAGTCCTGCTTTTACGATTCACGAGTGCTGGACGTAGAACCACCACACTGCGAAAATGACCAGTTCCATGTTGCAGGACTTCGGTTGAAAACAACTTCCACATCCAGCATATTCCCCTAATATCGCCCATCCAAACTCATTGAATTCTACAAGTCTGGGATTTTAAACCTTGTCGATCGATGGGAGAAGATTGTAACTACCAGGGGCATTTACTATATGAATTAAAACTTCTGTTACAGGTAAGTTTTTCTTTCTTTTCTTCACTCGATGAAAAAAACAACAGTATTTTTCGTATTACCTGATATTACAGTTCCTGGAAGTAACATTCTTTTATTATTGTTATTTTAACATTATTTTTAGTATACAGTTCTACATCACCGACTTTTCATTTTGTACTTGCAATATGCCATTTCACTATAGCATTGGCGCCATCAATATTAGTTCATTTTATTTTTCACTTCCTGGTCTTGAAGTAGCTTCTTACCACGGTATGTACGATCTACCAATTCAATACATACGCTAGAAATAACGTATATTCACCAACTAGAAAAGAATCTCTAGAAATATATATTCATGATTTGGAAAATATTATTTAGAAATCTCATGTACACTATCTACCAACAAGTATTTGGACACCCCTGCAATCGACGACATCTGCGGTCCTGATACACGTGACGGCCGCCGCCGTTGAATATCGTGTGGGAAACACCAACGCAACCAGTCGCATGCAAGATGAAACGCAGTTCGGAGCTCTCTGATTTCGAGAAAGGTGTAATCGTCGGGTATCACAGAAATGGCCGATGACATATCCAGCGAGTTGAAGTACCCAAAATCGACAGTGGCCTACGTGATTGGCAAGTGGAAGATGAGAGGTGACTGTCGAAATGTGCCCCGACCCGGCAGACCCACAAAACTGGGAGTTAGAGACCGACGGGTGCTGGCCAGAGAAATTCGGAAGAACCGCACCAGATCGATGGGCCACATCCGCGAGGAGTTTCAACAGGCATCCGGGAGTGTTCTTTCGATGAATACCATCCGTAAGGAAGCCCATCTGCTCGGTTATCATGGACCCACAAGCCTTTGATCACCAAGTCCAATAGCGCTGCTCGACTAACGTGGTGCAAAGAACGTCGATAGTGGACCGTTGAACAGTGGAAACAGGTTCTCTGGAGCGACGAATCAAGGTTCACCCTCTACCGTTCGGATGGCAGGGTCTGTGTTTGGCGTCTGCCTTTAGAACGCCTACTGCCGGAATGTATTGTGCCAACTGTGAAGTTCGGCTGCGGTGGAATTATGCTATGGGGGTGTTTCTCCTGGTATGGCACGGGACCCTTTGTCGCAATTCCTGGTAGACTCAACGCCGAGACCTACTGCACCATTTTGGATGTGCCAACTGCTGAAGTTCGGCGGCGGTGGAATTATGCTATGGGGGTGTTTCTCCTGGTATGGCACGGGACCCTTGGTCGCAATTCCTGGTAGACTCAACGCCGAGACCTACTGCACCATTTTGGATGACCATGCGCTTCCTACGTTGTGGCAGTTTTACGGGGTGGACCCATGTTACTTTCAGGATGACAATGCCACCTGTCATGTTGCGAGGTCCACCATGGCTTGGTATGGTGACAATGGGGTTAATCGAATGGACTGAGCCCGGACCTTAACCCTATCGAGCACCTCTGGGACGAGTTAGAGCGTCGACTTAAGGGTCCGAAATCGGTGAAGGAACTGACCTGTCTTCTCCAAGCCGATTGGAAGAAAATACCGCTAGTCGTCGTACAACGCCTGGTTGAGAGTATGCGCAGCTGTAATCGCCGCTCGTGGAGGCTCCACCAACTATTGAAGGTGAATAAACTTCGTTTTCCTTTTCTATCACAGGTGTCCAATTACTTGTTGGTAGATAGTGTACAAACCATATACATTGTCGAGTCACATTATTGTGCCCACATTATTGTGCCCCCTTCTCGAATCTAATATATTCAATATTTTGAAAAGGTAGTAGAATTGTTTTATATTCATCAAGTGGAGAAAGTACTCCATAAATCTCATATTCCCATCATTATTTTCTGGAAATCATGTATTTAAACAACGCTGTTTAGCGCATTTTTAAAACATAAAATGTAAAAAAATAATTCTCCCTCTTGCGTCGCATATTTTTTTATATCTGTTGACAATGCGTTACATCTTTACCTTCTGAATCATGTTTATTCTATTGTGATTTTCTCTATTTCTATTACTTAATTTCAATATACGTAATGCGATCAAACAGTTACTAGACTAGGTGCGTAACGCACCAACAGATGGCAGCACGTGGATGCGTGAATAGCGGTCGAGGAAAGTGACATTAATGAGTCATTATGCCAAGTGGCGGCGCTATGTGACCATCGTGCAGAACACAGCTGCGATTTTGGTATGAACTGCAAACTACAGCAGCTAGAGAACATCGAATCGCCGCCCCGGTGGCGCAGTGGTCTAAGCGATGGCTTCTGATCATTCGTCCGAATGGGGTCCGGGTTCGAATCCCGGTGAGGCATGGATGTTGTGTTTGTCTTACGGCACTGGCTCTCTCCCTTCCCTGGAACCAGTGACCCTAAAATTAGGGACGGGCGACTGCTTATAGCCCATTGAGTTGCTCACTGTGGTCGTTAAACCTCCAATCAAAAGAAAAAAAAGAATCTCGGTGAGGGATGGATGTTGTGTTTGTCTTATGGCACTGGCTCTCTCCCTTCCCTGGAACTAGTGACCCTAAATTAGGGACGGGCGACTGCTTATAGCCCATTGAGTTGCTCACTGTGATCGTTAAACCTCCAATCAAAAGAAAAAAAAAGAATCTCGGTGAGGCATGGATGTTGTGTTTGCCTTACGGCACTGGCTCTCTCCCTTCCCTGGAACCAGTGACCCTAAATTAGGGACGGGCGACTGCTTATAGCCCATTGAGTTGCTCACTGTGATCGTTAAACCTCCAATCAAAAGAAAAAAAAAGAATCTCGGTGAGGCATGGATGTTGTGTTTGTCTTACGGCACTGGCTCTCCCTTCCCTGGAACCAGTGACCCTAAATTAGGGACGGGCGACTGCTTATAGCCCATTGCGTTGCTCACTGTGGTTATTAAACCTCCAATCAAAAGAAAAAAAGAATCTCGGTGAGGCATGGATGTTGTGTTTGTCTTACGGCACTGGCTCTCTCCCTTCCCTGGAACCAGTGACCCTAAATTAGGGACGGGCGACTGCTTATAGCCCATTGAGTTGCTCACGGTGGTCGTTAAACCTCCAATCAAAAGAAAAAAAGAATCTCGGTGAGGCATGGATGTTGTGTTTGTCTTACGGCACTGGCTCTCTCCCTTCCCTGGAACCAGTTACCCTAAATTAGGGACGGGCGACTGCTTATAGCCCAGTGAGTTGCTCACTGTGGTCCTTAAACCTCCAATCAAAAGAAAAAAAGAATCTCGGTGTGGCATGGATGTTGTGTTTGTCTTACGGCACTGGCTCTTTCCCTTCCCTGGAACCAGTGACCCTAAATTAGGGACGGGCGACTGCTTATAGCCCATTGAGTTGCTCACTGTGGTCCTTAAACCTCCAATCAAAAGAAAAAAAGAATCTCGGTGTGGCATGGATGTTGTGTTTGTCTTACGGCACTGGCTCTTTCCCTTCCCTGGAACCAGTTACCCTAAATTAGGGACAGGCGACTGCTTATAGCCCATTGAGTTGCTCACTGTGATCGTTAAACCTCCAATCAAAAGAAAAAAAGAATCTCGGTGTGGCATGGATGTTGTGTTTGTCTTACGGCACTGGCTCTTTCCCTTCCCTGGAACCAGTGACCCTAAATTAGGGACGGGCGACTGCTTATAGCCCATTGAGTTGCTCACTGTGATCGTTAAACCTCCAATCAAAAGAAAAAAAGAATCTCGGTGAGGCATGGATGTTGTGTTTGTCTTACGGCACTGGCTCTCTCCCTTCCCTGGAACCAGTGACCCTAAATTAGGGACGGGCGACTGCTTATAGCCCATTGAGTTGCTCACTGTGGTCGTTAAACCTCCAATCAAAAGAAAAAAAAAGAATCTCGGTGAGGCATGGATGTTGTGTTTGTCTTACGGCACTGGCTCTCTCCCTTCCCTGGAACCAGTGACCCTAAATTAGGGACGGGCGACTGCTTATAGCCCATTGAGTTGCTCACGGTGGTCGTTAAACCTCCAATCAAAAGAAAAAAAAGAATCTCGGTGAGGCATGGATGTTGTGTTTGTCTTACGGCACTGGCTCTCTCCCTTCCCTGGAACCAGTTACCCTAAATTAGGGACGGGCGACTGCTTATAGCCCATTGAGTTGCTCACTGTGGTCCTTAAACCTCCAATCAAAAGAAAAAAAGAATCTCGGTGTGGCATGGATGTTGTGTTTGTCTTACGGCACTGGCTCTTTCCCTTCCCTGGAACCAGTGACCCTAAAATTAGGGACGGGCGACTGCTTATAGCCCATTGAGTTGCTCACTGTGGTCGTTAAACCTCCAATCAAAAGAAAAAAAGAATCTCGGTGAGGCATGGATGTTGTGTTTGTCTTACGGCACTGGCTCTCTCCCTTCCCTGGAACCAGTGACCCTAAAATTAGGGACGGGCGACTGCTTATAGCCCATTGAGTTGCTCACGGTGGTCGTTAAACCTCCAATCAAAAGAAAAAAGAATCTCGGTGAGGCATGGATGTTGTGTTTGTCTTACGGTACTGGCTCTCTCCCTTCCCTGGAACCAGTTACCCTAAATTAGGGACGGGCGACTGCTTATAGCCCATTGAGTTGCTCACTGTGGTCCTTAAACCTCCAATCAAAAGAAAAAAAAAGAATCTCGGTGTGGCATGGATGTTGTGTTTGTCTTACGGCACTGGCTCTTTCCCTTCCCTGGAACCAGTGACCCTAAATTAGGGACGGGCGACTGCTTATAGCCCATTGAGTTGCTCACTGTGATCGTTAAACCTCCAATCAAAAGAAAAAAAGAATCTCGGTGAGGCATGGATGTTGTGTTTGTCTTACCGCACTGGCTCTCTCCCTTCCCTGGAACCAGTGACCCTAAATTAGGGACGGGCGACTGCTTATAGCCCATTGAGTTGCTCACGGTGGTCGTTAAACCTCCAATCAAAAGAAAAAAAAGAATCTCGGTGAGGCATGGATGTTGTGTTTGTCTTACCGCACTGGCTCTCTCCCTTCCCTGGAACCAGTGACCCTAAATTAGGGACGGGCGACTGCTTATAGCCCATTGAGTTGCTCACGGTGGTCGTTAAACCTCCAATCAAAAGAAAAAAAGAATCTCGGTGAGGCATGGATGTTGTGTTTGTCTTACCGCACTGGCTCTCTCCCTTCCCTGGAACCAGTGACCCTAAATTAGGGACGGGCGACTGCTTATAGCCCATTGAGTTGCTCACTGTGATCGTTAAACCTCCAATCAAAAGAAAAAAAGAATCTCGGTGAGGCATGGATGTTGTGTTTGTCTTACCGCTCTGGCTCTCTCCCTTCCCTGGAACCAGTGACCCTAAATTAGGGACGGGCGACTGCTTATAGCCCATTGAGTTGCTCACTGTGGTCCTTAAACCTCCAATCAAAAGAAAAAAAGAATCTCGGTGTGGCATGGATGTTGTGTTTGTCTTACGGCACTGGCTCTTTCCCTTCCCTGGAACCAGTGACCCTAAATTAGGGACGGGCGACTGCTTATAGCCCATTGAGTTGCTCACGGTGGTCGTTAAACCTCCAATTAAAAAAAAAAAAAAAAAAAAAAAGAAATATTATTTCACCCGCTGAATGAGATCTGGCAATGAGTGTAAGTCATGACGTAATGGTAGCTAGTATATAGGCGCGTTCATCGAGGGAGCTTGTGTGTTGTTATGAGGAGAGCTTGTGGTCGTTAAGCGAGAGCGTGTATAATACGAGGAGAGATTATTCAGTATTGTACTACAAGTGTTGTGTGTGCCTTAGTTGACCAGGAGTCGTTGAAATAAAGAAGTTTTCAGTAAGTCAGTCTTTCTCAATTCATAGTTTTTGTCAGACCTCTGTCTGGCTGTTAGGTTTATAACATTTATTGCTTACTATAAATAACCAGCGTTGAGACTTTGTTTAAGTTCGTAATTCACTAGTAACAACACCCTTTTGAATTCATTATTTTGAAGCTTAGTACAAGTATATCATTAGCTAGCTGGTAGGAAGAGAATCATTCATAATAATTAGCTTAGCGGAAAGTAAATAAAGCTAATTCATTATACATCGTCGTAATGGAGCAGAAAATCGCCCCTGCGCTACATTTCAGGTCGGTTGTGGCGAATATATTCCTTAAGATGGCGAAGAACATCGCAGTAAAAAAGGCGGGGACGGTCTAAACTTGGGGTGCGATTTCACGATGACCAAACGCCACGGTCTAGCACGACTCATTGCCTTACTGCCATAAGGCTGCCGTAACATTTCATGCGTCTCTGTTCCTGTTTTGCAGAGCTTGAAGTAGAATTCGATGTTTTTTTGTTTTTTTTTTTGATTGGAGGTTTAACGACCACCGTGAGCAACTCAATGGGCTATAAGCAGTCGCCCGTCCCTAATTTAGGGTCACTGGTTCCAGGGAAGGGAGCGAGCCAGTGCCGTAAGACAAACACAACATCCATTGATTGATTGGAGGTTTAACGACCACCGTGAGCAACTCAATGGGCTATAAGCAGTCGCCCGTCCCCTAATTTAGGGTCACTGGTTCCAGGGAAGGGAGAGAGCCAGTGCCGTAAGACAAACACAACATCCATTGATTGATTGGAGGTTTAACGACCACCGTGAGCAACTCAATGGGCTATAAGCAGTCGCCCGTCCCTAATTTAGGGTCACTGGTTCCAGGGAAGGGAGCGAGCCAGTGCCGTAAGACAAACACAACATCCATTGATTGATTGGAGGTTTAACGACCACCGTGAGCAACTCAATGGGCTATAAGCAGTCGCCCGTCCCTAATTTAGGGTCACTGGTTCCAGGGAAGGGAGCGAGCCAGTGCCGTAAGACAAACACAACATCCATTGATTGATTGGAGGTTTAACGACCACCGTGAGCAACTCAATGGGCTATAAGCAGTCGCCCGTCCCTAATTTAGGGTCACTGGTTCCAGGGAAGGGAGCGAGCCAGTGCCGTAAGACAAACACAACATCCATTGATTGATTGGAGGTTTAACGACCACCGTGAGCAACTCAATGGGCTATAAGCAGTCGCCCGTCCCTAATTTAGAGTCACTGGTTCCAGGGAAGGGAGAGAGCCAGTGCCGTAAGACAAACACAACATCCATTGATTGATTGGAGGTTTAACGACCACCGTGAGCAACTCAATGGGCTATAAGCAGTCGCCCGTCCCTAATTTAGGGTCACTGGTTCCAGGGAAGGGAGCGAGCCAGTGCCGTAAGACAAACACAACATCCATTGATTGATTGGAGGTTTAACGACCACCGTGAGCAACTCAATGGGCTATAAGCAGTCGCCCGTCCCTAATTTAGGGTCACTGGTTCCAGGGAAGGGAGCGAGCCAGTGCCGTAAGACAAACACAACATCCATTGATTGATTGGAGGTTTAACGACCACCGTGAGCAACTCAATGGGCTATAAGCAGTCGCCCGTCCCTAATTTAGAGTCACTGGTTCCAGGGAAGGGAGAGAGCCAGTGCCGTAAGACAAACACAACATCCATTGATTGATTGGAGGTTTAACGACCACCGTGAGCAACTCAATGGGCTATAAGCAGGCGCCCGTCCGTAATTTAGGGTCACTGGTTCCAGGGAAGGGAGAGAGCCAGTGCCGTAAGACAAACACAACATCCATTGATTGATTGGACGTTTAACGACCACCGTGAGCAACTCAATGGGCTATAAGCAGTCGCCCGTCCCTAATTTAGGGTCACTGGTTCCAGGGAAGGGAGAGAGCCAGTGCCGTAAGACAAACACAACATCCATTGATTGATTGGAGGTTTAACGACCACCGTGAGCAACTCAATGGGCTATAAGCAGTCGCCCGTCCCTAATTTAGGGTCACTGGTTCCACGGAAGGGAGAGAGCCAGTGCCGTAAGACAAACACAACATCCATTGATTGATTGGAGGTTTAACGACCACCGTGAGCAACTCAATGGGCTATAAGCAGTCGCCCGTCCCTAATTTAGGGTCACTGGTTCCAGGGAAGGGAGACAGTCAGTGCCGTAAGACAAACACAACATCCATGCCTGACCGGGATTCGAACCCGGACCCCGTTCGGACGAATGATCAGAGGCCAGCGCCTTAGACCACTGCGCCACCGGGGCGGCGAAATAATATTTCGTTCAGTAAGAAGATAATTTACATAGTAAAATAAAATAACCAGAGATAGCAAAAATCAAAAGGAAAGTGAATCTAGAGTATACGTTACAGATGCAGTAGCTCACAGAGCTTTAGCAACCCGGCCGGTTTGCTAAAGCTCGCCGGATTTGGCCCACGATGCGATTTTTTTTCCGACTCCGACGATGAAACTGAAGCTCAAGGGTGGCCGTTTTGAAACCGTGGACGAGATTAAGCGCAAATGGCAGACGGTGCTTGACGCGATTCGCAAACAGGAAATCCAGGGCGCGTTCCAACAGTCGCAAAAACGCTGGCAGCGGTTTATCGCTGCCCAAGGAGATTACTTTGAGGAGATCATAGCCAGACTTAAGTAACATAAGTACTTTGTTGTATATCGACCTAGTCTCGAAACTTTTTGATCGGACCTAGTATTATCATTTGTTGCATGTCAAATTTCATTGCTTTTCGTAAGTGTGTTTCTGTAAGTGCCTTTGAAAGGTAATACATAAAGCAAGATCTTTATTTTTCATCAGAATAAGTCGTAGCAAGTACTGCCAGAAACAGCCAGAGAATTGTGAACATCCTGAAAACAAATCTGATTTTTGTGGAAAGTATCCCAACTACTGTCATGAAGGAATGGATTGGGACAATTTTACGGTTAGTAGTTTGCAAATACACTATCTACCAACAAGTAATTGGACACCTGTGATAGCAAAGGAAAACGAAGTTTATTCACCTTCAATAGTTGGTGGAGCCTCCACGAGCGGCGATTGCAGCTGCGCATACTCTCAACCAGGCGTTGTACGACGGCTAGCGGTATTTTCTTCCACTTGGCTTGGAGAAGACAGGTCAGTTCCTTCACCGATTGAGGACACTTAAGTCGACGCTCCAACTCGTCCCAGAGGTGCTCGATAGGGTTAAGGTCCGGGGCCAGTCCATTCGATTAACCCTATTGTCACCATACCAAGCCATGTTGGACCTCGCAACATGACAGATGGCATTGTCATCCTGAAAGTAACAGGGGTCCACCCCGTAAAACTGCCACAACGTAGGAAGCGCATGGTCATCCAAAATGGTGCAGTAGGTCTCGGCGTTGATTCTGCCAGGAATTGCGACCAAGGGTCCCGTGCCATAATAGGAGAAACACCCCCATAGGATAATTCCACCGCCGCCGAACTTCACAGTTGGCACAATACATTCCGGCAGGAGGCGTTCCCCAGGCAGACGCCAAACCCAGATCTTGCCATCTGAACGGTAGAGGGTGAACCTTGATTCTTCGCTCCAGAGAACCTGTTTCCACTGTCGACGTTCTTTGCACCACTTTAGCCGAGCAGCGCTATTGCACTTGGTGATCAAAGGCTTGTGGGTGACAGCAAGTCCATGATAACCGAGCAGATGGGCTTCCTTTCGGATGGTATTCATCTAAAGAACACTCCCGGATGCCTGTTGAAACTCCTCACGGATGTGGCCCATCGATTCGGTGCGGTTCTTCCGAATTTCTCTGGCCAGCACCCGTCGGTGTCTAACTCCCAGTTTTGTGGGTCTGCCGGGTCGGAGCACATTCCGACAGTCACCTCTGATCTTCCACTTGCCAATCACGTAGGCCACTGTCGATTTTGGGTACTCGCTGGATATGTCATCGGCCATTTCTGTGAATACCTGACGATTACACCTTTCTCGAAATCAGAGAGCTCCGAACTGCGTGGCATCTTGCATGCGACTGGTTGCGTTGTTGTTTCTCACACGATATTTAACGGCGGCGGCGGCGGCCGTGACGTGTATCAGGACCGCAGATATCGTCGATTGCAGGGGTGTCCAATTAATTGTTGGTAGATAGTTTATATTGAGTACTCTGATATGCGATATTTTTTCATTACTTTGAACGTAAACTGTATTTTGGTAATCCCATAACGTTCCTTCATGTGCGAATAATCACTGGTGCACTTGCATGTTGTTTATTGTCACTAACATAAGTTCGAACACTGTGAAACCTGATTTGAATAATTTGCAATGTGGTAAAATAAAATTGCAACCGCATAGGTACTTCATACATGAAGAGAACTGAATAATACGGTAAATAAGATCGTGAACGAGCTGGAACACGAGATTTACATCTAGAACATGTACGTCAATAACGTGCTACTCGAGAAAGTGTACCAAAACATTGTTACACAATTTCCATTCATGAATTCATACACGACTACATTCGCTGTAGTGCAATGCTGTAAATACACTTATCTTAAAAAAATAGTTGCACCTAGAAGAAAGCAACCGACAGAAATGAAACTCGGTGGGTGGGTGTGACATGCAAATGATTCAGGTATCACGATCGGCAGCCCATGTATGTGACGCATTCAAGGAGGGGTCGTAACGCTGAGTCCGACTAGCTATATACCCAGGTGGCAATATCATATTGGACCAACCGTGGGCTTTCAACGGTCGGCCCAGCGACGAGGCGACTCGGTGGCCAACAATTGGATATGTGTTGGTTCAACGATTGGACACACATTGGAACACTGTTGCAAACGGTTTTCCAATGTGATCATGTGTTGTTTGTACAACCATCGGACAACCGTTAAGTGGTCATTTGCTGATAAATGGTTGGTCATGTGTGGTTGGACACAACCGTTGGCCAATCTTCGATAAACAACGCAAACTTCGCCCAACGCTGCCGATGCCAAAAATATCATTGGGCCAACCGCTGGCCAATATCAGTGTTCTACTTGGGATAAAGTCGTGAGGCAGCACGGGCTTACCATTATGACTCGTGATGTTCTGTTGGTTGCATCCTTTGCAAGTGAAGTATGCCTTGGAGAAAATTTCGGAAGCAATTCGAGCAGTTGGCAGGAGTTTAAGAGGGGCCGCGTCGTCGGACTCCGGAAAGCAAGATTGTCTCATCGACGCACTGCGCGCAATACCGGTGCAGGCATTACCATACACTGCTGGACAATTGCTAAGGACGGATGACAATAGCAACGATAGCAACCATAAAATGGAAGGCAGGAAAATGTGGAAATTAGCATAAGTGCGGGATACAGTAAGACGTGTTGTGCGTATGCAAATTTTGGATTGCCGAACTTGTTCGTGACGTCCTAGCGCTGATAAGAGATATAAAGGATTTGACGCGTATTGACCGTTGTTGTTCAAACGCAAAGTTGAAAGAGAAAGAATCAATTGACGAACTTGCAATTTTCAGTATGTCTTCCCGACATCACCTAGATGATTTTACGCGTGGCCGTATTATTGGCAAGATTGAAGAAGGGCGAAAAATAACAGATGTTGCCAGGGAGTTCGACGTCAGCCACAGTGTTGTTTCAAGGCTTTGGAAATCATTTCAAACAAATGGAGAGTGTAGCAAACGTCACGGGGGAGGTCGTGTTCGCAGTACGACACCTGCAGAAGATCGGTACATAGTGCTATCAACAAAAAGACACCGGCGCAGCACAGCTAGTGAGGTAGCAAATCAGTTTATGGCTGCTACTGGCAAGCGGATCTCCCGAAAAACTGTCGCCAGACGTTTGCATGAAGGAGGACTATACGCCCGCCGTCCTGTTGTGTGCATCCCATTGTCCAGACGTCACCGTACCGCCCGTTTGCAATGGTGCCATCAACATCGCAATTGGACTGATAACGACTGGTCTGCTGTCCTCTTCTCAGATGAGAGTAGATACAGTCTATCGTCTGATTGTCGACGACAACTGATCTGGCGTGATAGTGGTACTGCATATTGTCCAGCAAACATACAGGATATCCGACATGTAGTGTCATGGTATGGGCTGGCATCATGATCAATGGCGGTACGTCCCTCTATGTGCTTCCAACTGGGACTATGACTGGCCAACGATACATTAATGATGTTCTGCTAACTCATGTTCGCATGTTCCGTGGTGCTGTCGCTGATCGATTCATTTTCATGGACGACAACGCAACATGTCATCGAACAGTCGCTGTCCAGGAGTGTCTTGAGAGCGAGGATATTCAACGCCTCGTATGGCCAGCACGTTCTCCAGATCTGAATCCCATTGAAAATGTGTGGGATGCTTTGGGGAGGAGTCTTGCTGGTCGCCAATGCCCTCCAATAAACAAGGACACCCTCATCCGTGCACTGACAGAGGAATGGGATAAATTACCCCAACAGCTGCTTGATAATGTTGTGCAAAGCATGACACGACGTGTGGAATCTTGCATCGCTCTCCATGGTGGCCATATCCCGTATTGACATCTTACGCCGGAACGCCTGAGGACGGTAATTGCATTTTTTTCACGTTTACGTATTCTGCACAAAATGGCCTGTTTGTCCCTTGAACACGTTCCAAAGCCTTCTGGATTTCAGAGCACAATAAATTGTCTTTCTTGTAATGTCCTGGCATTCTGACATTATTTTATTTCACTTGGCATCCAACCACACTTACTTTTTTTTTTGCGCTATATAGCCGTTTATGATCCGTCCTTAGCAATTGTTCAGCAGTGTAGTACGCTATTGACGGCATTAGATAGAACAAACCACGCAGAATCGACAGGAAAGATCTCAGAGACCTAGTAGAACCAAGGAGAGAGAGGACGGACATGCCCGGAGTGACACAACAGCCAGAATCGGTGGTATTCAGCGAGCAGTGGTGCCCTCCATGCATCGTCCGATTAGTGCCAGCACAGGCGGCTTCACTACTTAGGACTACACGCACGCAGACCGTCCAAACGACTGTCCTTAACACCATTGCATCGTCGCCAAATACTGCAATGATGTCATGCCAGGCTATCATTCAGCCACTGAGATCGGCATGGGGAGAACTTCAGTGTCGAATCCAGTTTTTGTCTTGGAGGAGACACCCAACGTATCCTTGTGTGAAAGTCCAGCTTTTTGTCTTAGAGGAGACACCCAATGAATCCGTGTGTGAAAGTCCAGCTTTTGTCTTGGAGGGGACACGCAACGAATCCGTGTGTGAAAGTCCAGCTTTTGTCTTGGAGGAGACACCCAACAAATCCGTGAGTGAAAGTCCAGCTTTTGTCTTGGAAGAGACACCCAACGAATCCGTGTGTAAAAGTCAAGCTTTTGTCTTGCAGGAGACACCCAACGAATCCGTGTGTGAAAGTCCAGCTTTTGTCTTGGAGGAGACACCCAACGAATTCGTGTGTGAAAGTCCAGCTTTTGTCTTGGAGGAGACACCCAACAAATCCGTGTGTGAAAGTCCAGCTTTTGTCTTGGAGGAGACACCCAACGAATCCGTGGGTGAAAGTCCAGGTTTTGTCTTGGAGGAGACACCCAACGATTCCGTGAGTGAAAGTCCAGCTTTGGTCTTGGAAGAGACACCCAACGAATCCGTGTGTAAAAGTCAAGCTTTTGTCTTGCAGGAGACACCCAACGAATCCGTGTGTGAAAGTCCAGCTTTTGTCTTGGAGGAGACACCCAACAAATCCGTGTGTGAAAGTCCAGCTTTTGTCTTGGAGGAGACACCCAACGAATCCGTGGGTGAAAGTCCAGGTTTTGTCTTGGAGGAGACACCCAACGAATCCGTGAGTGAAAGTCCAGCTTTGGTCTTGGAAGAGACACCCAACGAATCCGTGTGTAAAAGTCAAGCTTTTGTCTTGCAGGAGACACCCAACGAATCCGTGTGTGAAAGTCCAGCTTTTGTCTTCGAGGAGACACCCAATGAATCCGTGTGTGAAAGTCCAGCTTTTGTCTTGGAGGGGACACGCAACGAATCCGTGTGTGAAAGTCCAGCTTTTGTCTTGGAGGAGACACCCAACAAATCCGTGTGTGAAAAGTCCAGCTTTTGTCTTGGAGGAGACACCCAATGAATCCGTGTGTGAAAGTTCAGCTTTTGTCTTGGAGGAGACAATCAACGAATCCATGTGTGAAAGTTCAGCTTTTGTCTTGGAGGAGACACCCAACGAATCCTTGTGTGAAAGTCCAGCTTTTGTGTTGGAAGAGACACCCAACGAATCCGTGTGTGAAAGTCCAGCTTTTGTCTTGGAGGGGACACGCAACGAATCCGTGTGTGAAAGTTCAGCTTTTGTCTCGGAGGAGACACCCAACAAATCCGTGTGTGAAAGTCCAGCTTTTGTCTTGGAAGAGACACCCAACGAATCCGTGTGTGAAAGTCCAGCTTTTGTCTTGGAGGAGACACCCAACGAATCCGTGTGTGAAAATCCAGCATTTGTCTTGGAGGAGACACCCAACAAATCCGTGTGTGAAAGTCCAGCTTTGTCTTGGAGGAGACACCCAACAAATCCGTGTGTGAAAGTCCAGGTTTTGTCTTGGAGGAAACACCCAACGACCCCGTGTGTGAAAGTCCAGCTTTTGTCTTGGAGGAGACATTCAACGAATCCGTGTGTGAAAGTCCAGCTTTTTGTCTTGGAGGAGACACCCAACGAATCTGTGTGTGAAAGTCCAGGTTTTGTCTTGGAGGAGACACCCAACGAATCCGTGTGTGAAAGTCCAGCTTTTGTCTTGGAGGAGACACCCAACGAATCCGTGTGTGAAAGTCCAGCTTCTGTCTTGGAAGAGACACCCAACGAATCCGTGTGTAAAAGTCAAGCTTTTGTCTTGCAGGAGACACCCAACGAATCCGTGTGTGAAAGTCCAGCTTTTGTCTTGGAGGAGACACCCAACGAATTCGTGTGTGAAAGTCCAGCTTTTGTCTTGGAGGAGACACCCAACAAATCCGTGTGTGAAAGTCCAGCATTTGTCTTGGAGGAGACACCCAACGAATCCGTGGGTGAAAGTCCAGGTTTTGTCTTGGAGGAGACACCCAACGAATCCATGAGTGAAAGTCCAGCTTTTGTCTTGGAGGAGACACCCAACGAATTCGTGTGTGAAAGTCCAGCTTTTGTCTTGGAGGAGACACCCAACAAATCCGTGTGTGAAAGTCCAGCTTTTGTCTTGGAGGAGACACCCAACGAATCCGTGGGTGAAAGTCCAGGTTTTGTCTTGGAGGAGACAACCAACGAATCCGTGAGTGAAAGTCCAGCTTTTGTCTTGGAGGAGACACCCAATGAATCCGCGTGTGAAATTACAGGTTTTGTCTTGGAGGAGACACCCAACGAATCCGTGGGTGAAAGTCCAGCTTTTGTCTTGGAAGTGACACCCAACGAATCCGTGGGTGAAAGTCCAGCATTTGTCTTGGAGGAGACACCCAAAGAATCCGTGGGTGAAGGTCCAGCTTTTGTCTTGGAAGTGACACCCAACGAATCCGTGGGTGAAAGTCCAGCATTTGTCTTGGAGGAGACACCCAACGAATCCCTGTGTGAAAGTCCAGCTTTTGTCTTGGAGGAGACACCCAACGAATCCGTATGTGAAAGTTCAACTTTTTGTCTTGGAGGAGACACCCAACGAATCCGTGTGTAAAAGTCCAGCTTTTGTCTTGGAGGAGACACCCAACGAATCCGTGAGTGAAAGTCCAGCTTTTGTCTTGGAGGAGACACCCAACGAATCCGTGTGTAAAAGTCAAGCTTTTGTCTTGCAGGAGACACCCAACGAATCCGTGTGTGAAAGTCCAGCTTTTGTCTTGGAGGAGACACCCAACGAATTCGTGTGTGAAAGTCCAGCTTTTGTCTTGGAGGAGACACCCAACAAATCCGTGTGTGAAAGTCCAGCTTTTGTCTTGGAGGAGACACCCAACGAATCCGTGGGTGAAAGTCCAGGTTTTGTCTTGGAGGAGACACCCAACGAATCCGTGAGTGAAAGTCCAGCTTTGGTCTTGGAAGAGACACCCAACGAATCCGTGTGTAAAAGTCAAGCTTTTGTCTTGCAGGAGACACCCAACGAATCCGTGTGTGAAAGTCCAGCTTTTGTCTTGGAGGAGACACCCAACGAATTCGTGTGTGAAAGTCCAGCTTTTGTCTTGGAGGAGACACCCAACAAATCCGTGTGTGAAAGTCCAGCTTTTGTCTTGGAGGAGACACCCAACGAATCCGTGGGTGAAAGTCCAGGTTTTGTCTTGGAGGAGACAACCAACGAATCCGTGAGTGAAAGTCCAGCTTTTGTCTTGGAGGAGACACCCAACGAATCCGTGTGTGAAAGTCCAGCATTTGTCTTGGAGGAGACACCCAACAAATCCGTGTGTGAAAGTCCAGCTTTTGTCTTGGAGGAGACACCCAACGAATCCGTGGGTGTTTGTCCAGCTTTTGTCTTGGAAGAGACACCCAACGAATCCGTGTGTGAAAGTCCAGCTTTTTGTCTTGGAGGAGACTCCCAACAAATCCGTGTGTGAAAGTCCAGCTTTTGTCTTGGAGGAGACACCCAACGAATCCGGGTGTGAAAGTCCAGCTTTTGTCTTGGAGGAGACACCCAACGAATCCGTGTGTGAAAGTCCAGCATTTGTCTTGGAGGAGACACCCAACAAATCCGTGTGTGAAAGTCCAGCTTTTGTCTTGGAGGAGACACCCAACGAATCCGTGTGTGAAAGTCCAGCTTTTGTCTTGGAAGTGACACCCAACGAATCCGTGTGTGAAAGTCCAGCTTTTGTCTTGGAGGAGACACCCAACGAATCCGTGGGTGAAAGTCCAGCTTTTGTCTTGGAAGAGACACCCAACGAATCCGTGTGTGAAAGTCCAGCTTTTGTCTTGGAGGAGACACCCAACGAATCCGTGGGTGAAAGTCCAGCTTTTGTCTTGGAAGAGACACCCAACGAATCCGTGTGTGAAAGTCCAGCATTTGTCTTGGAGGAGACACCCAACGAATCCGTGTGTGAAAGTCCAGCATTTGTCTTGGAGGAGACACCCAACAAATCCGTGTGTGAAAGTCCAGCTTTCGTGGCAAAACGTAAAGTTCGGGCCTTGGAGAAATTTATAACTCTCTCAAGACGTTTCTCATTGAGGACGCTCCATTTCTAACCGTCCTTCTCATGAGGGTTATGGTACGATTCGTCCAACGACGATTGGTCCAATGCCGATTCGTCCAATGGACAATTGGGCCAAAGGTACGATTCGTCCAATGGTACGATTGGTCCAATGCCGATTCGTCCAGTGGGACGATTGGTCCAATGCTGATTCTTCCAACGACGATTGGTCCAATGCTGATTCGTCCAAAGGGACGATTCGTGCAATGGACAATTGGTCCAACGGTACGATTCGTCCAATGGGACGATTGGTCCAATGCCGATTCGTCCAATGGGACGATTGGTCCAATGCCGATTCGTCCAACGACGATTGGTCCAAAGACGATTCGTCCAATGCCGATTCATCCAAAGGGACGATGCGTCCAATGGACAATTGGTCCAACGGTACGATTCGTCCAATAGTACGATTGGTTCAATGCGATTCGTCCAATGGGACGATTGGTCCAATGCCGATTCGTCCAATGGACAACTGATCCGACGGTACGATTCGTCCAATGGTACGATTGGTCCAATACCGATTCGTCCAATGGGACGATTGGTCCAATGCCGATTCGTCCAACGACGATTGGTCCAATGCCGATTCGTCCAATGGACGATTGGTCCAATTCCGTCCTATCTGTCCGAAGTGCTACTAGTGCTATAAAAGTCTCATCTGTTGTGATTCTATCTCCGATGTTATACGAAAGTACCGGTACTCCAAAGAATGCAAAATATACTGTCCTTGCTGCCGTATGAAGTTACTAATGTACGAGCCGTTCAATGAACTTCAATGTTTCTGTTTTGCATGAAATAATATAAAATACTAGTGTTCGGTTACTGTTTGTAGAATGCAGTGGGGTTCCGCCAACTGGCCAATGGAAACGTTCTGGTCGGGTTCGGACAGAGGACTTTACACAGTTTTTTATCCTAGCGATGTCATATTCATGACGTTTACATATCAAATCAAATTAATAATATTGCGCTTTTACTTAAACACGAAATGTTAATTCATAGGCTCCAGGCCTAGGCTTTTTTAACAGTTTTAATTCTACCGATGTCAGATTCATAACGTTTACGTATCAAATCAAATTAATAATATTGAGCTTTTACTTAGGCACGGAAGGCCCAGGCCTAGGATTTTTTAACAGTTTATATTCTACCGATGTCAGATTAATAATGTTTACATATCAAATCAAGTTAATGATATTGTGATTTTACTTAAACATGAAATATTAATTCATAGGCCCTTGGCCTAGACCTTTTCAAAAAAAATTATTTTACCGATGTCAGATTCATAACGTTTACCTATCAAGAAAAACTTAATAATGTTATGCTAGTATTTTTAACTTTACTTGAACGTTAGAATGTGACATCAGTAGAATAAAAAAGTGTTAAAAGGCCAAGGCCAAGGTGCGTGTAAAGAGCTAAGAAATGATACGATGAGTGCCTTTTATTAGATTTTATAACATATTTACAAATACCAAATACCTAGGTTGTAACTTAAACTCTTCTAAGAAGGCCCGCGGCCTAGGTGCCTGGTAGAGAAGGCTGAGAAATGATCCGTCGAATGCCTTATATAAGGTTTTATCAAACATTTACAAATACCAAATATCTAGGTTGTAACTTAAAATCTTCTAAAAAGGCCCGCGGCCTAGGTGCCTGGTAGAGAGCTGAGAAATGATCCGTTGAATGCCTTTTATAAGGTTTTATCAAACATTTACAAATACCAAATATCTAGGTTGTAACTTAAAATCTTCTAAAAAGGCCCGCGACCTAGGTGCCTGGTAGAGAGCTGAGAAATGATCCGTTGAATGCCTTTTATAAGGTTTTATCAAACATTTACAAATACCAAATATCTAGGTTGTAACTTAAAATCTTCTAAAAAGGCCCGCGACCTAGGTGCCTGGTAGAGAGCTGAGAAATTATCCGTTTAATGCCTTTTATAAGGTTTTATCAAACATTTACAAATACCAAATATCTAGGTTGTAACTTAAAATCTTCTAAAAAGGCCCGCGACCTAGGTGCCTGGTAGAGAGCTGAGAAATGATCCGTTGAATGCCTTTTATAAGGTTTTATCAAACATTTACAAATACCAAATATCTAGGTTGTAACTTAAAATCTTCTAAAAAGGCCCGCGACCTAGGTGCCTGGTAGAGAGCTGAGAAATGATCCGTTGAATGCCTTTTATAAGGGTTTATCAAACATTTACAAATAACAAATATATAGGCTGTAACTTAAAATCTTCTAAAAAGGTCCGCGGCCTAGGTGCCTTGTAGAGAGCTGAGAATCGATCCGTGGAATGCCTTTCATAAGGTTTTATCAAATGTTTACAAATACCAAATATCTAGGTTGTAACTTAAAATCTTCTAAAAGGGCCCGCGACCTAGGTGCCTGGTAGAGAGCTGAGAAATGATCCGTTTAATGCCTTTTATAAGGTTTTATCAAATGTTTACAAATACCAAATATCTAGGTTGTAACTTTAAATCTTCCAAAAAGGCCCGCGACCTAGGTGCCTGGTAGAGAGCTGAGAAATGATCCGTTGAGTGTCTTTTATAAGGTTTTATCAAATGTTTACAAATACCAAATATATAGGTTGTAACTTAAAATCTTCTAAAAAGGCCCGCGACCTAGGTGCCTGGTAGAGAGCTGAGAAATGATCCGTTGAATGCCTTTTATAAGGTTTTATCAAACATTTGCAAATACCAAATATCTAGGTTGTAACTTAAAATCTTCTAAAAAGGCCCGCGACCTAGGTGCCTGGTAGAGAGCTGAGAAATGATCCGTTGAATGCCTTTTATAAGGTTTTATCAAACATTTACAAATAACAAATATATAGGTTGTAACTTAAAATCTTCTAAAAAGGTCCGCGGCCTAGGTGCCTTGTAGAGAGCTGAGAATCGATCCATGGAATGCCTTTCATAAGGTTTTATCAAATGTTTACAAATACCAAATATCTAGGTTGTAACTTAAAATCTTCTAAAAAGGCCCGCGACCTAGGTGCCTGGTAGAGAGCTGAGAAATGATCCGTTTAATGCCTTTTATAAGGTTTTATGAAATGTTTACAAATACCAAATATCTAGGTTGTAACTTTAAATCTTCCAAAAAGGCCCGCGACCTAGGTGCCTGGTAGAGGGCTGAGAAATGATCCGTTGAGTGTCTTTTATAAGGTTTTATCAAATGTTTACAAATACCAAATATCTAGGTTGTAACTTAAAATCTTCTAAAAAGGCCCGCGACCTAGGTGCCTGGTAGAGATCTGAGAAATGATCCGTTTAATGCCTTTTATAAGGTTTTATCAAACGTTTACAAATACCAAATATTTAGGTTGTAACTTAAAATCTTCTGAAAAGGCCCGCGACCTTGGTGCCTGGTAGAGAGCTGAGAAATAATCCGTTGAATGCCTTTTATAAAGGTTTTATCAAACGTTTACAAATACCAAATATCTAGGTTTTAACTTAAAATATTGTAAAAAGGCCCTCGCCTAGGTGTTTTGCAGACAGCTGAGAAACGCTCCATTGAGTGGCTTTTACCAGGTATATGTAATATGTTTACAATTACCAAATATACGGAAATGATCTTTCAAAAGGATATAATGAGCAGAATAATTTAAATCCTTATTCCTTGCTGGAAAATTAAGCATTTTACCGTTGGTAAGATGATACCATTGGACGAATCGGCGTTGGACCAATCGTACCATTGGACGAATCGGCGTTGGACCAATCGTACCATTGGACGAATCGGCGTTGGACCAATCGTACCATTGGACGAATCGGCGTTGGACCAATCGTACCATTGGACGAATCGGTGTTGGACCAATTGTCCCTTTGGACGAATCGGCGTTGGACCAATCGTACTATTGGACGAATCGGCATTGGACCAATCTTACCATTGGACGAATCGGCATTGTACCAAACGTACCATTGGATCAATCTTACCATTGGACGAATCGGGGTTGGACCAATCGTACCATTGGACGAATCGGCGTTGGACCAATCGTACCATTGGACGAATCGGAGATTGGACCAATCGGCATTGGACGAATCGGCGTTGGACCAATCGTACCAATGGACGACTCGGCGTTGGACCAATCGTACCATTGGACGAATCGGAGATTGGACCAATCGGCATTGGACGAATCGGCGTTGGACCAATCGTACCAATGGACGACTCGGCGTTGGACCAATCGTACCATTGGACGAATCGGCGTTGGACCAATCGTCCGGGACAGCCCATCAGCGTGTCCTTTGATGGACTTTGTGCTGTTACTGTATCTTCACGTGCTGGTCGTGCATCTTCGAGATTCTTAGTGATCAGGAGATATTTTAGCTATTACCGCATGGCCAACTAGTTGCTGTGAGGCACCAAGCTTAGTCTATAGGCCTCATCGTCTTATTAAAAAAAGAAAATTAAGCCATTTGTTTTCTGAACATGAACATTTAACGTATAACATTTTGTCTCCATCGAATATTTCCTTCTTGGTGTGTCGGGTTTTTTTTTTCTCTTTTCTTTTGTAAAAGAGATTATTTTAGGCAGCACGTTGTCTGGCATTTTTAAGACTGGTCGTAAGCGATGGCTTATGACCATTCGTACGGAAGTGGTCTGGGTTCGAATCCCGGTGAGACATGGATGCTGTTTTTGTCTTACGGCAGTGACTCTCTCCCTTCCCTGGAACCAGTGACCCTAAATTAGGGACGGGCGACCGCTTATAGGCCATTGAGTTGCTCACGGTGGTCGTTAAACCTCCAATCAATAAAAAAATCCCCTATGTAACTTTAGTGAGAATGAACATGTGAATTGAGGGCACGCACTGTCCAACCGAAGTTGATGACAACCAAATCAAGGCATTGACCGAGTCAAACCCACGTTACACGACACGAGAGATTGCAGACACATTGCACATCCATCATTCAAGCGTTCACGACCACCTGAAGAAGCTGGGATGCGTAAGCAAGCTCAATGTGTGGGTTCCTCATGAACTCATCAACTTGGGTTGGCCTCCTCGGTCCGGGAGGCCCACCGAGGTTGATGAAGACCAAATCAAGGCATTGATCGAGTCAAACCCACGCTACACGACACGAGAGATTGCAGACACATTGCACATCCATCATTCAAGCGTTCACGACCACCTGAAGAAGCTGGGATACGTAAGCAAGCTCGATGTGTGGGTTCCTCATGAACTCAAAGAACCTCAATTGACGGCGCGTATAAAAATCTGTGATATGCTCACTGAACGTGAGGAAAACGATCCTTTTTTGAAGCGACTGATAACTGGTGACGAAAAGTGGATTGTGTACAACAATGTGCTGCGAAAACGGTCTTGGTCCCGACGTGCTGCTTCGCCTCAAACGACATCCAAAGCAGACATTCATCAGCGGAAGGTTCTGGTCTCAGTGTGGTGGGATTTTAAAGGTGTCGTGTTTTTCGAGCTCCTACCACGGAACCAAACAATCAATTCGAATGTGTACTGTCGGCAATTAGACAGTTTGAACGAATCCATCATCCAGAAACGTCCAGAGCTCGTTCATCGTAAAGGTGTTGTGTTCCATCACGACAACGCGAGACCACACACAAGTTTGATCACCCGCCAAAAATGATTGGAGCTTGGGTGGGAACTGTTGCCACACCCAGTATACTCGCCTGACCTTGCACCGTCAGACTTCCACTTGTTTCGCTCTCTTCAACAGTCCTTGCGTGGTATAACGTTATATTCAGATGAGGCTGTAAATCAGCACCTTGTACAGTTTTTTGCCACGAAAGACAGGTCCTTCAATGAACGAGGCATTCTGCAGCTCACTGAAAGATGGCAAAAGGTTATCGAACAAAACGGGCATTATATCATTGATTGATCTTTGTTATTTCTATCAATAAATGACCTTTGCAAAACATGGCTAAAATACGTCATGACTTTTCCGATAACCCAATAATTACAGGAAAGCTGGAGACGGCTACCGACTGAGAGATGTTGGAAGGGTGTTTCGAATCGCACACACTGTGGTATCCAGGCTTTGGAAAGGATTTCATACCACTTCCTTGTGTTCCGGACATGTGCTAGGAGGTCATCCTCGTTCTGCTACGAGGAAACAAGACAGAATGTTTGTTGTAAAAGCAAAATTTAAGCGTTGCACTACGGCCGGTCAGTTTGCGAGTCGTTTCCATTCCTGCACAGGAATGCGGATACCCGACAAACTGCACCAAAATATCTGACACGTGCATGACTATACTTCCGAAGGCTTATACACTGTCTACCAACAAGTAATTGGACGCCCCTGCAATCGACGATATCTGCGGTCCTGATACACGTCACGGCCGCCACCGTTAAATATCGTGTGGGAAACAACAACGCAACCAGTCGCATGCAAGATGCCACGCAGTTCGGAGCTCTCTGATTTCGAGAAAGGTGTAATCTTCGGGTATCACACAAATGGCCGATGACATATCCAGCGAGTTGAAGTACCCAAAATCGACAGTGGCCTACGTGATTGCAAGTTGAAGATGAGAGGTGACTGTCGGAATGTGCCCCGACCCGGCAGACCCACGAAACTGGGAGTTAGAGACCGACGGGTGCTGGCCATAGAAATTCGGAAGAACCGCACCAAATCGATGGGCCACATCCGCGAGGAGTTTCAACAGGCATCCGGGAGTGTTTTTTCGATGAATACCATCCGTAAGGAAGCCCATCTGCTCGGTTATCATGGACCCACAAGCCTTTGATCACCAAGTCCAATAGCGCTGCTCGGATAACGTGGTGCGAAGAACGTCGACAGTAGACCGTTGAACAGTGGAAACAGGTTCTCTGGAGCGACGAATCAAGGTTCACCCTCTACCGTTCCGGATGGCAGGATCTGGGTTTGGCGTCTGCCTGGAGAACGCCTCCTGCCGGAATGTATTGTGCCAACTGTGAAGTTCGGCGGCGTTGGAATTATGCTATGGGGGTGTTTCTCCTGGTATGGCACGGGACCCTTGGTCGCAATTCCTGGTAGACTGAACGCCGAAACCTACTTCACCATTTTGGATGACCATGCGCTTCCTACGTTGTGGTAGTTTTACGGGGTGGACCCATGTTACTTTCAGGGTGACAATGCCACCTGTCATGTTGCGAGGTCCACCATGGCTTGGTATGGTGACAATGGGGTTAATCGAATGGACTGAGCCCGAACCTTAACCCTATGGAGCACCTCTGGGACGAGTTGGAGCTTCGACTTAAGGGTCCGAAGTCGGTGAAGGAACTGACCTGTCTTCTCCAAGCCGAGTGGAAGAAAATACCGCTATCCGTCGTACAACGCCTGGTTGAGAGTATGCGCAGCTGTAATCGCCGCTCGTGGAGGCTCCACCAACTATTGAAGGTGAATAAACTTCGTTTTCTTTGCCATCACAGGTGTCCAATTACTTGTTGGTAGATAGTGTATAAGGGAATATGAAATTAATGTGCCTAAATCCCAGGCAAAGCTCTGTAGTAAAGCTAGTTTAAAATAAAATCCAGAACGTTTAAAGCAGACACTTTGCAGGGGAAAAAAACCGAAATTCTTGTAGCTTTTAGTGATGATACACTAGGTACTATGTAAATCCCTCATTTTGTTAGTTTTGGTAGGTCCTAGAACTTTTACAATATTCTTGAAATTTTCAAAAGGCATCAAAGCGCTAATGGGTATGATGAGAGGCGAGCTACTAGAAAATTTGGGAACAATGTCTTCCATTCCAAAATTTTTTCGATGTAGTTGAGCCTGAAGGCGTTGCATGTCCTTGATCTCTGCGAATTATCATCGTAATAATAGAAACTGGGATTTTTTAAGTTTGAAATTTAAGCCGTTTTTGCCGGAGTGTTGTTTTCATGAACTTTCTTCAAAATCTCCACACTGTTTCTTCACGTCAAGATTTTCCGAGATCGTCAAGACAAGACTCCACTGAAAGAAAACTACTACAAGCGAAAGTGGCACAGAAAGAGTCAAGCATGACAACATCAAGAAAAAGCAGGGGTCTACGTTTGATACAATTGGTAGCACAAAAAAAAAATGGAATTCTCGGCAAATGTGTAGGGCGGGAAGAGGGTTTGGTGATCGGAATTCGCGTGGTTATAATTTCTAATTCACGACACTGCAAGATCTTAGTTTGTGTGCACAGATTTGAAGAAATCTGATTAGATTGAGGTGTAATTGATAAGATTTAACTTCAAGAGCAATTCAGAATTTTGGACCGCCAATTTTTGATAAAACTGTAGAAATGAGAAACATGTAAACGGAATTCTACTGTGTAGGAAAATAATTTGAACGATTTCTGCTAATACAATTCCAGAGGCTGCAAAATTATGAAAAAAAAAAAAAAAAAAAAAAAAAAAAAACTGCTCTGGTCGAAGTTATATAACAATTTTAAAACGTGAAGGTTTTCCGAGATCGTCAAGACAAGACTCCACTGAAAAGAAAACTACTACAAACAAAAGTGGCACAGAAAGAGTCAAGCATGACAACATCAAGAAAAAGCAGGGGTCTACGATTGATACAATTGGAAGCACAAAAAAAAAATGGAATTCTCGGCAAATGTGCAGGGCGGGAAGAGGGTTTGGTGATCGGAATTCGCGTGGTTATAATTTCTAATTCACGACACTGCAAGATCTCAGTTTGTGTGCACAGATTTGAAGAAATCTGATTAGATTGAGGTGTAATTGATAAGATTTAACGTCAAGAGCAATTTAGAATTTTGGACCGGCAATTTTTGATAAAACTGTAGAAATGAGAAACATGTAAACGGAATTCTACTGTGTAGGAAAATAATTTGAACGATTTCTGCTACTACAATTCCTGAGGCTGCAAAATTATAAAAAAAAAACTGCTGTGGTCGAAGTCATATAACAATTTTAAAACGTGAAGGTTTTCCGAGATCGTCAAGACAAGACTCCACTGAAAGAAAACTACTACAAGCGAAAGTGGCACAGAAAGAGTCAAGCATGACAACATCAAGAAAAAGCAGGGGTCAACGATTGGTACAAATGGGTGCACAAAAAAAATGGAATTTTCGGCAAAAGTTTAGGGTGGGAAGTGGGTTTGGTGATCGGAATTCGCGTGGTTATAATTTCTAATTCACGACACTGCAAGATCTCAGTTTGTGTGCACAGATTTGAAGAAATCTGATTAGATTGAGGTGTAATTGATAAGATTTAACGTCAAGAGCAATTGAGAATTTTGGACCGCCAATTTTTGATAAAACTGTAGAAATGAGAAACATGTAAACGGAATTCTACTGTGTAGGAAAATAATTTGAACGATTTCTGCTACTACAATTCCTGAGGCTGCAAAATTATAAAAAAAAAACTGCTGTGGTCGAAGTCATATAACAATTTTAAAACGTGAAGGTTTTCCGAGATCATCAAGACAAGACTCCACTGAAAGAAAACTACTACAAAGGAAAGTGGTACAGAAAGAGTCAAGCATGACAACATCAAGAAAAAGCAGGGGTCTACGTTTGATACAATTGGTAGCACAAAAAAAAATGGAATTCTCGGCAAAAGTTTAGGGTGGGAAGAGGGTTTGGTGATCGGAATTCGCGTGGTTATAATTTCTAATTCACGACACTGCAAGATCTCAGTTTGTGTGCACAGATTTGAAGAAATCTGATTAGATTGAGGTGTAATTGATAAGGTTTAACGTCAAGAGCAATTGAGAATTTTGGACCGCCAATTTTTGATAAAACTGTAGAAATGAGAAACATGTAAACGGAATTCTACTGTGTAGGAAAATAATTTGAACGATTTCTGCTACTACAATTCCTGAGGCTGCAAAATTATAAAAAAAAAAAAAAAAAAAAACTGCTCTGGTCGAAGTCATATAACAATTTTAAAACGTGAAGGTTTTCCGAGATCGTCAAGACAAGACTCCACTGAAAGAAAACTACTACAAACAGAAAGAGGCACAGAAAGAGCCAAGCATGACAACATCAAGAAAAAGCAGGGGTCTACGTTTGATACAATTGGTAGCACAAAAAAAAAATGGAATTCTCGGCAAAAGTTTAGGGTGGGAAGAGGGTTTGGTGATCGGAATTCGCGTGGTTATAATTTCTAATTCACGACAGTGCAAGATCTCAGTTTGTGTGCACAAATGGGAAGAAATCTGATTAGATTGAGGTGTAATTGATAAGATTTAACGTCAAGAGCAATTCAGAATTTTGGAGCGCCAATTTTTGATAAAACTGTAGAAATGAGAAACATGTAAACGGAATTCTACTGTGTAGGAAAATAATTTGAACGATTTCTGCTAATACAATTCCTAAGGCTGCAAAATTAAAAAAAAAAAAAAAAAACTAAAAAAAAAACTGCTCTGGTCGAAGTCATATAACAATTTTAAAACGTGAAGGTTTTCCGAGATCGTCAAGACAAGACTCCACTGAAAGAAAACTACTACAAACGAAAGTGGTACAGAAAGAGTCAAGCATGACAACATCAAGAAAAAGCAGGGGTCTACGTTTGATACAATTGGTAGCACAAAAAAAATGGAATTCTCGGCAAAAGTTTAGGGTGGGAAGTGGGTTTGGTGATCGGAATTCGCGTGGTTATAATTTCTAATTCACGACACTGCAAGATCTCAGTTTGTGTGCACAGATTTGAAGAAATCTGATTAGATTGAGGTGTAATTGATAAGATTTAACGTCAAGAGCAATTGAGAATTTTGGACCGCCAATTTTTGATAAAACTGTAGAAATGAGAAACATGTAAACGGAATTCTACTGTGTAGGAAAATAATTTGAACGATTTCTGCTACTACAATTCCTGAGGCTGCAAATTATAAAAAAAAAACTGCTGTGGTCGAAGTCATATAACAATTTTAAAACGTGAAGGTTTTCCGAGATCGTCAAGACAAGACTCCACTGAAAGAAAACTACTACAAACGAGAGTGGCACAGAAAGAGTGAAGCAGTTTGTGTGCACAGATTTGAAGAAATCTGATTAGATTGAGGTGTAATTGATAAGATTTAACGTCAAGAGCAATTGAGAATTTTGGACCGCCAATTTTTGATAAAACTGTAGAAATGAGAAACATGTAAACGGAATTCTACTGTGTAGGAAAATAATTTGAACGATTTCTGCTAATACAATTCCAGAGGCTGCAAAATTATGAAAAAAAAAAAAAAAAAAAAAAAAAACTGCTCTGGTCGAAGTTATATAACAATTTTAAAACGTGAAGGTTTTCCGAGATCGTCAAGACAAGACTCCACTGAAAGAAAACTACTACAAACAAAAGTGGCACAGAAAGAGTCAAGCATGACAACATCAAGAAAAAGCAGGGGTCTACGATTGATACAATTGGAAGCACAAAAAAAAAATGGAATTCTCGGCAAATGTGCAGGGCGGGAAGAGGGTTTGGTGATCGGAATTCGCGTGGTTATAATTTCTAATTCACGACACTGCAAGATCTCAGTTTGTGTGCACAGATTTGAAGAAATCTGATTAGATTGAGGTGTAATTGATAAGATTTAACGTCAAGAGCAATTTAGAATTTTGGACCGGCAATTTTTGATAAAACTGTAGAAATGAGAAACATGTAAACGGAATTCTACTGTGTAGGAAAATAATTTGAACGATTTCTGCTACTACAATTCCTGAGGCTGCAAAATTATAAAAAAAAAACTGCTGTGGTCGAAGTCATATAACAATTTTAAAACGTGAAGGTTTTCCGAGATCGTCAAGACAAGACTCCACTGAAAGAAAACTACTACAAGCGAAAGTGGCACAGAAAGAGTCAAGCATGACAACATCAAGAAAAAGCAGGGGTCAACGATTGGTACAAATGGGTGCACAAAAAAATGGAATTTTCGGCAAAAGTTTAGGGTGGGAAGTGGGTTTGGTGATCGGAATTCGCGTGGTTATAATTTCTAATTCACGACACTGCAAAGATCTCAGTTTGTGTGCACAGATTTGAAGAAATCTGATTAGATTGAGGTGTAATTGATAAGATTTAACGTCAAGAGCAATTGAGAATTTTGGACCGCCAATTTTTGATAAAACTGTAGAAATGAGAAACATGTAAACGGAATTCTACTGTGTAGGAAAATAATTTGAACGATTTCTGCTACTACAATTCCTGAGGCTGCAAAATTATAAAAAAAAAACTGCTGTGGTCGAAGTCATATAACAATTTTAAAACGTAAAAGGTTTTCCGAGATCATCAAGACAAGACTCCACTGAAAGAAAACTACTACAAACGAAAGTGGTACAGAAAGAGTCAAGCATGACAACATCAAGAAAAAGCAGGGGTCTACGTTTGATACAATTGGTAGCACAAAAAAAAAATGGAATTCTCGGCAAAAGTTTAGGGTGGGAAGAGGGTTTGGTGATCGGAATTCGCGTGGTTATAATTTCTAATTCACGACACTGCAAGATCTCAGTTTGTGTGCACAGATTTGAAGAAATCTGATTAGATTGAGGTGTAATTGATAAGGTTTAACGTCAAGAGCAATTGAGAATTTTGGACCGCCAATTTTTGATAAAACTGTAGAAATGAGAAACATGTAAACGGAATTCTACTGTGTAGGAAAATAATTTGAACGATTTCTGCTACTACAATTCCTGAGGCTGCAAAATTATAAAAAAAAAAAAAAAAAAACTGCTCTGGTCGAAGTCATATAACAATTTTAAAACGTGAAGGTTTTCCGAGATCGTCAAGACAAGACTCCACTGAAAGAAAACTACTACAAGCGAAAGTGGCACAGAAAGAGCCAAGCATGACAACATCAAGAAAAAGCAGGGGTCTACGTTTGATACAATTGGTAGCACAAAAAAAAAATGGAATTCTCGGCAAAAGTTTAGGGTGGGAAGAGGGTTTGGTGATCGGAATTCGCGTGGTTATAATTTCTAATTCACGACAGTGCAAGATCTCAGTTTGTGTGCACAAATGGGAAGAAATCTGATTAGATTGAGGTGTAATTGATAAGATTTAACGTCAAGAGCAATTCAGAATTTTGGAGCGCCAATTTTTGATAAAACTGTAGAAATGAGAAACATGTAAACGGAATTCTACTGTGTAGGAAAATAATTTGAACGATTTCTGCTAATACAATTCCTAAGGCTGCAAAATTAAAAAAAAAAAAAAAAAAACTAAAAAAAAAACTGCTCTGGTCGAAGTCATATAACAATTTTAAAACGTGAAGGTTTTCCGAGATCGTCAAGACAAGACTCCACTGAAAGAAAACTACTACAAACGAAAGTGGTACAGAAAGAGTCAAGCATGACAACATCAAGAAAAAGCAGGGGTCTACGTTTGATACAATTGGTAGCACAAAAAAAATGGAATTCTCGGCAAAAGTTTAGGGTGGGAAGTGGGTTTGGTGATCGGAATTCGCGTGGTTATAATTTCTAATTCACGACACTGCAAGATCTCAGTTTGTGTGCACAGATTTGAAGAAATCTGATTAGATTGAGGTGTAATTGATAAGATTTAACGTCAAGAGCAATTGAGAATTTTGGACCGCCAATTTTTGATAAAACTGTAGAAATGAGAAACATGTAAACGGAATTCTACTGTGTAGGAAAATAATTTGAACGATTTCTGCTACTACAATTCCTGAGGCTGCAAAATTATAAAAAAAAAACTGCTGTGGTCGAAGTCATATAACAATTTTAAAACGTGAAGGTTTTCCGAGATCGTCAAGACAAGACTCCACTGAAAGAAAACTACTACAAACGAGAGTGGCACAGAAAGAGTGAAGCAGTTTGTGTGCACAGATTTGAAGAAATCTGATTAGATTGAGGTGTAATTGATAAGATTTAACGTCAAGAGCAATTGAGAATTTTGGACCGGCAATTTGTGATAAAACTGTAGAAATGAGAAACATGTAAACGGAATTCTACTGTGTAGGAAAATAATTTGAACGATTTCTGCTACTACAATTCCTGAGGCTGCAACATTATAAAAAACTACAAAAAAAACTGCTCTGGTCGAAGTCATATAACAACTTTAAAACGTGACAGTGAATAAAACGAAAATCGAATTTATTTTTCAAGTAGATGTTATACCGGGTCTAGACATTACAGAGTTTGTGTTTTTAGTATGCCACATTATAAGTAAAGGACGCCATAAAACAAGTTATAGAAATTTACACACTGACTTTAATGACGCATATTTTTTTCATTTCATTTCATTTATTGCATTTTAGTTGTTACAGACATGTTATTACGTAATTATAAACATATCATCATCATCATCATTGTCAACCATTATCAATCCACTGCTGGACGAAGGTCTCCCCAAGTTTCCTCCACAACGGTCTGTCTTGTGCCAGTCTCCTCCACGTCACTCCCGCATACTTTCGAATTTCATCCACCCATCTCCCATGTGGTCTTCTTCTGGGTCTTTTCCTGTCCCTTGGAATCCAATCTAAAATTTCGGCTGTGTCTGTCTTTCTGGCAGTATGTCCAGCCCATTGCAATTTCAAGGATTTCTCTCTGATCATGATGTCTTGTCATTTTTCTGATCCACGAGTTTCTCTTCTTATCTCTCCTGGTTACACTAAGCATGCACCTCTCCATGCTGCTTTGCGTTGTCTGCAGCCTTTGTATGTCTCTTTTAGTTAAGGTCCACGTCTCTGCACCATACGTAAGCACTGGAAGGATGCATTGATCAAACACTTTTCTTTTAAGACATAATGGCATATTGCTCTTGAAAATTATACTGTTTCTTCCAAAAGCTCTCCAGGCAAGTTTTGTACGCCGATTAATTTCTTCATCAATGTGACCCTCACTTGATATCTGCTGTCCAAGATAAACGTACGTGTCTGTTATCTCCAGCTTTTCTCCATCAATCGATAAATCTTCATTTCTTGTAAAAGCATTGAACATCACTTTTGTCTTCTGAAAGTTCATTTTCAATCCCACTTCTTTACTCTTGTCAGCATGTTCCTGGATCATACTCTGCAGCTCTGATGGGGTAGTTGCAAAAAATGACTACGTCATCAGCAAAACGAAGGTCGGTTAGATAATCTCCATTAATCTTTATCTCTTTGTTTTCCCAGTTCAGTGATTGAAAGACATTTTCCAATGTGGCATTAAAGAGCTTCGGAGATATGGTGTCATCTTGTCTCACTAACTTTCCAATTTTTATGTGTGTTGTATTTTTAAACAGCCGAATCTTTGCACTTTCATTTTCATAGATGTTATTAATAATATTAATGTATGCATCTTCAATACCGCAGGTTTTCAGAGCCATTGTAACTGCTGATGGTTTCACCGAATCAAAGGCTTTTTCATAATCGATAAAAGCCATGCACAATGGAAGTTCATATTCCCTCGCTCTTTCAATTAGTTCTCTCAGTACGTGGATATGATCTATTGTGCTGTAGCCACTCCTGAATCCAGCTTGTTCTCTCGGTTGAGCCATGTCCAGTGTCACCTTCAAGCGGTGTGAAAGAACTTTAGTGAAGATTTTATAAACCACTGATAGGAGGCTGATAGGTCTGTAGTTCCTGAGATCCTCAATGTCACCTTTCTTATGTAGCAGGATCATTGTAGCGTTTTTCCAGTCCTCAGGAATATAAACATATAGCACACATTATATTTTTGTAAGAACAGGGAATGAGAAGGGAAAAGGCCTGATGTGCCCTGTTCCCCCAAAGCATCATAATTTTCATGAAAACAAAAAAAAAATAAAAAAAAACATAAACAAGTCAAGTCCACATAATATCAAACACAGCTAGGATGGCACTATAAATTAATAAAGTTAATAGTACATTATGAACTTTTGGTCAGTAAGAAATACCTAATTTTTCTTTTAAATATATTAACATTATTAAGTGATACAATATCAGTAGGAAATGCATTCCATAATGACGGACCAGTATAATTAACAAATGATCTAAATCGTTCTGTTAGTGGAAACATGGGGATTAGTGTTGTTTTTATGTCTCGTGGAATAATCAGGACTGTGAGTTCTTATTGTAATTAAATCTTGGTAATAACCATTTTTAATTCTCAAAAACATTAGTTTACCTATACCATAGATATGCAATTGTTGAATAGTTAGTATATTAAAATCATTTGAACCGAGTCTAGCCTGAAAGACAATTTCAAAATTTAGTATATTGTAATTTAAATTGTAATAGTCTCATGAATCGATTTTGTAACGACTGAAGTTTTTTCATATTGTAAAAGGTAGTCGATCCCCATACAGATATACAATAGATTAGATGAGACTGAATTAAAGTCTAGTACACCGCTGGACAATTGCTAAGGACGGATCATAAACGGCTATATAGCGCATAAAAAAGTAAGTGTGGTTGGATGCCAAGTGAAATAAAATAATGTCAGAATGCCACGACATTACAAGAAAGACAATTTATTGTGCTCTGAAATCCAGAAGGCTTTGGAACGTGTTCAAGGGACAAACAGGCCATTTTGTGCAGAATACGTAAACGTGAAAAAAATGCAATTACCGTCCGCAGGCGTTCCGGCGTAAGATGTCAATACGGGATATGGCCACCATGGAGGGCGATGCAAGATTCCACACGTCGTGTCATGCTTTGCACAACATTATCAAGCAGCTGTTGGGGTAATTTATCCCATTCCTCTGTCAGTGCACGGATGAGAGTGTCCTTGTTTATTGGAGGGCATTGGCGACCAGCAAGACTCCTCCCCAAAGCATCCCACACATTTTCAATGGGATTCAGATCTGGAGAACGTGCTGGCCATACGAGGCGTTGAATATCCTCGCTCTCAAGACACTCCTGGACAGCGACTGTTCGATGACATGTTGCGTTGTCGTCCATGAAAATGAATCTATCACCGACAGCACCACGGAACATGCGAACATGAGGTAGCAGAACATCATTAATGTATCGTTGGCCAGTCATAGTCCCAGTTGAAAGCACATAGAGGGACGTACGGCCATTGATCATGATGCCAGCCCATACCATGACACTACATGTCGGATATCGGTCCCTGTCTTGTATGTTTGCTGGACAATATGCAGTACCACTATCACGCCAGATCAGTTGTCGTCGATAATCAGACGATAGACTCTCATCTGAGAAGAGGACAGCAGACCAGTCGTTATCAGTTAAATTGCGATGTTGATGGCACCATTGCAAACGGGCGGTACGGTGACGTCTGGACAATGGGATGCACACAACAGGACGGCGGGCGTATAGTCCTCCTTCATGCAAACGTCTGGCGACAGTTTTTCGGGAGATCCGCTTGCCAGTAGCAGCCATAAACTGATTTGCTACCTCACTAGCTGTGCTGCGCTGGTGTCTTTTTGTTGATAGCACTATGTACCGATCTTCTGCAGGTGTCGAAGTGCGAACACGACCTCCCCCGTGACGTTTGCTACACTGTCCATTTGTTTGAAATGATTTCCAAAGCCTTGAAACAACACTGTGGCTGACGTCGAACTCCCTGGCAACATCTGTTATTTTTCGCCCTTCTTCAATCTTGCCAATAATACGGCCACGCGTAAAATCATCTAGGTGATGTCGGGAAGACATACTGAAAATTGCAAGTTCGTCAATTGATTCTTTCCCTTTCGACTTTGCGTTTGAACAACAACGGTCAATACGCGTCAAATCCTTTATATCTCTTATCACCGCTATGACGTCACGAACAAGTTCGGCAATCCAAAATTTGCATACGCACAACAGGTCTTACTGTATCCCGCACTTATGCTAATTTCCACATTTTACTGCCTTCCATTTTATCGTTGCTATTGTCATCCGTCCTTTGCAATTGTCCTGCAGTGTATAATAAAATCATTAGTTTTGGGATTAAATTGGCCACTGCACCACTAACAACCCCTATATTTCTTGAGATCTTATTGGATAAGTAGTCAACATGTGAATTGGATTTTAAGTCATGCTGAATGATGTTACCAAGATAATTATGATTTTGAACCACTTCTATAGATAATCCGAGTAAATTAATATTCTGAATTAAGAAAATAGGGGTTGACGTACTTGAAAAAATCATTACTTTTGTTTTGTTAATATTAATAGCCAGATCACTTTTTAGTTAACCAATTAGTGATAGATATAAAACGGACTTGTAGTTGTCGCACCAGTGTTTCAACATCATTTCCATGTATTAATATGGTTGCATCATCTGCATATAAAGTAATATCTGAATTGTGTAGACAGGAACAGAAGTCATTAATACAAATATTAAATAATAATGGAGCAAGTACCGAGCTCTGAGGGACTCCTGAAATGACTGATTGTAAGTTAGATTTGGAATGTTCAATTTCTGTATATTGCTGGCGACCAGTGAGCAATATACAGAAATTGAACATTCCTTTTATTTTTATTCCCTTTTTGCAACCGTGTAAAAATTCCTGGAACCACGACAGTAAAATGAGAAGATAACAGTAAATGATTTTTAAATATATCATACTTTTTTTTTCTGTATGGGTTCGAATTTTTAAAACAAAAAGTTTTCTCGAACTAAACTAATATGCTAGTTGCTTCCTTTCGAAGAAAGCATTTAGTAATCAAAAATATTTGGAATATTTGCTTAATTAATTAATATATCGTCTCTCTAAACGCTTTAGATACCGAAAGCGATGGATCCTCCTTTTGAGGAAAAGGCAACACCACAAAACTTCACAGAACTTGGCGATGAGTTAATCTTCATAGATTTAAACAGGTGAGTGGAGTTTCATCCCCAAACCGATTGCTTGTTTCCTAAAGTATGTGTTGTGCAGCATCATATGTATTATATCATCATCATTGTCAACCATTATCAATCCACTGCTGGACGAAGGTATCCCCAAGTTTCCTTCACAACGGTCTGTCTTGTGCCAGTCTCCTCCATGTCACTCCATGGAGCAATCTCTTTGGGAAGGACAGCACAATAGCAATTACTTCTGTTAAGTGATCATTCGCTAACTATGCCTTTTTTATTGTCTTGATATCTGATATATCATGTAACATTGACATTACCTTTCCCATGATGCATCTACTCCACGTACTTAAGACCAGCACAATAGCAATTGCTTCTGTTAAGTGATCATTGGCTAACTATGCCTTTTTTATTGTCTTGTTTTCTGGTATATCATGTGACATTGACATTACCTTTCCCATGATGCATCTACTCCACGTACTTAAGACCAGCACAATAGCAATTGCTTCTGTTAAGTGATCATTGGCTAACTATGCCTTTTTTGATTCTCTTGTTATCTGGTATATCATGTGACATTGACATTACCTTTCCCATGATGCATCTACTCCACGTACTTAAGACCAGCACAATAGCAATTGCTTCTGTTAAGTGATCATTGGCTAACTATGCCTTTTTTTTATTCTCTTGTTATCTGGTATATCATGTGACATTGACATTACCTTTCCCATGATGCATCTACTCCACGTACTTAAGACCAGCACAATAGCAATTGCTTCTGTTAAGTGATCATTGGCTAACTATGCCTCTTTGATTGTCTTGTTATCTGGTATATCATGTGACATTGACATTACCTTTCCCATGATGCATCTACTCCACATACTTAGGACCAGCACAATAGCAATTGCTTCTGTTTAGTGATCATTGGCTAACTATGCCTTTTTTTGATTCTCTTGTTATCTGGTATATCATGTGACATTGACATTACCTTTCCCATGATGCATCTACTACACGTACTTAAGACGAGCACAATAGCAATTGCTTCTGTTAAGTGATCATTGGCTAACTATGCCTTTTTTATTGTCTTGTTATCTGGTACATCATGTGACATTGACATTACCTTTCCCATGATGCATCTACTCCACGTACTTAAGACCAGCACAATAGCAATTGCTTCTGTTAAGTGATCATTGGCTAACTATGCCTTTTTTATTGTCTTGTTATCTGATATATCATGTGACATTGACATTACCTTTCCCATGATGCATCTACTCCACGTACTTAAGACCAGCACAATAGCAATTGCTTCTGTTAAGTGATCATTGGCTAACTATGCCTTTTTTATTGTCTTGTTATCAGGTATATCATGTGACATGGACATTAGCTTTCCCATGATGCATCTACTCCACGTACTTAAGACCAGCACAATAGCAATTGCTTCTGTTAAGTGATCATTGGCTAATTATGCCTTTTTTATTGTCTTGTTATCTGGTATATAATGAGACATTGACATTACCTTTCCCATGATGCATCTACTCCACGTACTTAAGATCAGCACAATAGCAATTGCTTCTGTTAAGTGATCATTGGCTAACTATGCCTTTTTGATTGTCTTGTTATCTGGTACATCATGTGACATTGACATTACCTTTCCCATGATGCATCTACTCCACGTACTTAAGACCAGCACAATAGCAATTGCTTCTGTTAAGTGATCATTGGCTAACTATGCCTTTTTTATTGTCTTGTTATCTGGTATATCATGTGTCATTGACATTACTTTTCCCATGATGCATCTACTCCACGTACTTAAGACCAGCACAATAGCAATTGCTTCTGTTAAGTGATCATTGGCCGACTATGCCTTTTTTATTGTCTTGTTATCTGGTATATCATGTGACATTGACATTACCTTTCCCATGATGCATCTACTCCACGTACTTAAGACCAGCACAATAGCAATTGCTTCTGTTAAGTGATCATTGGCTAACTATGCCTTTTTATTGTCTTGTTATCTGGTATATCATGTGACATTGACATTACCTTTCCCATGATACATCTACTCCACGTACTTTAAGACCAGCACAATAGCAATTGCTTCTGTTAAGTGATCATTGGCTAACTATGCCTTTTTTATTGTCTTGTTATCTGGTATATCATGTGACATTGACATTAGCTTTCCCATGATGCATCTACTCCACGTACTTAAGACCAGCACAATAGCAATTGCTTCTGTTAAGTGATCATTGGCTAACTATGCCTTTTTTATTGTCTTGTTATCTGATATATGATGTAACATTGACATTACCTTTCCCATGATGCATCTACTCCACGTACTTAAGACCAGCACAATAGCAATTGCTTCTGTTAAGTGATCATTGGCTAACTAAGCCTTTTTTTGATTCTCTTGTTATCTGGTATATCATGTGACATTGACATTACCTTTCCCATGATGCATCTACTCCACGTACTTAAGACCAGCACAATAGCAATTGCTTCTGTTAAGTGATCATTGGCTAACTAATCCTTTTTTTGATTCTCTTGTTATCTGGTATATCATGTGACATTGACATTACCTTTCCCATGATGCATCTACTCCACGTACTTAAGACCAGCACAATAGCAATTGCTTCTGTTAAGTGATCATTGGCTAACTATGCCTTTTTTATTGTCTTGTTATCTGGTATATCATGTGACATTGACATTACCTTTCCCCATGATGCATCTACTCCACGTACTTTAAGACCAGCACAATAGCAATTGCTTCTGTTAAGTGATCATTGGCTAACTATGCCTTTTTTATTGTCTTGTTATCTGGTATATCATGTGTCATTGACATTACTTTTCCCATGATGCATCTACTCCACGTACTTAAGACCAGCACAATAGCAATTGCTTCTGTTAAGTGATCATTGGCCGACTATGCCTTTTTTATTGTCTTGTTATCTGGTATATCATGTGACATTGACATTACCTTTCCCATGATGCATCTACTCCACGTACTTAAGACCAGCACAATAGCAATTGCTTCTGTTAAGTGATCATTGGCTAACTATGCCTTTTTTATTGTCTTGTTATCTGGTATATCATGTGTCATTGACATTACTTTTCCCATGATGCATCTACTCCACGTACTTAAGACCAGCACAATAGCAATTGCTTCTGTTAAGTGATCATTGGCTAACTATGCCTTTTTTATTGTCTTGTTATCTGGTATATCATGTGTCATTGACATTACTTTTCCCATGATGCATCTACTCCACGTACTTAAGACCAGCACAATAGCAATTGCTTCTGTTAAGTGATCATTGGCCGACTATGCCTTTTTTATTGTCTTGTTATCTGGTATATCATGTGTCATTGACATTAGCTTTCCCATGATGCATCTACTCCACGTACTTAAGACCAGCACAATAGCAATTGCTTCTGTTAAGTGATCATTGGCTAACTATGCCTTTTTTATTGTCTTGTTATCTGATATATCATGTAACATTGACATTACCTTTCCCATGATGCATCTACTCCACGTACTTAAGACCAGCACAATAGCAATTGCTTCTGTTAAGTGATCATTGGCTAACTAAGCCTTTTTTTGATTCTCTTGTTATCTGGTATATCATGTGACATTGACATTACCTTTCCCATGATGCATCTACTCCACGTACTTAAGACCAGCACAATAGCAATTGCTTCTGTTAAGTGATCATTGGCTAACTAAGCCTTTTTTTGATTCTCTTGTTATCTGGTATATCATGTGACATTGACATTACCTTTCCCATGATGCATCTACTCCACGTACTTAAGACCAGCACAATAGCAATTGCTTCTGTTAAGTGATCATTGGCCGACTATGCCTTTTTTATTGTCTTGTTATCTGGTATATCATGTGACATTGACATTACCTTTCCCATGATGCATCTACTCCACGTACTTAAGACCAGCACAATAGCAATTGCTTCTGTTAAGTGATCATTGGCTAACTATGCCTTTTTTATTGTCTTGTTATCTGGTATATCATGTGACATTGACATTACCTTTCCCATGATGCATCTACTCCACGTACTTTAAGACCAGCACAATAGCAATTGCTTCTGTTAAGTGATCATTGGCTAACTATGCCTTTTTTATTGTCTTGTTATCTGGTATATCATGTGACATTGACATTAGCTTTCCCATGATGCATCTACTCCACGTACTTAAGACCAGCACAATAGCAATTGCTTCTGTTAAGTGATCATTGGCTAACTATGCCTTTTTTATTGTTTTGTTATCTGATATATCATGTAACATTGACATTACCTTTCCCATGATGCATCTACTCCACGTACTTAAGACCAGCACAATAGCAATTGCTTCTGTTAAGTGATCATTGGCTAACTAAGCCTTTTTTTGATTCTCTTGTTATCTGGTATATCATGTGACATTGACATTACCTTTCCCATGATGCATCTACTCCACGTACTTAAGACCAGCACAATAGCAATTGCTTCTGTTAAGTGATCATTGGTTAACTAAGCCTTTTTTTGATTCTCTTGTTATCTGGTATATCATGTGACATTGACATTACCTTTCCCATGATGCATCTACTCCACGTACTTAAGACCAGCACAATAGCAATTGCTTCTGTTAAGTGATCATTGGCCAACTATGCCTTTTTTATTGTTATCTGGTATATCATGTGACACTGACATTACCTTTCCCATGATGCATCTACTCCACGTACTTAAGACCAGCACAATAGCAATTGCTTCTGTTAAGTGATCATTGGCTAACTATGCCTTTTTTATCGTCTTGTTATCTGGTATATCATGTGACATTGACATTACCTTTCCCATGATGCATCTACTCCACGTACTTAAGACCAGCATGTAGCCACATGGTGAAATTACATCTGATGAAGGTGTCAATGTGACACCGAAAGTGCTCATGTGTTTTTTAAACTGTATATAGATTTCGTTTTTTAGCTGAATAAATATCATCGTGCAACAAGACGGATTTCTTTTAATACTAGTATTCATGCACGAATTATAGTGTCTACCCTCACTCCCGCACACTTTCGAATTTCATCCACCCATCTCCCATGTGGTCTTCTTCTGGGTCTTTTCCTGTCCCTTGGAATCCAATTTAATATTTCGGCTATCCATCGATGATCTGTCCTTCTGGCAGTATGCCCAGCCCATTTCCATTTCACGGATTTAACTCTGATCATGATGTCTTGTCATTTTCGGATTAACGAGTTCCTCTTCTTATCTCTCCTGGTTATACCAAGCATGCACCTCTCCATGCTTCTTTGAGTTGTCTGCAGCCTTTGTATGTCTCTTTTAGTTAAGGTCCACGTCTCTGCACCATACGTAAGCACTGGAAGGATGCATTGATCAAACACTTTTCTTTTAAGACATAATGGCATATTGCTCTTGAAAATTATGCTGTTTCTTCCAAAAGCTCTCCAGGCAAGTTTTGTACGCCGATTAATTTCTTCATCAATGTGACCCTCACTTGATATCTGCTGTCCAAGATAAACGTACGTGTCTGTTATCTCCAGCTTTTCTCCATCAATCGATAAATCTTCATTTCGTGTAAAAGCATTGAATATCACTTTTGTCTTCTGAAAGTTCATTTTTAATCCCACTTCTTTACTCTTGTCAGCAAGTTCCTGGATCATACTCTGTAGCTCTGATGAGGTAGTTGCAAAAATAACTACGTCATCAGCAAAACGAAGGTGGGTTAGATAATCTCCATTAATCTTTATCCCCTTGTTTTCCCAGTTCAGTGATTGAAAGACATTTTCCAATGTGGCATTAAAGAGCTTCGGAGATATGGTGTCACCTTGTCTCACTCCTTTTCCAACTTTTAGGTGTGTTGTATTTTCAAACAGCCGAATCTTTGCACTTGCATTTTCATAGATGTTATTAATAATATTAATGTATGCATCTTCAATACCGCAGGATTTCAGAGCCATTGCAACTGCTGATGGTTTCACCGAATCAAAGGCTTTTTCATAATCGATAAAAGCCATGCACAATGGAAGTTCATATTCCCTCGCTCTTTCAATTAGTTCTCTCAGTACGTGGATATGATCTATTGTGCTGTAGCTACTCCTGAATCCAGCTTGTTCTCTCGGTTGAGCCATGTCCAGTGTTACCTTCAAGCGGTGTGAAATAACTTTAGTGAAGATTTTATGAACCACGGATAAGAGGCGGATAGTTCTGTAGTTTCTGAGATCGCAAATGTCAGCTTTGTTATTCAAAGCCTTTAGTTGTTTTCATCTCTCTTCTTTTTTGCATCAGAATTTTGGTTTTTCCAGACATTTTCTTCGTATGCAATTTGTTCTTTGTACCAGCTATTTTTTGTTGCTGTTTCCATAAAAGCCTTGGTTAGTTTTCTGTTAACTTCAGAGATGTCCACTTCTTCCGAAGTTAGACCTTCTAGAGCAGAGAATCTGTTCCTCAGTTCCGATTTGAAAGGTATTATGATGTTTTATAAGGTTGGTCGTGTCAATACACTTTGTTTGTTTTTCTGAGCTTGCCACGCTCGAGTTTTGCATTGAGGTGCATCTTACATCTTACCGTTCTATGGTCACTACCTGTGTTGAACTTGTTTAGCACACTGCAATCTTCCATGACAAATCTATTGTTACACATAATAAAATCAATTTTACTTGCACATCCATTGGGATGCCTCAATGACCATTTCTTTTGCAATTTTTTCTTGAAAAATGAGTTCATGGTGAAAAACCCTTCCGCCTCTGCAGACTCTACGAGGGTATTTCCACGCTGGTTTCTGTTGCTTTAATTGAATTTACCTACTGAAGTTTCATTCTGTAGCCGTTGCCCTATTTTTCCACTGAAATCGCTCAAAATGATCTTTAAGTGCGGATTGCCTTTATTATTTAAATGACGAATTTCCTCATAAAATTCTTCAATCTCTTCTTCAGGATGACTTCTAGTGTGTGCATAAGCTTAAATAATCTGAACCTGGTATCTTCTCGAGACATGGATAAGACGTCGTGCAGGTCTGTCAGAGGAAATTTCAACATCTACAACTTTATCCTGCAGTTTCTTGTTTATTATAAATCCAACACCTCTAGTTCTACCAGTATCTGTCCCACGATTACGGAAGAGATGTCCACTTTTCAGTTCAATGAGATCGTATCCTTTTCTCCTTACCTCACTTAGCCCGACGATGTCCCACTTAATCCTTTGTAGTTCTTCCAATTCAAGGAGTCTATAACGAAGTAAATTTCTCCGTCATTTTGGTCTACGCCGGGACTCGAACCCGAGTCCGCTTATTCCGGAACAAGTCGCTCTACCAACTGAGCTACGCAGACGTTCATTCTGATTGCTATCTGACTTTATGTCGTGTGCGTCCTGCTGGCAGGTACGTCACATCTCCCCCCCCGAAAGTGGGCCAGGGGCATGGCACACGGGTTAGCCGTCACCATGAATCGTTGCAGGCAGCCATCCACTGTAGAACGTGCACTTGAGAACTCCCAGTAAACCTGGTGTGTGGAATGCAACGTCACACACATTTATTTTTAAAGCGCTGGAGATGGGATTCTGTAATTTTTCCTATCTCGCGGTGTGGAAAGAACATCACACCATTGCGAGATTTTGAACGGTCGGGTCATCCGGAAATTTCGGGCGCCATTATAACGAAGTAAATTTCTCCGTCATTTTGGTCTACGCCGGGATTCGAACCCGAGTCCGCTTATTCCGGAACAAGTCGCTCTACCAACTGAGCTACGCAGACGTTCATTCTGATTGCTATCTGCCTTTATGTCGTGTGCGTCCTGCTGGCAGGTACGTCACAAGCCTTAAATCAAAAGACAGGGAGCGTCCATTATACGTAGTCAAGGTCAGCATCAGATGGGAGCCAAGTCCAGTCCTTCGGGGATTCTTAGCACCCTCTGCCTTCATGTCGCACTGGCCGTTGCCTTGGACAGGTACATTCCAGCTGCCGGAGACTAAGGGCCAAGATTTAAGTTGTGGAGTCATTTTGGAGGGGTTTGGCTATAACTCACCACGCTGGCCAAGCGGGTTAGTGAGTGTGTGATAGCATTTCCTGTAATCCCAAATGTATAGTTATACCGCTATTTGGCGGTCGTCAGAGCTCTTGTATTGGGAACAGGATGCCCCACGGGAAAGCGGGTTGACATTTGTCAAGCAGAGGCTGTAGTATAATGCGCATCACCTGACCTTACATCCATGTATCATATATAACATCATATATATATAACAGAAAGCCAATAGCGGTATAACTATACCATCGGGATTAGAGGAAATGCTATCCCACACTCACCAACCCGCTTGGACAGCGTGGTCAGTTATGGCCAAACCCTCCAAAATGACTCCACAACTTAAACCTTGGACCTCAGTCTCCGGAAGCTGGAGCGTACGTGGCCAAGCAGCGGCAAGTTTGACATGAAGGCAGAGGGTGCTAAGAATCACCGGAGGACCGGACTAGACTGCCATTTGATGCTGACATTAGCTACTTACAATGGACGCTCCTATCTTCTAATTCAAGGCTTCTTGAATTCGAAGAGGAACTACAAAGGATCAAGTGGGACATCGTGGGGCTAAGTGAGGTAAGGAGAAAAGGAGAAGATCTCATTGAACTGAAAAGTGGACATCCCTTCTTCTATCGTGAAAAAGATACTGGCAGAACTAGTGGTGTTGTATTTATAATAAACATGAAACTGAAGGATAAATTTGTAGAAGTTGAAAGTTCCTCTGACAGAGCTCCACGACTCGTTATTCAACTCTCGAAAAGATACCAGGCCCAGATTATTCAAAATTATGCACCCACCACAAGTCATGCTGAAGAAGAAATTGAAGAATTTTATGAAGAAATTCGTCATCTAAATAATAAAGGTAAGCAGCACTTGAAGATAATTATGGGAGATTTCAATGCAAAAATAGGGCAGCAGCAACAGAATGATACTTCAGTAGGTAAATTCTAAACCACCGTGGAAATGCTCTCGTAGAGTTTGCAGAGGAAGAAGGGATTTTCATTATGAACTCCTTTTTCAAGGAAAAGCCACACAGGAAATGGACATGGATACATCTAAATGGGACGACAAGTGAAATTGATTTCAGTATGTGTAACAAAAGGTTCGTCATAGAAGACTGCAGTGTGTTAAACAAGTTCAACACAGGCAGTGACCATAGATTGGTGAGATGTAAGATGCACCTCAACACTAAACTCGAACGTGGCAAGCTCATAGACAAACAAAATGTATTGTCATAACCTAATTAAAAAACACCATAATACCTTCAAATTGGAACTGAAGAACAGGTTCTCTGCTTTAGAAGTCCTAACATTGGAAGAAGTGGATATTTCTGAAGTTAACAGAAAAGTAACCAAAGCTCTTATGGAAACAGCAACAAAATTAGCTGGGTCTAAGAACAAGTTGCATGTGAACAAATTATCAGGAAAAACCAAAATGTTGATGCAAAAAAAGAAGAGTGATGAGGACAACTAAAGAAGATGTGACTTCCAAAGTGGAATATATAGAGCTATGCAGGACAGTACGAAAAAGTATCACTGAAGACGTAAGGAAATTCAACTGTGAACTAGTAAGGAAAGCAATTGAAAACAACCAAAGCCTAAAGATAGCAAAGGGACATCTCAGTAAGGGAAGAAAACAGATTATGGCACTGAGAAAAGAAGATGGTTCTGTAACAAGAAATAGAGGCGAACTTTTGACAAGAGTGAAAGATTTCTACTCCAAATTATATGAAAGGGATGATACATGTACTCCAGACATCATGAAAGGTACCAGAGTTCTTCCAGTCCTTCCAGCAGAAGTTGCACATGCAATCAAGAAGATGAAGCGGGGAAAAGCTCCAGGAGAAGATGGAATTACTGTAGACATCATACAAGAAGCAAGTGGAGAAATCGAAACAGTACTCGCCCAAATTTTCACTCGATGCCTTAATGAAGGGAAGATTCCTGAGGATTGGAGCAACGCTACAATGATCTTGCTACATGAAAGAGGTGACATTGAGGATCTCAGGAACTACAGACCTATCAGCCTCCTATCAGTGGTTTATAAAATCTTCACTAAAGTTCTTTCACACCGCTTGCAGGCGACACTGGACATGGCTCAACCGAGAGAACAAGCTGGATTCAGGAGTGGCTACAGCACAATAGATCATATCCACGTACTGAGAGAACTAATTGAAAGAGCGATGGAATATGAACTTCCATTGTGCATGGCTTTTATCGATTATGAAAAAGCCTTTGATTTGGTGAAACTATCAGCAGTTACAATGGCTCTGAAATCCTGTGGTATTGAAGATGCATACATTAATATTATTAATAACATCTATGAAAATGCAAGTGCAAAGATTCGGCTGTTAGAAAATAAAATACAACACACATAAAAATTAGAAAGGGAGTGAGACAAGGTGACACCATATCTCCGAAGCTCTTTAATGCCACATTAGAAAATGTCTTTCAATCACTGAACTGGGAAAACAAAGGGATAAAGATTAATGGAGATTATCTAATCCACCTTCGTTTTGCTAATGACGTAGTCATTTTTGCAACTACCCCATCAGAGCTGCAGAGTATGATCCAGGAACTTGCTGACAAGAGTAAAGAAGTGGGATTAAAAATGAACTTTCAGAAGACAAAAGTGATGTTCAATGCTTTTACAAGAAATGAAGATTTATCGATTGATGGAGAAAAGCTGGAGATAACAGACACGTACGTTTATCTTGGACAGCAGATATCAAGTGAAGGTCACATTGATGAAGAAATTAATCGGCGTACAAAACTTGCCTGGAGAGCTTTCGGAAGAAACAGCATAATTTTCAAGAGCAATATGCCATTATGTCTTAAAAGAAAAGTGTTTGATCAATGCATCCTTCCAGTGCTTACGTATGGTGCAGAGACGTGGACCTTAACTAAAAGAGACATACAAAGGCTGCAGACAACTCAAAGCAGCATGGAGAGGTGCATGCTTGGTGTAACCAGGAGAGATAAGAAGAGGCGCTCGTGGATCCGAAAAATGACAAGACATCATGATCAGAGTTAAATCCCTGAAATGGCAACGGGCTGGACATACTGCCAGGAGGACAGACACAGCCGAAATTTTAGATTGGATTCCAAGGGACAGGAAAAGACCCAGAAGATGGGAGATTGGTGGATGAAATTCGAAAGTATGCGGGAGTAACATGGAGGAGACTGGCACAAGACAGACCGTTGTGGAAGAGGCTTGGAGAGACCTTCGTTCAGCATTGGTTTCATAATGTTTGACAATTATGATGATGATGATATAGCAGATATTTAAATTCATTTTTATGAGTGTTTTTCTATGTTTCAGTGTAAGAAGAATGTGAAATACGGGCTAACGGAATCACTTATATAGAGTACTAAACCCAGAAGAAACTAATTTTGTTTAATGTGGATTGGTGGTATTATTATATAGCACAAACCATAACTTTGCAAAGGTGCAATGTAGTGATATTAATCTCAAAGCTCGAGAAGTTTGTAATATTGTAGGAATAGCACGAAAACGTATCTCGAAGGGAAATCACTTCTAGAACAGCGTACGTGATGGTAATGCCTTTACCTAATCGAGAACGCCCTGGGATTGCATTCGTGTACACTGTGCTTGGCGTAAAGCGTAATCAAGTACGCATAGCGACATGAGAATAAGCTGCTGCAGTGACAGGTAAGCTAACTGATTATGATTACCTGCACCGTCTAAATACGGACTTCGCGGGGATATGCTGCACTCTGTCGAAAATGAGTAGTGAAGACATTGCGAGATCAATCCTACTAGGATCCAGCAGTCCTTCACCAGGATAGAATCGGTCTAGAGACCGGAGAGGATCTGTCGTCCTTTCAGCACAGCTCGTACGTGTGATCCGCTATAACGAAGTAAATTTCTCCGTCATTTCTGTCCACGAGAGGATTCGAACCCGGATCCCCTCATTCCGGAATAAGTCACTCTACCAATTGAGCTACGCGGACGTTTTATTCTGATTCCTATCTGCCTTTATGTCGTGTGCGTCCTTCTGGCAGGTACGTCACATCTCCTGGTACGTTACATCATCTCCCCCTCATTTTTTATAAGTGCTGGAGAAGGGATTCTCTTTTTTTCCTATCTCGCGGTGTGGAAATAACATCACACCAATGCGAGATTTTGAACGGTCGGGTCATCCGGATAGTTCGGGCGCCATTATAACGAAGTAAATTTCTCCGTCATTTCAGTCCACGCCAGGATTCGAACCCGGATCCCCTCATTCCGGAACAAGTCACTCTACCAATTGAGCTACGCGGACGTTTTATTCTGATTCCTATCTGCCTTTATGTCGTGTGCGTCCTTCTGGCAGGTACGTCACATCTCCTGGTACGTTACATCATCTCCCCCTTATTTTTTTTTTTTTTTTTTTTTTTTTTTCGAAGTGCTGGAGAAGGGATACTTTTATTTTTCCTATCTCGCGGTGTGGATATAACATCACACCATTGCGAGATTTTGAACGGTCGGGTCATCCGGATAGTTCGGGCGCCATTATAACGAAGTAAATTTCTCAGTCATTTCTGTCCACGCCAGGATTCGAACCCGGATCCCCTCATTCCCGGAATGAGTCACTCTACCAATTGAGCTACGCGGACGTTTTATTCTGATTCCTATCTGCCTTTATGTCGTGTGCGTCCTTCTGGCAGATACGTCACATCTCCTGGTACGTTACACCGCTAATGGACCAAGGTTCTTATATTGCGTCTGGCCGGGATTTGCTCCATCGGAAAATATGCAAAGGTCTCATCGTTCAGTCCACTTTTCAAAGCATGTGGCAAAAGCATTTTATGGAAGCTTCTTTAGCATCGGTGCTGAATGTTGAGAACTTTTGCTGCGTTGTTGGAAAAAGACAAGAAATCGCACGGGGCGACATCAGAACGGTAGGCTGGCTGTGGAATTATTTCAGTGCATTTCTTACGAAACTGTTGAAGACAAGTAGCCAGATGTGGTCGGGCTTTATCATAGAGTAGGGTCAATTTGTTCACACATTCCGGTAGCTTAATCGATATGTGTCGTAGCAGACGCTTCATTTGCATTAACTTGTGGAGGAATGGCATGTTTGTAGATTACACAGTGCGTCAAAGAATTTTTAAGACTGGCGCTAGATTTCAACCTACGGTGGCGCCACCAGTGTAATCGCGAATGCGTTATAAACCATGACCATCTGCTTGCTTTCTGCCAAAAGTACTGAGCAGTTGTTAAAGTAACTCAAACGAAACGGCCGTTCATTAGAGAAGTCAAATTTTTTTTATGTTCAATTATTAAGATGGAACAAAAGGGCTGTTATTAAATTTAACGCAAAACTTGATAAAAGTGCCTACGTACCAAATGATGAAACAAGTTTACAGTGAGTTTTGTTTAAGTAGATCAAATGTTTTCCTGTGGCACAAACGTTTTTGGACGCTAGAAGATGATAAGCATACCGGAAGACCAAGTTCATCTAGGACACCTCAGATTATTGAAAAAGTGCGTGATTTCGTGGCAAACAATCGATGTGCGTCACTAAGAATGATGGAAGAGTCTTTAAACATCAACAAAGAAACGATTCGAACCATCCTGCATGAAGATTTGGGTAAAACAAAAGTCTGTGCTAAATGTGTTCCACACACGTTAACCAATGAGCAAAAATCAAGGAGAACTGCACATTGCAGAGACATCATTTCAGCCGCTGAAAATGATCCAAACTTCTTAAAATCGATTGTTACAGGTGATGAACCATGGTGCTTTCAATATGATCCTAAAGCAAAGCGACAAAGTGCGGAACGGAAGTCAAAAAACTCGCCACAAGCCAAAAAAAACAAGAAAAGTTCCATCGAAAATCAAAACAATGCTCATTACATTCTTCGATAGTAAGGGTATTATCCACAAACAATTTGTTCCAAGTGGACAAACAATTACTGGTTCGTTTTATTGAAAGCTTTTGAGGCGTTTGATGGGCAGAATTCGTCGCATTCGTCCAGAATATCGAGATGAAAACAGTTGGTGTTTGTTGCACGATAATGCACCCAGTCACACCTCAGTTCTTGTTCGTAGATTTTTGGCGAAAAATAACGTCTGTGTGTTGAACCATCCACGGTATTCGCCTGATTTAGCACCCTGCGGCTTTCTTTTGTTCCCAAAACTTAAAATGACGTTACGAGGGTGTGTTTTTGATGATATTTCGACCGTACAAACAGCTTCGATGCGTGCTTTGGGGGCAATTCCGCAAAGTGAACTGGAACAGGCATTCGAATCATTATTAAATCGCTGTAACAAGTGTATTGAAACCGCAGGGACCTATTTTGAATAACAAACCAAAACAAATTATAATTTCTTGTTTCTATTTCATTTTACAGACCCAGTCTTAAAAATTCTTTGACGCGCTGTGTAGATTTGAAATTATTTTGGAAACCCTTCTAATACAAATTACTGACTCAAGCAATGTTACGATGTCTCATCGCCCATTGCATTCAAATAAGTAGGTTGTATCAGTCTGTCTCTGATACAAACTACTGACTCAGGAAATACGATGTCTCCTCACCCATTGCATTCACATACGTAGGTTCTATCAGTCTGTCTCTGATACAAACTACTGACTCAGGCAATGCTACGATGTCTCCTCGCCCATTGTATTCACATAAGTAGGTTGTATCGGTCATTCGCTGATACAAACTACTGACTCAGGCAATGTTACGATGTCTCCTCACCCATTGAATTTACATAAGTAGGTTGTATCGGTCATTCGCTGATACAAACTACTGACTCAGTCAATGTTACGATGTCTCCTCACCCATTGCATTCACATAAGTAGGTTGTATCAGTCTGTCTCTGATACAAACTACTGACTCATGCAATGTTACGATGTCTACTCGCCCATTGATTTCACATAAGTAGGTTGTATGAGTCTGTCTCTGACACAAATTACTGACTCAGGCAATGTTACGATGTCTCCTCGCCCATTGCATTCACATAAGTAGGTTGTATCAGTCTGTCTCTGATGCAAATTACTGACCCAGGAAGTACGATGTCTCCTCACCCATTGCATTCACATAAGTAGGTTGTATCAGTCTGTCTCTTATACAAATTACTGACTCAGGCAATGTTACGATGTCTCCTCGCCCATTGCATTCACATAAGTAGGTTGTATCGGTCAGTCGCTGATACAAACTACTGACTCATGCAATGTTACGATGTCTACTCGCCCATTGATTTCACATAAGTAGGTTGTATCAGTCTGTCTCTTATACAAACTACTGACTCAGGAAATACGATGTCTCCTCCCCCATTGCATTCACATAAGTAGGTTGTATCAGTCTGTCTCTTATACAAACTACTGACTCAGGAAATACGATGTCTCCTCACCCATTGCATTCACATAAGTAGGTTGTATCAGTCTGTCTCTGATAGAAATTACTGACTCAGGCAATGTTACGATGTCTCCTCGCCCATTGCATTCACATAAGTAGGTTGTATCAGTCTGTCTCTGATACAAATTACTGACCCAGGAAATGCGATGTCTCCTCACCCATTGCATTCACATAAGTAGGTTGTATCAGTCTATCTCTTATACAAATTACTGACTCAGGCAATGTTACGGTGTCTCCTCGCCCATTGCATTCACATACGTAGGTTGTATCAGTCTGTCTCTGATACAAATTACTGACTCAGGCAATGTTACGATGTCTACTCGCCCATTGATTTCACATAAGTAGGTTCTATCGGTCAGTCGCTGATACAAACTACTGACTCATGCAATGTTACGATGTCTACTCACCCATTGATTTCACATAAGTAGGTTGTATCGGTCAGTCGCTGTTACAAACTACTGACTCAGGAAATACGATGTCTCCTCACCCATTGCATTCACATAAGTAGGTTGTATCAGTCTGTCTCTGATAGAAATTACTGACTCAGGCAATGTTACGATGTCTCCTCGCCCATTGCATTCACATAAGTAGGTTGTATCAGTCTGTCTCTGGTACAAATTACTGACCCAGGAAATGCGATGTCTCCTCACCCATTGCATTCACATAAGTAGGTTGTATCAGTCTGTCTCTGGTACAAATTACTGACCCAGGAAATGCGATGTCTCCTCACCCATTGCATTCACATAAGTAGGTTGCATCAGTCTGTCTCTGATACAAATTACTGACTCAGGCAATGTTACGATGTCTCCTCACTCATTGCATTCACATAAGTAGGGTGTATCAGTCTGTCTCTGATACAAACTACTGACTAAGGCAAGGTTACGATGTCTACTCGCCCACTGATTTCACATAAGTAGGTTGTATCAGTCTGTCTCTGATACAAATTACTGTCTCCTGCAATGTTACAATGCCTCCTCACCCATTGCATTCACATAAGTAGGATCTATCAGTCTGTCTCTGATACAAACTACTGACTCAGGCAATGTTACGATGTCTCCTCGCCCATTGCATTCACACAAGTAGGTTGTATCAATCTGTCGCTGATAAAACCTAGTGAATCAGACAATGTTTCTATGTCTCATTGCCCATTGCATTCACATAAGTAGGTTGTATCGGTCAGTCGCTGATACAAACTACTGACTCAGTCAATGTTCCGATGTCTCCTTACCCATTGTATTCACATAAGTAGGTTGTATCAGTCTGTCTCTGATACAAACTACTGACTCAGGCAGTGTTACGATGTCTACTCGCCCATTGATTTCACATAAGTTGGTTGTATCGGTCAGTCGCTGTTACAAACTATTGAATCTGGAAATACGATGTCTCCTCACCAATTGCATTCACATAAGTAGGTTGTATCAGTATGTCTCTGATACAAACTACTGACTCAGGCAATGTTACGATGTCTCCTCACTCATTGCATTCACATAAGTAGGGTGTATCAGTCTGTCTCTGATACAAACTACTGTCTCAGGCAATGTTACGATGTCTACTCGCCCATTGATTTCACATAAGTTGGTTGTATCGGTCAGTCGCTGTTACAAACTACTGACTCAGTAAATACAATGTCTCCTCACCCATTGCATTCACATAAGTAGGTTGTATCAGTCTGTCTCTGGTACAAACTACTGACTCAGGCAATGTTACGATGTCTCCTCACTCATTGCATTCACATAAGTAGGGTGTATCAGTCTGTCTCTGATACAAACTACTGACTAAGGCAAGGTTACGATGTCTATTCGCTCATTGATTTCACATAAGTAGGTTGTATCGGTCAGTCGCTGTTACAAACTACTGACTCAGGAAATACAATGTCTCCTCACCCATTGCATTCACATAAGTAGATTGTATCAGTCTGTCTCTGGTACAAACTACTGACTCAGGCAATGTTACGATGTTTCGCCACCCATTGCATTCACATAAGTAGGTTGTATCGGTCAGTCGCTGTTACAAACTATTGACTCAGGAAATACGATGTCTCCTCACCTATTGCATTCACATAGGTAGGTTGTATCAGTCTGTCTCTGATACAAACTACTGACTCAGGCAATGTTACGATGTCTACTCGCCCATTGTTTTCACATAAGTAGGTTGTATCGGTCAGTCGCTGTTACAAACTATTGACTCAGGAAATACGATGTCTCCTCAACAATTGCATTCACATAAGTAGGTTGTATCAGTCTTTCTCTGATACAAACTACTGACTCAGGCAATGTTACGATGTCTACTCGCCCATTGATTTCACATAAGTAGGTTGTATCGGTCTGTCCCTGATACAAACTACCAACTCAGGCAATGTTGCGATGTCTCCTCGTCCATTGCATTCACATAAGTAGGTTGTATCAGTCTGTCGCTGATACAAACTACTGACTCAGGAAATACAATGTCTCCTCACCCATAGCATTCACATAAGTAGATTGTATCAGTCTGTCTCTGGTACAAACTACTGACTCAGGCAATGTTACGATGTTTCGCCACCCATTGCATTCACATAAGTAGGTTGTATCGGTCAGTCGCTGTTACAAACTATTGACTCAGGAAATACGATGTCTCCTCACCAATTGCATTCACATACATAGGTTGTATCAGTCTGTCTCTGGTACAAATTACTGACCCAGGAAATGCGATGTCTCCTCACCCATTGCATTCACATAAGTAGGTTGTATCAGTCTGTCTCTGGTACAAATTACTGACCCAGGAAATGCGATGTCTCCTCACCCATTGCATTCACATAAGTAATTTGCATCAGTCTGTCTCTGATACAAATTACTGACTCAGGCAATGTTACGATGTCTCCTCGCCCATTGCATTCACATACGTAGGTTGTATCAGTCTGTCTCTGATACAAATTACTGACTCAGGCAATGTTACGATGTCTACTCGCCCATTGATTTCACATAAGTAGGTTGTATCGGTCAGTCGCTGATACAAACTTCTGACTCATGCAATGTTACGATATCTACTCACCCATTGATTTCACATAAGTAGGTTGTATCGGTCAGTCGCTGTTACAAACTATTGACTCAGGAAATACGATGTCTCCTCACCTATTGCATTCACATAAGTAGGTTGTATCAGTCTGTCTCTGATACAAACTACTGACTCAGGCAATGTTACGATGTCTACTCGCCCATTGTTTTCACATAAGTAGGTTGTATCGGTCAGTCGCTGTTACAAACTATTGACTCAGGAAATACGATGTCTCCTCAACAATTGCATTCACATAAGTAGGTTGTATCAGTCTTTCTCTGATACAAACTACTGACTCAGGCAATGTTACGATGTCTACTCGCCCATTGATTTCACATAAGTAGGTTGTATCGGTCTGTCCCTGATACAAACTACCAACTCAGGCAATGTTGCGATGTCTCCTCGTCCATTGCATTCACATAAGTAGGTTGTATCAGTCTGTCGCTGATACAAACTACTGACTCAGGAAATACAATGTCTCCTCACCCATAGCATTCACATAAGTAGATTGTATCAGTCTGTCTCTGGTACAAACTACTGACTCAGGCAATGTTACGATGTTTCGCCACCCATTGCATTCACATAAGTAGGTTGTATCGGTCAGTCGCTGTTACAAACTATTGACTCAGGAAATACGATGTCTCCTCACCAATTGCATTCACATACGTAGGTTGTATCAGTCTGTCTCTGGTACAAATTACTGACCCAGGAAATGCGATGTCTCCTCACCCATTGCATTCACATAAGTAGGTTGTATCAGTCTGTCGCTGGTACAAATTACTGACCCAGGAAATGCGATGTCTCCTCACCCATTGCATTCACATAAGTAGGTTGCATCAGTCTGTCTCTGATACAAATTACTGACTCAGGCAATGTTACGATGTCTCCTCGCCCATTGCATTCACATACGTAGGTTGTATCAGTCTGTCTCTGATACAAATTACTGACTCAGGCAATGTTACGATGTCTACTCGCCCATTGATTTCACATAAGTAGGTTGTATCGGTCAGTCGCTGATACAAACTTCTGACTCATGCAATGTTACGATGTCTACTCACCCATTGATTTCACATAAGTAGGTTGTATCGGTCAGTCGCTGTTACAAACTACTGACTCAGGAAATACGATGTCTCCTCACCCATTGCATTCACATAAGTAGGTTGTATCAGTCTGTCTCTGATAGAAATTACTGACTCAGGCAATGTTACGATGTCTCCTCGCCCATTGCATTCACATAAGTAGGTTGTATCAGTCTGTCTCTGGTACAAATTACTGACCCAGGAAATGTTACGATGTCTCCTCACCCATTGCATTCACATAAGTAGGTTGTATCAGTCTGTCTCTGGTACAAATTACTGACCCAGGAAATGCGATGTCTCCTCACCCATTGCATTCACATAAGTAGGTTGCATCAGTCTGTCTCTGATACAAATTACTGACTCAGGCAATGTTACGATGTCTCCTCACTCATTGCATTCACATAAGTAGGTTGTATCAGTCTGTCTCTGATACAAACTACTGACTAAGGCAAGGTTACGATGTCTACTCGCCCATTGATTTCACATAAGTTGGTTGTATCAGTCTGTCTCTGATACAAATTACTGTCTCCTGCAATGTTACAATGCCTCCTCACCCATTGCATTCACATAAGTAGGATCTATCAGTCTGTCTCTGATACAAACTACTGACTCAGGCAATGTTACGATGTCTCCTCGCCTATTGCATTCACATAAGTAGGTTGTATCAGTCTGTCGCTGATACAAACTACTGACTCAGGCAATGTTTCGATGTCTCGTCGCCCATTGCATTCAGATAATTCTACAAGCTTTAAATCGGTTCTCTGCTGCCTACTTTTCCTCCACGTGTGGTAAGTTTTTCTACAGCATTCCTCCTTGGTGAAACATTTGGTTTTGTCGAAAAGAGTATTATAGTGAATTAGCATTTGTATTGTGTTTTTCTCGCGATAGAAAAATGCTACACGAGCTCCATTATGTAGTTATCAAAAAGTACCTTTTCGTCTTCGATTTGTTAGCATATCTGTAGATTTACATAATGTGCTCAGAACAGAATGCGTACTCTTCTATTTAATTGAAATTTCTGAAAACCTGTATCTGTCGGTCACAGCTTGTGTAACTATTTTATCTTCCATAGAACGGTGGAAAGAAAAGGTCCTTTTGTCCTATTTTAGATGGAAACAAGGAACTCTCTGCTACACGTTCAACTCTCACGTGACGAAGTCTGAAGCCCCACCATTGGTATTGGTCAATGATGAAATGTTCAGTAGTGAGTATAAGCCAATGAAACAATCACTCACCTTCTACCTCTCAGTGTTACACTTTTGCACTGGTTTGTTTTATACTTTTCACGATCGATATCTCAGTAATCTTTCTGCACTCTTATTTTGTTCCTGCGGACTTACAATATTTTCCGTACGCATATTACACTGGCGGAAAGTGAAAAAAAAAACACCAAGAAGGAATTAGCGGACGTTTATGAAATTTACATATGTTAATGGGGTCGAGTTTACGTAGGTGTGATGTTAATTTCGGGACCAACCGGTTAGCGCTTACGCCACAGCACGGCATAATATGCAAATTATCGTCGGTGGTATTTAAGGAGTACGGCGAAGTGAATGTAATCAGTCGTCGGCGTACGGACACGTGCGAAGACCCTGAAGAAGCTGCAATGCCTGGACATGGAAGACGTGTACGATTTCAGCGGGTATCGGACTTTGAGCGAGGTCGTCTAGTCGGACTCCGTGAGGCCGGGTGGTTGTTTCGTCGTATTGCGGAGCGAATTGGATGGGAAGTATCGGTGGTGGTACGATGGTGGCGTAGATGGTCCGAGGAACAATCCGACACGAGAGGACGGGGAACCGGGAGTCACAGATGGACTGATCGAAGCATAAAAAGAGCGGAGTTGTCAAGCAAAACATCCACTGCGACTCAAATCCGAGCTGCTGTTGCACCTGAGGTGACTGTGCAACCGTCTACTGGATGCAGGACTACGTGAGCCTCTGGCATGTGCACCTCTGACTCCAGCCCACCTTCAGGAACGGCTGCAGTGGTGTCGCCAACGTCTGCACTGGAGAACGCAATGGCAATCTGTCGTGTTCAGCGCTGAAAGCAGATTCTGCTTGGGAGCCTCCGATGGCCGTTTGCGTGTTCGCAGACGCACAGGAAAGCGTCCCCGCTTTTCATGCATCCGCCAGCGACACCCAGGGCCTACACCTGGTCTCCTGGTGTGGGGAGCGATCAGCTATCACTCCCGTACACAACTAGTGTTTGTACCGGGTACGTTAAACAGCACCTCCTACATCAAGAACATCATTCAGCCCGTTGTTGTGCCATTTGTAAGGTCGGTCCATCGTGGTGTTTTCCAGCAAGATAACGCACGCCCACACACGGCACGTGCAAGGCAACATGCACTTCAGGGTGTGAGACAACTTCCATGCCCTGCACGTTCACCGGATTGAGCACGTGTGGGATTTTATGGGACAACGACTTATCCGGTCTCTACGGCCAGCCACGACCATCCCTGATTTAGGCGTCCAGGTTGAGGATGCTTGGAACTCAATACTCCAAACTTCCATCCAACATCTGTACGACAGACTCCATGCCAGAATTGCACAGTGTGACGCAGTTCATGGCGGTTCAACCTCGTACTAACCATGTTACATGGAAATGTTATTTTTCAGTTTACCAGCAAATACAGCTGTATTTTGCCATAATGTTTTGATCACGTTATCCTCTGTATTCCGTTATGTATAAATTTCGTTGGTATCAGACGTCTCCTTCTTGGTGTTCTTTTTTCACTTTCTAGCCACGACCATCCCCGATTTAGGCGTCCAGGTTAAGGATACTTGGGACTCAATACCCCAAACTTACATCCCACATCTGTACGACAGACTCCATGCCAGAATTGCACAGTGTGACGCAGTTCATGGCGGTTCAACCTCGTACTAACCATGTTACATGGAAATGCTATTTTTCAGTTTACCAGCAAATACAGCTGTATTTTGCCATAATGTTTTGATCACGTTATCCTCTGTATTCCGTTATGTATAAATTTCGTTGGTATCAGACGTCTCCTTCTTGGTGTTCTTTTTTCACTTTCTAGCCACGACCATCCCCGATTTAGGCGTCCAGGTTGAGGATGCTTGGAACTCAATACCCCAAACTTACATCCAACATCTGTACGACAGACTCCATGCCAGAATTGCACAGTGTGACGCAGTTCATGGCGGTTCAACCTCGTACTAACCATGTTACATGGAAATGTTATTTTTCAGTTTACCAGCAAATACAGCTGTATTTTGCCATAATGTTTTGATCACGTTATCCTCTGTATTCCGTTATGTATAAATTTCGTTGGTATCAGACGTCTCCTTCTTGGTGTTCTTTTTTCACTTTCTAGCCACGACCATCCCAGATTGAGGCGTCCAGGTTGAGGATGCTTGGAACTCAATACCCCAAACTTACATCCAACATCTGTACGACAGACTCCATGCCAGAATTGCACAGTGTGACGCAGTTTATGGCGGTTCAACCTCATACTAACCATGTTACATGGAAATGTTATTTTTCAGTTTACCAGCAAATACAGCTGTATTTTGCCATAATGTTTTGATCACGTTATCCTCTGTATTCCGTTAAGTATAAATTTCGTTGGTATCAGACGTCTCCTTCTTGGTGTTCTTTTTTCACTTTCTAGCCACGACCATCCCCGATTGAGGCGTCCAGGTTGAGGATGCTTGGAACTCAATACCCCAAACTTACATCCAACATCTGTACGACAGACTCCATGCCAGAATTGCACAGTGTGACGCAGTTCATGACGGTTCAACCTCGTACTAACCATGTTACATGGAAATGTTATTTTTCAGTTTACCAGCAAATACAGCTGTATTTTGCCATAATGTTTTGATCACGTTATCCTCTGTATTCCGTTATGTATAAATTTCGTTGGTATCAGACGTCTCCTTCTTGGTGTTCTTTTTTCACTTTCTAGCCACGACCATCCCAGATTGGGGCGTCCAGGTTGAGGATGCTTGGAACTCAATACCCCAAACTTACATCCAACATCTGTACGACAGACTCCATGCCAGAATTGCACAGTGTGACGCAGTTCATGGCGGTTCAATCTCATACTAACCATGTTACATGGAAATGTTATTTTTCAGTTTACCAGCAAATACAGCTGTATTTTGCCATAATGTTTTGATCACGTTATCCTCTGTATTCCGTTAAGTATAAATTTCGTTGGTATCAGACGTCTCCTTCTTGGTGTTCTTTTTTCACTTTCTAGCCACGACCATCCCCGATTGAGGCGTCCAGGTTAAGGATGCTTGGAACTCAATACCCCAAACTTACATCCAACATCTGTACGACAGACTCCATGCCAGAATTGCACAGTGTGACGCAGTTCATGAAGGTTCAACCTCGTACTAACCATGTTACATGGAAATGTTATTTTTCAGTTTACCAGCAAATACAGCTGTATTTTGCCATAATGTTTTGATCACGTTATCCTCTGTATTCCGTTATGTATAAATTTCGTTGGTATCAGACGTCTCCTTCTTGGTGTTCTTTTTTCACTTTCTAGCCACGACCATCCCCGATTGAGGCGTCCAGGTTGAGGATGCTTCGAACTCAATACCCCAAACTTACATCCAACATCTGTACGACAGACTCCATGCCAGAATTGCACAGTGTGACGCAGTTCATGGCGGTTCAACCTCGTACTAACCATGTTACATGGAAATGTTATTTTTCAGTTTACCAGCAAATACAGCTGTATTTTGCCATAATGTTTTGATCACGTTATCCTCTGTATTCCGTTATGTATAAATTTCGTTGGTATCAGACGTCTCCTTCTTGGTGTTCTTTTTTCACTTTCTAGCCACGACCATCCCCGATTGAGGCGTCCAGGTTGAGGATGCTTGGAACTCAATACCCCAAACTTACATCCAACATCTGTACGGCAGACTCCATGCCAGAATTGCACAGTGTGACGCAGTTCATGGCGGTTCAACCTCGTACTAACCATGTTACATGGAAATGTTATTTTTCAGTTTACCAGCAAATACAGCTGTATTTTGCCATAATGTTTTGATCACGTTATCCTCTGTATTCCGTTATGTATAAATTTCGTTGGTATCAGACGTCTCCTTCTTGGTGTTCTTTTTTCACTTTCTAGCCACGACCATCCCCGATTTAGGCGTCCAGGTTAAGGATGCTTGGGACTCAATACCCCAAACTTACATCCAACATCTGTACGACAGACTCCATGCCAGAATTGCACAGTGTGACGCAGTTCATGGCGGTTCAACCTCGTACTAACCATGTTACATGGAAATGCTATTTTTCAGTTTACCAGCAAATACAGCTGTATTTTGCCATAATGTTTTGATCACGTTATCCTCTGTATTCCGTTATGTATAAATTTCGTTGGTATCAGACGTCTCCTTCTTGGTGTTCTTTTTTCACTTTCTAGCCACGACCATCCCCGATTTAGGCGTCCAACTTAAGGATGCTTGGAACTCAATACCCCAAACTTACATCCAACATCTGTACGACAGACTCCATGCCAGAATTGCACAGTGTGACGCAGTTCATGGCGGTTCAACCTCGTATTAACCATGTTACATGGAAATGTTATTTTTCAGTTTACCAGCAAATACAGCTGTATTTTGCCATAATGTTTTGATCACGTTATCCTCTGTATTCCGTTATGTATAAATTTCGTTGGTATCAGACGTCTCCTTCTTGGTGTTCTTTTTTCACTTTCTAGCCACGACCATCCCCGATTTAGGCGTCCAGGTTAAGGATGCTTAGAACTCAATACCCCAAACTTACATCCAACATCTGTACGACAGACTCCATGCCAGAATTGCACAGTGTGACGCAGTTCATGGCGGTTCAACCTCGTATTAACCATGTTACATGGAAATGTTATTTTTCAGTTTACCAGCAAATACAGCTGTATTTTGCCATAATGTTTTGATCACGTTATCCTCTGTATTCCGTTATGTATAAATTTCGTTGGTATCAGACGTCTCCTTCTTGGTGTTCTTTTTTCACTTTCTAGCCACGACCATCCCCGATTTAGGCGTCCAGGTTGAGGATGCTTGGAACTCAATACCCCAAACTTACATCCAACATCTGTACGACAGACTCCATGCCAGAATTGCACAGTGTGACGCAGTTCATGGCGGTTCAACCTCGTACTAACCATGTTACATGGAAATGTTATTTTTCAGTTTACCAGCAAATACAGCTGTATTTTGCCATAATGTTTTGATCACGTTATCCTCTGTATTCCGTTATGTATAAATTTCGTTGGTATCAGACGTCTCCTTCTTGGTGTTCTTTTTTCGCTTTCTAGCCACTACCATCCCCGATTGAGGCGTCCAGGTTGAGGATGCTTGGAACTCAATACCCCAAACTTACATCCAACATCTGTACGACAGACTCCATGCCAGAATTGCACAGTGTGACGCAGTTCATGGCGGTTCAACCTCGTACTAACCATGTTACATGGAAATGTTATTTTTCAGTTTACCAGCAAATACAGCTGTATTTTGCCATAATGTTTTGATCACGTTATCCTCTGTATTCCGTTATGTATTAATTTCGTTGGTATCAGGCGTCTCCTTCTTGGTGTTCTTTTTCACTTTCTAGCCACGACCATCCCCGATTGAGGCGTCCAGGTTGAGGATGCTTGGAACTCAATACCCCAAACTTACATCCAACATCTGTACGACAGACTCCATACCAGAATTGCACAGTGTGACGCAGTTCATGGCGGTTCAACCTCGTACTAACCATGTTACATGGAAATGTTATTTTTCAGTTTACCAGCAAATACAGCTGTATTTTGCCATAATGTTTTGATCACGTTATCCTCTGTATTCCGTTATGTATAAATTTCGTTGGTATCAGACGTCTCCTTCTTGGTGTTCTTTTTTCACTTTCTAGCCACGACCATCCCCGATTTAGGCGTCCAGGTTGAGGATGCTTGGAACTCAATACCCCAAACTTACATCCAACATCTGTACGACAGACTCCATGCCAGAATTGCACAGTGTGACGCAGTTCATGGCGGTTCAACCTCGTACTAACCATGTTACATGGAAATGTCATTATTCAGTTTACCAGCAAATACAGCTGTATTTTGCCATAATGTTTTGATCACGTTATCCTCTGTATTCCGTTATGTATTAATTTCGTTGGTATCAGGCGTCTCCTTATTGGTGTTCTTTTTTCACTTTCTAGCCACGACCATCCCCGATTGAGGCGTCCAGGTTGAGGATGCTTGGAACTCAATACCCCAAACTTACATCCAACATCTGTACGACAGACTCCATGCCAGAATTGCACAGTGTGACGCAGTTCATGGCGGTTCAACCTCGTACTAACCATGTTACATGGAAATGTTATTTTTCAGTTTACCAGCAAATACAGCTGTATTTTGCCATAATGTTTTGATCACGTTATCCTCTGTATTCCGTTATGTATAAATTTCGTTGGTATCAGACGTCTCCTTCTTGGTGTTCTTTTTCACTTTCTAGCCACGACCATCCCCGATTGAGGCGTCCAGGTTGAGGATGCTTGGAACTCAATACCCCAAACTTACATCCAACATCTGTACGACAGACTCCATGCCAGAATTGCACAGTGTGACGCAGTTCATGGCGGTTCAACCTCGTACTAACCATGTTACATGGAAATGTTATTTTTCAGTTTACCAGCAAATACAGCTGTATTTTGCCATAATGTTTTGATCACGTTATCCTCTGTATTCCATTATGTATAAATTTCGTTGGTATCAGACGTCTCCTTCTTGGTGTTCTTTTTTCACTTTCTAGCCACGACCATCCCCGATTGAGGCGTCCAGGTTGAGGATGCTTGGAACTCAATACCCCAAACTTACATCCAACATCTGTACGACAGACTCCATGCCAGAATTGCACAGTGTGACGCAGTTCATGGCGGTTCAACCTCGTACTAACCATGTTACATGGAAATGTTATTTTTCAGTTTACCAGCAAATACAGCTGTATTTTGCCATAATGTTTTGATCACGTTATCCTCTGTATTCCGTTATGTATAAATTTCGTTGGTATCAGACGTCTCCTTCTTGGTGTTCTTTTTTCACTTTCTAGCCACGACCATCCCCGATTGAGGCGTCCAGGTTGAGGATGCTTGGAACTCAATACCCCAAACTTACATCCAACATCTGTACGACAGACTCCATGCCAGAATTGCACAGTGTGACGCAGTTCATGGCGGTTCAACCTCGTACTAACCATGTTACATGGAAATGTTATTTTTCAGTTTACCAGCAAATACAGCTGTATTTTGCCATAATGTTTTGATCACGTTATCCTCCGTATTCCGTTATGTATAAATTTCGTTGGTATCAGACGTCTCCTTCTTGGTGTTCTTTTTTCACTTTCTAGCCACGACCATCCCCGATTGAGGCGTCCAGGTTGAGGATGCTTGGAACTCAATACCCCAAACTTACATCCAACATCTGTACGACAGACTCCATGCCAGAATTGCACAGTGTGACGCAGTTCATGGCGGTTCAACCTCGTACTAACCATGTTACATGGAAATGTTATTTTTCAGTTTACCAGCAAATACAGCTGTATTTTGCCATAATGTTTATATCACGTTATCCTCTGTATTCCGTTATGTATAAATTTCGTTGGTATCAGACGTCTCCTTCTTGGTGTTCTTTTTTCACTTTCTAGCCACGACCATCCCCGATTTAGGTGTCCAGGTTGAAGATGCTTGGAACTCAATACCCCAAACTTCCATCCAACATCTGTACGACAGACTCCATGCCAGAATTGCACAGTGTGACGCAGTTCATGGCGGTTCAACCTCGTACTAACCATGTTACATGGAAATGTTATTTTTCAGTTTACCAGCAAATACAGCTGTATTTTGCCATAATGTTTTGATCACGTTATCCTCTGTATTCCGTTATGTATAAATTTCGTTGGTATCAGACGTCTCCTTCTTGGTGTTCTTTTTTCACTTTCTAGCCACGACCATCCCCGATTGAGGCGTCCAGGTTGAGGATGCTTGGAACTCAATACCCCAAACTTACATCCAAGATCTGTACGACAGACTCCATGCCAGAATTGCACAGTGTGACGCAGTTCATGGCGGTTCAACCTCGTACTAACCATGTTACATGGAAATGTTATTTTTCAGTTTACCAGCAAATACAGCTGTATTTTGCCATAATGTTTTGATCACGTTATCCTCTGTATTCCGTTATGTATAAATTTCGTTGGTATCAGACGTCTCCTTCTTGGTGTTCTTTTTTCACTTTCTAGCCACGACCATCCCCGATTGAGGCGTCCAGGTTGAGGATGCTTGGAACTCAATACCCCAAACTTACATCCAAGATCTGTACGACAGACTCCATGCCAGAATTGCACAGTGTGACGCAGTTCATGGCGGTTCAACCTCGTACTAACCATGTTACATGGAAATGTTATTTTTCAGTTTACCAGCAAATACAGCTGTATTTTGCCATAATGTTTTGATCACGTTATCCTCTGTATTCCGTTATGTATAAATTTCGTTGGTATCAGACGTCTCCTTCTTGGTGTTCTTTTTTCACTTTCTAGCCACGACCATCCCCGATTGAGGCGTCCAGGTTGAGGATGCTTGGAACTCAATACCCCAAACTTACATCCAAGATCTGTACGACAGACTCCATGCCAGAATTGCACAGTGTGACGCAGTTCATGGCGGTTCAACCTCGTACTAACCATGTTACATGGAAATGTTATTCTTCAGTTTACCAGCAAATACAGCTGTATTTTGCCATAATGTTTTGATCACGTTATCCTCTGTATTCCGTTATGTATAAATTTCGTTGGTATCAGACGTCTCCTTCTTGGTGTTCTTTTTTCACTTTCTAGCCACGACCATCCCCGATTTAGGCGTCCAGGTTGAGGATGCTTGGAACTCAATACCCCAAACTTACATCCAACATCTGTACGACAGACTCCATGCCAGAATTGCACAGTGTGACGCAGTTCATGGCGGTTCAACCTCGTACTAACCATGTTACATGGAAATGTTATTTTTCAGTTTACCAGCAAATACAGCTGTATTTTGCCATAATGTTTTGATCACGTTTTCCTCTGTATTCCGTTATGTATAAATTTCGTTGGTATCAGGCGTCTCCTTCTTGGTGTTCTTTTTTCACTTTCTAGCCACGACCATCCCCGATTTAGGCGTCCAGGTTGAGGATGCTTGGAACTCAATACCCCAAACTTACATCCAACATCTGTACGACAGACTCCATGCCAGAATTGCACAGTGTGACGCAGTTCATGGCGGTTCAACCTCGTACTAACCATGTTACATGGAAATGTTATTTTTCAGTTTACCAGCAAATACAGCTGTATTTTGCCATAATGTTTTGATCACGTTATCCTCTGTATTCCGTTATGTATAAATTTCGTTGGTATCAGACGTCTCCTTCTTGGTGTTCTTTTTTCACTTTCTAGCCACGACCATCCCCGATTGAGGCGTCCAGGTTGAGGATGCTTGGAACTCAATACCCCAAACTTACATCCAAGATCTGTACGACAGACTCCATGCCAGAATTGCACAGTGTGACGCAGTTCATGGCGGTTCAACCTCGTACTAACCATGTTACATGGAAATGTTATTTTTCAGTTTACCAGCAAATACAGCTGTATTTTGCCATAATGTTTTGATCACGTTATCCTCTGTATTCCGTTATGTATAAATTTCGTTGGTATCAGACGTCTCCTTCTTGGTGTTCTTTTTTCACTTTCTAGCCACGACCATCCCCGATTTAGGTGTCCAGGTTGAGGATGCTTGGAACTCAATACCCCAAACTTCCATCCAACATCTGTACGACAGACTCCATGCCAGAATTGCACAGTGTGACGCAGTTCATGGCGGTTCAACCTCGTACTAACCATGTTACATGGAAATGTTATTTTTCAGTTTACCAGCAAATACAGCTGTATTTTGCCATAATGTTTTGATCACGTTATCCTCTGTATTCCGTTATGTATAAATTTCGTTGGTATCAGACGTCTCCTTCTTGGTGTTCTTTTTTCACTTTCTAGCCACGACCATCCCCGATTTAGGTGTCCAGGTTGAGGATGCTTGGAACTCAATACCCCAAACTTCCATCCAACATCTGTACGACAGACTCCATGCCAGAATTGCACAGTGTGACGCAGTTCATGGCGGTTCAACCTCGTACTAACCATGTTACATGGAAATGTTATTTTTCAGTTTACCAGCAAATACAGCTGTATTTTGCCATAATGTTTTGATCACGTTATCCTCTGTATTCCGTTATGTATAAATTTCGTTGGTATCAGACGTCTCCTTCTTGGTGTTCTTTTTTCACTTTCTAGCCACGACCATCCCCGATTGAGGCGTCCAGGTTGAGGATGCTTGGAACTCAATACCCCAAACTTACATCCAAGATCTGTACGACAGACTCCATGCCAGAATTGCACAGTGTGACGCAGTTCATGGCGGTTCAACCTCGTACTAACCATGTTACATGGAAATGTTATTTTTCAGTTTACCAGCAAATACAGCTGTATTTTGCCATAATGTTTTGATCACGTTATCCTCTGTATTCCGTTATGTATAAATTTCGTTGGTATCAGACGTCTCCTTCTTGGTGTTCTTTTTCACTTTCTAGCCACGACCATCCCCGATTGAGGCGTCCAGGTTGAGGATGCTTGGAACTCAATACCCCAAACTTACATCCAAGATCTGTACGACAGACTCCATGCCAGAATTGCACAGTGTGACGCAGTTCATGGCGGTTCAACCTCGTACTAACCATGTTACATGGAAATGTTATTCTTCAGTTTACCAGCAAATACAGCTGTATTTTGCCATAATGTTTTGATCACGTTATCCTCTGTATTCCGTTATGTATAAATTTCGTTGTTATCAGACGTCTCCTTCTTGGTGTTCTTTTTTCACTTTCTAGCCACGACCATCCCCGATTTAGGCGTCCAGGTTGAGGATGCTTGGAACTCAATACCCCAAACTTACATCCAACATCTGTACGACAGACTCCATGCCAGAATTGCACAGTGTGACGCAGTTCATGGCGGTTCAACCTCGTACTAACCATGTTACATGGAAATGTTATTTTTCAGTTTACCAGCAAATACAGCTGTATTTTGCCATAATGTTTTGATCACGTTTTCCTCTGTATTCCGTTATGTATAAATTTCGTTGGTATCAGGCGTCTCCTTCTTGGTGTTCTTTTTTCACTTTCTAGCCACGACCATCCCCGATTTAGGCGTCCAGGTTGAGGATGCTTGGAACTCAATACCCCAAACTTACATCCAACATCTGTACGACAGACTCCATGCCAGAATTGCACAGTGTGACGCAGTTCATGGCGGTTCAACCTCGTACTAACCATGTTACATGGAAATGTTATTTTTCAGTTTACCAGCAAATACAGCTGTATTTTGCCATAATGTTTTGATCACGTTATCCTCTGTATTCCGTTATGTATAAACTTCGTTGGTATCAGGCGTCTCCTTCTTGGTGTTCTTTTTTCACTTTCTAGCCACGACCATCCCCGATTTAGGCGTCCAGGTTGAGGATGCTTGGAACTCAATACCCCAAACTTACATCCAACATCTGTACGACAGACTCCATGCCAGAATTGCACAGTGTGACGCAGTTCATGGCGGTTCAACCTCGTACTAACCATGTTACATGGAAATGTTATTTTTCAGTTTACCAGCAAATTCAGCTGTATTTTGCCATAATGTTTTGATCACGTTATCCTCTGTATTCCGTTATGTATAAACTTCGTTGGTATCAGGCGTCTCCTTCTTGGTGTTCTTTTTTCACTTTCTAGCCACGACCATCCCCGATTTAGGCGTCCAGGTTGAGGATGCTTGGAACTCAATACCCCAAACTTACATCCAACATCTGTACGACAGACTCCATGCCAGAATTGCACAGTGTGACGCAGTTCATGGCGGTTCAACCTCGTACTAACCATGTTACATGGAAATGTTATTTTTCAGTTTACCAGCAAATACAGCTGTATTTTGCCATAATGTTTTGATCACGTTATCCTCTGTATTCCGTTATGTATAAACTTCGTTGGTATCAGGCGTCTCCTTCTTGGTGTTCTTTTTTCACTTTCTAGCCACGACCATCCGCGATTTAGGCGTCCAGGTTGAGGATGCTTGGAACTCAATACCCCAAACTTACATCCAACATCTGTACGACAGACTCCATGCCAGAATTGCACAGTGTGACGCAGTTCATGGCGGTTCAACCTCGTACTAACCATGTTACATGGAAATGTTATTTTTCAGTTTACCAGCAAATACAGCTGTATTTTGCCATAATGTTTTGATCACGTTATCCTCTGTATTCCGTTATGTATAAATTTCGTTGGTATCAGACGTCTCCTTCTTGGTGTTCTTTTTTCACTTTCTAGCCACGACCATCCCCGATTTAGGTGTCCAGGTTGAGGATGCTTGGAACTCAATACCCCAAACTTCCATCCAACATCTGTACGACAGACTCCATGCCAGAATTGCACAGTGTGACGCAGTTCATGGCGGTTCAACCTCGTACTAACCATGTTACATGGAAATGTTATTTTTCAGTTTACCAGCAAATACAGCTGTATTTTGCCATAATGTTTTGATCACGTTATCCTCTGTATTCCGTTATGTATAAATTTCGTTGGTATCAGACGTCTCCTTCTTGGTGTTCTTTTTTCACTTTCTAGCCACGACCATCCCCGATTTAGGTGTCCAGGTTGAGGATGCTTGGAACTCAATACCCCAAACTTCCATCCAACATCTGTACGACAGACTCCATGCCAGAATTGCACAGTGTGACGCAGTTCATGGCGGTTCAACCTCGTACTAACCATGTTACATGGAAATGTTATTTTTCAGTTTACCAGCAAATACAGCTGTATTTTGCCATAATGTTTTGATCACGTTATCCTCTGTATTCCGTTATGTATAAATTTCGTTGGTATCAGACGTCTCCTTCTTGGTGTTCTTTTTTCACTTTCTAGCCACGACCATCCCCGATTGAGGCGTCCAGGTTGAGGATGCTTGGAACTCAATACCCCAAACTTACATCCAAGATCTGTACGACAGACTCCATGCCAGAATTGCACAGTGTGACGCAGTTCATGGCGGTTCAACCTCGTACTAACCATGTTACATGGAAATGTTATTTTTCAGTTTACCAGCAAATACAGCTGTATTTTGCCATAATGTTTTGATCACGTTATCCTCTGTATTCCGTTATGTATAAATTTCGTTGGTATCGGACGTCTCCTTCTTGGTGTTCTTTTTTCACTTTCTAGCCACGACCATCCCCGATTGAGGCGTCCAGGTTGAGGATGCTTGGAACTCAATACCCCAAACTTACATCCAAGATCTGTACGACAGACTCCATGCCAGAATTGCACAGTGTGACGCAGTTCATGGCGGTTCAACCTCGTACTAACCATGTTACATGGAAATGTTATTCTTCAGTTTACCAGCAAATACAGCTGTATTTTGCCATAATGTTTTGATCACGTTATCCTCTGTATTCCGTTATGTATAAATTTCGTTGGTATCAGACGTCTCCTTCTTGGTGTTCTTTTTTCACTTTCTAGCCACGACCATCCCCGATTTAGGCGTCCAGGTTGAGGATGCTTGGAACTCAATACCCCAAACTTACATCCAACATCTGTACGACAGACTCCATGCCAGAATTGCACAGTGTGACGCAGTTCATGGCGGTTCAACCTCGTACTAACCATGTTACATGGAAATGTTATTTTTCAGTTTACCAGCAAATACAGCTGTATTTTGCCATAATGTTTTGATCACGTTTTCCTCTGTATTCCGTTATGTATAAATTTCGTTGGTATCAGGCGTCTCCTTCTTGGTGTTCTTTTTTCACTTTCTAGCCACGACCATCCCCGATTTAGGCGTCCAGGTTGAGGATGCTTGGAACTCAATACCCCAAACTTACATCCAACATCTGTACGACAGACTCCATGCCAGAATTGCACAGTGTGACGCAGTTCATGGCGGTTCAACCTCGTACTAACCATGTTACATGGAAATGTTATTTTTCAGTTTACCAGCAAATACAGCTGTATTTTGCCATAATGTTTTGATCACGTTATCCTCTGTATTCCGTTATGTATAAACTTCGTTGGTATCAGGCGTCTCCTTCTTGGTGATCTTTTTTCACTTTCTAGCCACGACCATCCCCGATTTAGGCGTCCAGGTTGAGGATGCTTGGAACTCAATACCCCAAACTTACATCCAACATCTGTACGACAGACTCCATGCCAGAATTGCACAGTGTGACGCAGTTCATGGCGGTTCAACCTCGTACTAACCATGTTACATGGAAATGTTATTTTTCAGTTTACCAGCAAATACAGCTGTATTTTGCCATAATGTTTTGATCACGTTATCCTCTGTATTCCGTTATGTATAAACTTCGTTGGTATCAGGCGTCTCCTTCTTGGTGTTCTTTTTTCACTTTCTAGCCACGACCATCCCCGATTTAGGCGTCCAGGTTGAGGATGCTTGGAACTCAATACCCCAAACTTACATCCAACATCTGTACGACAGACTCCATGCCAGAATTGCACAGTGTGACGCAGTTCATGGCGGTTCAACCTCGTACTAACCATGTTACATGGAAATGTTATTTTTCAGTTTACCAGCAAATACAGCTGTATTTTGCCATAATGTTTTGATCACGTTATCCTCTGTATTCCGTTATGTATAAACTTCGTTGGTATCAGGCGTCTCCTTCTTGGTGTTCTTTTTTCACTTTCTAGCCACGACCATCCCCGATTTAGGCGTCCAGGTTGAGGATGCTTGGAACTCAATACCCCAAACTTACATCCAACATCTGTACGACAGACTCCATGCCAGAATTGCACAGTGTGACGCTGTTCATGGCGGTTCAACCTCGTACTAACCATGTTACATGGAAATGTTATTTTTCAGTTTACCAGCAAATACAGCTGTATTTTGCCATAATGTTTTGATCATTTTATCCTCTGTATTCCGTTATGTATAAATTTCGTTGGTATCAGACGTCTCCTTCTTGGTGTTCTTTTTTCACTTTCCGACAGTGTATTTACCCTACAATTTTTTCCAAACTTAATATGTGTTATAATGTTAATTATCATTTTGAGTGTTCACTTATTCATAAACAGATTTTCTTCGTAATTATTGGTGAATAGTGTATCATATTTTCACTTCTACTAGTTTTTCCTGTCTTTTCCCCAATTCCTTTCTCCATTTTTCATTATGGATTCATACAACAGGATCTCTATGCTGTAAATAATTTCTTTCCACCGGATGTTTAAAAAGCTAAATTGCAGTTTTCATTATTTAAATTTTCTTACTAGAAAATTGTGTGCACGCTCATTCCTATAGCACTCCCAATACAAAAGAATTGGGCGGTTTTCATATTTGCTCCTCAGTTTTGCTTCGGAATTTCAAAAATTCTCAAGAGTTTTAATTTGAAATTTATTTTCAAACCCATAAACAAGATGAGCTTTTACGGATCGAAAGACTACGTCGAAGACATAAACTCCTGGGGAATTTATCAGATTCTTCGTGAATGTGGACGTTCATATAAGGGACAGACCCGCAGGGCTTTAAGTGTTAGTTTAAATGAACACAAGACCTACTTACGGAACAATGAACTGAAGAAATCGTCTATAGCCCAAGATTGCCTCGAAAACAACCGTAAATTTCTGTTTGGAAACGCTACGCTTATTGATAAACTGAACTCGACTATCAAGCTTAGTATACTAAAAACTTTCCAGATATACCGGAATGCGTCACGGCTTGTCATAACGTCGATTCCATTTCTTTCAAGCCCGTGGAAACAACTCACCAAAATCCCTGACCGTCAGAATTCTGACGATGTCACAATGATTTGGATGTTTACGCTCCATTCGTCCTGAGGAGCAGAGCCGAACGCTCTGCGAAACTATAGTCGATGCAAAATAAGCAATTTGTTGTGAGAAACGTGGCTACTTTTATTTCAAACAAAGATCTTCGCTCTTTTCACGTTTATAAGTGAGTCACGTAAGCATTCTCATTGGCCGCCACCGGGAGTCGAACCCAGGGTCTTCCAGATACTCGCCTGATATGCTTCCGCTACACCACAGCGGCCTCGAATTCCTCCAGACTCACACACGCTAACTGCCAAGCCAAGTTGGCAGGTTGCTTCTTGGAGCCCCGAACAATGCTGGGGATTCACCAAAGATGGTAAGCAGCAACTGAACAAATAATTAGAAGGCGAATGAATAATTAATACAGACATTTAACGTGGACCAGGAACATCAAACAAAGATCTTCGCGCTTTCCACGTTTATAAGTGAGTCACGGAAAAATTTTCATTGGCCGCCACCGGGAGTCAAACCCAGGGTCTTCCAGATACGCGCCGGATATGCTTCCGCTACACCACAGCGGCCTCGAATTCCTCCAGACTCACACACGCTAACTGCCAAGCCAAGTTGGCAGGTTGCTTCTTGGAGCCCCGCACAATGCTGGGGATTCACCAAAGATGGTAAGCAGCAACTGAACAAATAATTAGAAGGCGAATGAATAATTAATACAGACATTTAACGCGGACCAGGAACATCAAACAAAGATCTTCGCGCTTTCCACGTTTATAAGTGAGTCACGGAAAAATTCTCATTGGTCGTCACCGGGAGTCGAACCCAGGGTCTTCCTGTTACGCGCCGGATATGCTTCCGCTACACCACAGCGGCCTCGAATTCCTCCAGACTCACACACGCTAACTGCCAAGCCAAGTTGGCAGGTTGCTTCTTGGAGCCCCGCACAATGCTGGGGATTCACCAAAGATGGTAAGCAGCAACTGAAGAAATAATTAGAAGGCGAATGAATAATTAATACAGACATTTAACGCGGACCAGGAACATCAAACAAAGATCTTCGCGCTTTCCACGTTTATAAGTGAGTCACGGAAAAATTCTCATTGGTCGTCACCGGGAGTCCAACCCAGGGTCTTCCAGTTACGCGCCGGATATGCTTCCGCTACACCACAGCGGCCTCGAATTCCTCCAGACTCACACACGCTAACTGCCAAGCCAAGTTGGCAGGTTGCTTCTTGGAGCCCCGCACAATGCTGGGGATTCACCAAAGATGGTAAGCAGCAACTGAACAAATAATTAGAAGGCGAATGAATAATTAATACAGACATTTAACGCGGACCAGGAACATCAAACAAAGATCTTCGCGCTTTCCACGTTTATAAGTGAGTCACGGAAAAATTCTCATTGGTCGTCACCGGGAGTCGAACCCAGGGTCTTCCTGTTACGCGCCGGATATGCTTCCGCTACACCACAGCGGCCTCGAATTCCTCCAGACTCACACACGCTAACTGCCAAGCCAAGTTGGCAGGTTGCTTCTTGGAGCCCCGCACAATGCTGGGGATTCACCAAAGATGGTAAGCAGCAACTGAAGAAATAATTAGAAGGCGAATGAATAATTAATACAGACATTTAACGTGGACCAGGAACATCAAACAAAGATCTTCGCTCTTTCCACGTTTATAAGTGAGTCACGGAAAAATTCTCATTGGCCACCACCGGGAGTCAAACCCAGGGTCTTCCTGTTACGCGCCGGATATGCTTCCGCTACACCACAGCGGCCTCGAATTCATCGAGACTCACACACGCTAACTGCCAAGCCAAGTTGGCAGGTTGCTTCTTGGAGCCCCCGCACAATGCTGGGGATTCACCAAAGATGGTAAGCAGCAACTGAAGAAATAATTAGAAGGCGAATGAATAATTAATACAGACATTTAACGTGGACCAGGAACATCAAACAAAGATCTTCGCGCTTTCCACGTTTATAAGTGAGTCACGGAAAAATTCTCATTGGTCGTCACCGGGAGTCGAACCCAGGGTCTTCCTGTTACGCGCCGGATATGCTTCCGCTACACCACAGCGGCCTCGAATTCCTCCAGACTCACACACGCTAACTGCCAAGCCAAGTTGGCAGGTTGCTTCTTGGAGCCCCGCACAATGCTGGGGATTCACCAAAGATGGTAAGCAGCAACTGAAGAAATAATTAGAAGGCGAATGAATAATTAATACAGACATTTAACGTGGACCAGGAACATCAAACAAAGATCTTCGCTCTTTCCACGTTTATAAGTGAGTCACGGAAAAATTCTCATTGGCCACCACCGGGAGTCAAACCCAGGCTCTTCCAGTTACGTCTGTATTAATTATTCTATATGGATTTCACTTTCCCTCTAAAACAATTTCTTTGCCCTTGTGATCATTCTGGAGAACAAGATCTCGGCAAATTCAAATTCAACTAGACAAAGACCTGATATCATGTGTGCATTCAAAAGAGAAAAAAAAAAAAATTGCCGCCCCGGTGGCGCAGTGGTCTAAGCAATGGCCTCTGATCATTCGTCCGAACGGGGTCCGGGTTCGAATCCCGGTCAGGCATGGATGTTGTGTTTGTCTTACGGCACTGGCTCTCTCCCTTCCCTGGAACCAGTGACCCTAAATTAGGGACGGGCGACTGCTTATAGCCCATTGAGTTGCTCACGGTGGTCGTTAAACCTCCAATCAATCAATGGATGTTGTGTTTGTCTTACGGCACTGGCTCTCTCCCTTCCCTGGAACCAGTGACCCTAAATTAGGGACGGACGACTGCTTATAGCCCATTGAGTTGCTCACGGTGGTCGTTAAACCTCCAATCAATCAATGGATGCGGTGTTTGTCTTACGGCACTGGCTCTCTCCCTTCCCTGGAACCAGTGACCCTAAATTAGGGACGGGCGACTGCTTATAGCCCATTGAGTTGCTCACGATGGTCGTTAAACCTCCAATCAATCAATGGATGTTGTGTTTGTCTTACGGCACTGGCTCTCTCCCTTCCCTGGAACCAGTGACCCTAAATTAGGGACGGGCGACTGCTTATAGCCCATTGAGTTGCTCACGATGGTCGTTAAACCTCCAATCAATCAATGGATGCTGTGTTTGTCTTACGGCACTGGCTCTCTCCCTTCCCTGGAACCAGTGACCCTAAATTAGGGACGGGCGACTGCTTATAACCCATTGAGTTGCTCACGATGGTCGTTAAACCTCCAATCAATCAATGGATGTTGTGTTTGTCTTACGGCACTGGCTCTCTCCCTTCCCTGGAACCAGTGACCCTAAATTAGGGACGGGCGACTGCTTATAGCCCATTGAGTTGCTCACGATGGTCGTTAAACCTCCAATCAATCAATGGATGTTGTGTTTGTCTTACGGCTCTGGCTCTCTCCCTTCCCTGGAACCAGTGACCCTAAATTAGGGACGGGCGACTGCTTATAGCCCATTGAGTTGCTCACGGTGGTCGTTAAACCTCCAATCAATCAATGGATGCTGTGTTTGTCTTACGGCACTGGCTCTCTCCCTTCCCTGGAACCAGTGACCCTAAATTAGGGACGGGCGACTGCTTATAGCCCATTGAGTTGCTCACGGTGGTCGTTAAACCTGAAAAAAAAAAAAAAAAAAAAAAAAAGATTAACCGTACTTTTAAAGACTTTGGGGATTCCCAAATAGCTCTCCCGTTTTCCACGATATGATAGAATTTCATCTGCATTTTGACAACTATACTATGGCTATTTTCGTGGGTAATTTCTCTCTCCGTTAAACTAACACTTTTATTTCCCCTTCTGGATTTTCAATTGTTTTTCTAAGCGTTAATTTTCTTCAACTGAATTTCTCAGTGTTTGGTAAGTTAATTTTTTTTTTTTTTTTTTTGCTTTATAAGATTGTTATAACTTTCCTTATTGTCTCACATTTACTAGTTGTGAAGCTCTATTGTTATTCAATGATTTTCTGTATCTCTATTATATCTTTCCATTTCAACGCTTATATCACATTAGGTACAGGCATTTCTTCAGGACTATAGAAATCGTCCTCGTAACCATGATTGCATCGTGAGAGTCCTATGGTTTTAAAATACACAGTGCTTCAAAGAATTTTTAAGACTGGGTCTGTAAAACCAAATAGAAACAAGAAATTATAATTTGTTTTGGTTTGTTATTCAAAATAAGTCCCTCCGGTTGCAATACACTTGTCACAGCGATTTAATAATGATTCGAATGCCTGTTCCAGTTCACTTTGCGGAATTGCCTCCAAAGCACGCGTCGAAGCTGTTTCTATGGTCGAAATATCATCAAAATAACACCCTTTTAACGTCATTTTAAGTTTGGGGAACAAAGAAAAATCGCAGGGTGCTAAATCAGGTGAATACGGTGGATGATTCAACACACAGACGTTATTTTTCACCAAAAATTTACGAACAAGATGTGAGGTGTGACTGGGTGCATTATCGTGCAACAAACACCAACTGCTTACATCTCGATATTCTGGACGAATGCGACGAATTCTGCCCATGAAACGCCTCAAAACATTTAAATAAAACTCACCAGTAATTATTTGTCCACTTGGAACAAATTCTTTGTAGATAATACCCTTACTATCGAAGAATGTAATGAGCATTGTTTTGATTTTCGATGGAACTTTTCTTGTTTTTTTGGCTTGTGGTGAGTTTTTGACTTCCATTCCGCACTTTGTCGCTTTGTTTTAGCATCATATTGCAAACACCATGTTTCATCACCTGTAACAATCGATTTTAAGAAGTTTGGATCATTTTCAGCGGCTGAAATGATGTCTCTGCAATGTGCACTTCTCCTTGATTTTTGTTCATTGGTTAACGTGTGTGGAACAAATTTAGCACAGACTTTTGTTTTGCCCAAATCTTCATGCAGGATGGTTCGAATCGTTTCTTTGTTGATGTTTAAAGACTCTTCCATCATTCTTAGTGACGCACATCGATTGTTTGCCACGAAATCACGCACTTTTTTCAATAATCTCAGGTGCCCTAGATGAACTTGGTCTTCCGGTATGCTTATCATCTTCTAGCGTCCAAAAACGTTTGTGCCACAGGAAAAACATTTGATCTACTCAAAAAAACTCACCGTAAACTGGTTTCATCATTTGGTACGTTTCCGAGGCACTTTTACCAAGTTTTGCGTTAAATTTAATAACAGCCCTTTGTTCCGTCTTAATAATTGAACATGAAAAAAATTTGACTTCTCTAATGAACGGCCGTTTCGTTTGAGTTACTTTAACAACTGCGCAGTACTTTTGGCAGAAAGCAAGCAGATGGTCATAACGCATTCGCGATTACATTGGTGGTGCCCCCGTAGGCTGAAATCTGGCGCCAGTCTTAAAAATTCTTTGACGCACTGTGTATAAAGAACAAGTTGCCAGATAAATGTACGGATCTTATTAACCAACGACGTATATTCGAGGATAGCTAGGATCGTTTCGAAGACCATATAGTGCACAAATAAAAGTCAATTTTCAACGGTATTCAGGTATGTCTCTGCTTTCGCTGCAAACAGAACATATGTGCGGATTCACTTCTTTTGGATAAGACAATCAGTCTCGCAAGCAAAGATCAATGGAGTACCCACTGGAGAAGCGATGTCGACGTGGCACAACCAGCTCTACCAGTCTTTGCTATGTGATTCGAAGACTTCCTGTACGATCAGAAGCTAGCATTTCCATGACAACATGAAGGAGCGTGTGAAGGGTGAGTGAATTACTACTTTGGGGAAGGTTTCGCTCAGAAAATGGTAGGCAGAGATTCGGGACTACAATTAGTCACTCGCGTGATCTCGCCAGTAACAGCGCGTGTTCCGCGAGGGTTTCTTTCAGTTGTGTGAAGTCTCATTGAATAAAAATCAATGATATTATACACTGCTGGACAATTGCTAAGGACGGATCATAAACGGCTATATAGCGCATAAAAAAGTAAGTGTGGTTGGATGCCAAGTGAAATAAAATAATGTCAGAATGCCAGGACATTACAAGAAAGACAATTTATTGTGCTCTGAAATCCAGAAGGCTTTGGAACGTGTTCAAGGGACAAACAGGCCATTTTGTGCAGAATACGTAAACGTGAAAAAAATGCAATTACCGTCCACAGGCGTTCCGGCGTAAGATGTCAATACGGGTTATGGCCACCATGGAGGGCGATGCAAGATTCCACACGTCGTGTCATGCTTTGCACAACATTATCAAGCAGCTGTTGGGGTAATTTATCCCATTCCTCTGTCAGTGCACGGATGAGGGTGTCCTTGTTTATTGGAGGGCATTGGCGACCAGCAAGACTCCTCCCCAAAGCATCCCACACATTTTCAATGGGATTCAGATCTGGAGAACGTGCTGGCCATACGAGGCGTTGAATATCCTCGCTCTCAAGACACTCCTGGACAGCGACTGTTCGATGACATGTTGCGTTGTCGTCTATGAAAATGAATCTATCACCGACAGCACCACGGAACATGCGAACATGAGGTAGCAGAACATCATTAATGTATCATTGGCCAGTCATAGTCCCAGTTGGAAGCACATAGAGGGACGTACGGCCATTGATCATGATGCCAGCCCATACCATGACACTACATGTCGGATATCGGTCCCTTTCCTGTATGTTTGCTGGACAATATGCAGTACCACTATCACGCCAGATCAGTTGTCGTCGACAATCAGACGATAGACTGAATCTACTCTCATCTGAGAAGAGGTCAGCAGACCAGTCGTTATCAGTCCAATTGCGATGTTGATGGCACCATTGCAAACGGGCGGTACGGTGACGTCTGGACAATGGGATGCACACAACAGGACGGCGGGCGTATAGTCCTCCTTCATGCAAACGTCTGGCGACAGTTTTTCGGGAGATCCGCTTGCCAGTAGCAGCCATAAACTGATTTGCTACCTCACTAGCTGTGCTGCGCCGGTGTCTTTTTGTTGATAGCACTATGTACTGATCTTCTGCAGGTGTCGTACTGCGAACACGACCTCCCCCGTGACGTTTGCTACACTCTCCATTTGTTTGAAATGATTTCCAAAGCCTTGAAACAACACTGTGGCTGACGTCGAACTCCCTGGCAACATCTGTTATTTTTCGCCCTTCTTCAATCTTGCCAATAATACGGCCACGCGTAAAATCATCTAGGTGATGTCGGGAAGACATACTGAAAATTGCAAGTTCGTCAATTTATTCTTTCCCTTTCAACTTTGCGTTTGAACAACAACGGTCAATACGCGTCAAATCCTTTATATCTCTTATCACCGCTATGACGTCACGAACAAGTTCGGCAATCCAAAATTTGCATACGCATAACACGTCTTACTGTATCCCGCACTTATGCTAATTTCCACATTTTCCTGCCTTCCATTTTATCGTTGCTATTGTCATCCGTTCTTAGCAATTGTCCGGCAGTGTATTAACTTTCGTGGCTGAATCTGGCTTGTCAATTAATTTTGCTTATTCAAAGAGGTGTGACGTGCCTGCACAGCAGGAACCACACGACATAAAGGCAGATAGCAGTCAGAACGAACGTCCGCGTAGCTCAATTGGTAGAGCGATTTATTCCATAATGAGGGGATCCGGGTTTGAGCCCCGGCGTGGACAAAAATGACGGAGAAATTTACTTCGTTATAGAGGAGCGAAATTAATTAACAAGGCATCCACCCCAATTTCTATCAAGAGCGTGAAAGCAACTAACCAAAACCCGTGATTGTAAACACTATTTATGATATAATATACAATTTGAAGGGACGTAAGGTCAGGTGATGCGCAACATACTACAGCTTCTCCTTGAAAAATATCAACAAGACCTCGTGGTGCGTCCTGTCCCCACTAAATTGGCTCTGATGACCTCCAATAGCGGTATAACTATACCATCGGAATTAGAGGAAATGCTATCCCACACTCACCAACCCGCTTGGCCAGCGTGGTGATTTATGGCCAAACCCCTCCAAAAGGACTCCACAACTTAAGCCTTCGCACTCAGTCCCCGGGCGCTGGAATGTACCTGGAGGAGCTAGTGCGAAATGAAGGCAGAAGGCGCTAAGGTTTAAATATGCATTTATTAAACACTCAGAGTACAGAATGAGAATGTGTGTCATGAAATGCTTATGTACAAATAAGCGCCAGAACAAGTAGGCAAAGAAATAATACTATATACACTTCCTGAGGGAAAGGTAGACAGATAAATTAAACAGGTTAATTAACGATGTAAGTGTCAACAAAAAGATTGAGTATTCATCATACACTGTCTACCAACAAGTAATTGGACACCAGTGAGAGCAAAGGAAAACAAAGTTAATTCACCTTCAATAGTTGCTGGAGCCTCCACGAGCGGCGATTGCAGCTGCGCATACTCTCAACCAGGCTTTGTTCGACGGCTAGCGGTATTTTCTTCCACTCGGCTTGGAGAAGACAGGTCAGTTTCTTCACCGATTTCGGACGGTGGGGGCAGCCCTTAAGTCGACGCTCCAACTCGTCTCAGAGGTGCTCGATAGGGTTAAGGTCCGGGCTCTGCGCAGGCCAGTCCATGCGATTAACGCCATTTTCACCATACCAAGCCATGGTGGACCTCGCAACAAGACAGGTGGCATTGTCATCCTGAAAGTAACATGGGTCCACCCCGTAAAACTACCACAACGTAGGAAGCGCATGGTCATCCAAAATGGTGCAGTAGGTCTCGGCGTTGAGTCTACCAGAAATTGCGACCAAGGGTCCCGTGCCATACCAGGAGAAACACCCACATAGCCTAATTCCACCGCCGCCGAACTTCACAGTTGGCACAATACATTCCGGCAGGAGGCGTTCTCCAGGCAGACGCCAAACCCAGACTCGGCCATCCGAACGGTAGAGGGTGAACCTTGATTCGTCGCTCCAGAGAACCTGTTTCCACTGTTCAACGGTCCACTGTCGACGTTCTTTGCACCACGTTAGCCGAGCAGCGCTATTGGACTTGGTGATCAAAGGCTTGTGGGTCCATGATAACCGAGCAGATGGGCTTCCTTACGGATGGTATTCATCGAAAGAACACCCCCGGATGCCTGTTGAAACTCCTCGCGGATGTGGCCCATCGATTTGGTGCTGTTCTTCCGAATTTCTCCGGACAGCACCAGTCGGTCTCTAACTCCCAGTTTTGTGGGTCTGCTGGGTCGGGGCACATTCCGACAGTCACCTCTCATCTTCCAGTTGTTAATCACGTAGGCCACTGTGTATTTTGGGTACTTCAACTCGCTGGATATGTCACCGGCCATTTCTGTGATACCCGACGATTACACCTTTCTCGAAATCGGAGAGCTCCGAACTGCGTGGCATCTTGCATGCGACTGATTGCGTTGTTGTTTCTCACAAGACATTTAACGGCGGCGGCCGTGACGTGTATCAGGATCGCAGATATCGTCGATTGCAGGGGTGTCCAATTACTTGTTGGTAGATAGTGTACTTCTTTGTGGCACAGAGGAGTGCTCTACGAAATTTTGTATAATATTCTATTTATTTTTTTCCTTCCTAAATCCACTTTCATGGCTAAATTTTTCGTACACTATATTCCTTTTGTATAATTTTCTTTATTTATGTACGTAATCACGCATCACTCGTGTGTTTGATCTTCTGCGGGGTGCAAAAAATCAGTTTTCAGTGTGATATAGAGAGGTTACTAATTAATTTCTGTTTTTACTACTATCTTACAATACAAATAAATAATTTTCATTTTTCAGTTTACAGCCGACCTTTTGTGAGCATCTCTGTCCAAGTTAAAGAAGATGAGGCATTTATACCTGGAAGAAAAGGTGGCACCTGGATTTCACTTCATTCACCTTTGGAAACAGAAAATCCGATTAGGAGTGGTATCTTCGTGAAACCTAACGTGATAAAACTGTTCCAGTATTGGCCGGTGAGAAAACCTTTTATACTTCTTTGTTCTGTGGAATGATAATATTATATAACTGTTTTTGTTCATAAATAAAGTTCTCATACATAATTTTCTTTGTAATTCCGAAAATAAACATTGCGACTGTTGTGAGAGCAACGGAAACTGCTTTTTCATTACTTCTCATGTGACATCGCAATTTGAAATGATGTCTGAAGTATATTACGTCACCCTGATATAACCAAAGTCGTTGATAAATTAATGGCGTGCTGTCTCCGTACGATTTCATCAAACCACCATCCCTAATTGCACAATAAAAACTTTATTTACAATAAAAGATATGATTTAAAAATATTTAAAAAGGCAAGATCTTTCGTGGCTACAATAGGACCCGTCCTCAGGCCACCCGAACAGTGCTACAGAGCACTCGGAAGCGCCATAATATATAACCAGTCCCCCAAGGAGACCCACAATGCATTTGTTCAAAACACAGGTGATGCCAATTGAAGAAAACAGTAAAACAGAAAGTAATACAAATCATCATCATCATCATCATCATTGTCAACCATTATCAATTCACTGCTGGACGAAGGTCTCCCGAAGTTTCCTCCACAACGGTCTGTCTTGTGCCAGTCTCCTCCATGTCACCCCTGCATACTTTCGAATTTCATCCACCCATCTCCCATGTGGTCTTCTTCTGGGTCTTTTCCTATCCCTTGGAATCCAATCTAAAATTTCGGCTGTCCATCGATGATCTGTCCTTCTGGCAGTATGTCCAGCCCATTGCCATTTCAGGGATTTAACTCTGATCATGATGTCTTCCACTCTTGTCATTTTTTGGATCCACGAGTTCCTCTTCTTATCTCTCCTGGTTACACCAAGCATGCACCTCTCCATGATTCTTTGAGTTGTCTGCAACCTTTGTATGTCTCTTTTAGTTAAGGTCCACGTCTCTGCACCATACGTAAGCACTGGAAGGATGCATTGATCAAACACTTTTCTTTTAAGACATAATGGCATATTGCTCTTGAAAATTATGCTGTTTCTTCCAAAAGCTCTCCAGGCAAGTTTTGTACGCCGATTAATTTCTTCATCAATGCGACCCTCACTTGATATCTGCTGTCCAAGATAAACGTACGTGTCTGTTATCTCCAGCTTTTCTCCATCAATCGATAAATCTTCATTTCTTGTAAAAGCATTGTACATCACTTTTGTCTTCTGAAAGTTCATTTTTAATCCCACTTCTTTACTCTTGTCAGCAAGTTCCTGGATCATACTCTGCAGCTCTGATGGGGTAGTTGCAAAAATGACTACGTCATCAGCAAAACGAAGGTGGGTTAGATAATCTCCATTAATCTTTATCCCTTTGTTTTCCCAGTTCAGTGATTGAAAGACATTTTCCAATGTGGCATTAAAGAGCTTCGGAGATATGGTGTCACCCTGTCTCACTCCCTTTCCAATTTTTATGTGTGTTGTATTTTCAAACAGCCTAATCTTTGCACTTGCATTTTCATAGATGTTATTAATAATATTAATGTATGCATCTTCAATACCGCAGGTTTTCAGAGCCATTGTAACTGCTGATGGTTTCACCGAATCAAAGGCTTTTACAAATAATACAGTTGATTAATTAAGTAAGGTCCTCTTCTTCAGTAGGTTGAAGGGAAGAAGTAATTATTTTCCTCCATTGTCTAGGAACAAAAGCAGGTAAGTCCAAGTTACAACAAATAGTACCATAAGAAATAATATACAGACTCTCTGTACAAAAGACGGTTTGTTTGTTAATATTGGAGGAAAGTACTATTGTATTAGGCCAATCGGGAGAATAACCTCCCTGGCGAACAGCTGTAATAAATGATTGTGACGTACCTGCCAGCAGGACGCACACGACATAAAGGCAGATAGGAATCAGAATAAATGTCTGCGTAGCTCAGTTGGTAGAGCGACTTGTTCGAATCCCGGCGTAGACCAAAAATGACGGAGAAATTTACTTCGTTATAATGGCGCCCGAACTATCCGGATGACCCGACCGTTCAAAATCTCGCGATTGGTGTGATGTTATTTCCACACCGCGAGATAGGAAAAATCAGAGAATTCCTTCTCCAGCGCTTCGAAAAATAAAAAATGTGTGATGTTGCATTCCACACAGCAGATTGACTGGGAGTTCTCAAGTGCACGTTCTACAGTGGATGGCTGCCTGCAACGATTCATGGTCACGGCTGACCCGTGGGCCATGCCCCCGGCCCTCTTTCGGGGGGGGGAGATGTGACGTACCTGCCAGCAGGACGCACACGACATAAAGGCAGATAGGAATCAGAATAAATGTCTGCGTAGCTCAGTTGATAGAGCGACCTGTTCCGGAATAAGCAGCTTCGGGTTCGAATCCCGGCGTAGACCAAAAATGACGGAGAAATTCACTTCGTTATATGATGTAGAAATGGAATCAGTTCGAAGTGCATGTTTGTGTTCTGACAATCTAATGTTCAGACTTCTAAGGGTAGAACCTATGTAGTATTTAATATCATCGTTAGAGGCAATGGGATACGATATATTCCTGCTTTATTCAAAGTTGCGACAGGATCTCGGTCGTTACGTATGGTTGAAAAAATGTTTTTGGTGCAAATTCCAAATTTAATATTGTATTTATGACATACTTTCCGCAATATGGGAACCACGGGCGGGATGAAGTCAACTTTACCAACGTATATAGGAGATACGACTTCCGTTTACAACGTCGTAAATCTCAGTCTTTGAAATTTCTGTAGAAGTTCCCGAAAGAAGCAGGTGGAATATCCAAATGATATGGCCAAGTTCTGTATGAAAGCTAGTTCGTCCTGACGAATCTTACGGGTTGAGGAATGAGTAAACGCACGTTTAATTAAAAAACGTAAGGCTGAAGCTTTATGTTCGAGGGGGTGGGAAGATACAAAAGGTATAAGACAAGGTATGAAGGTCGGTTTTCTATAGACAGATAATTTGATAAGATTAGATGTCAAGTCACGAGTCAATAAGATGTCCAAAAAGGGTAAGATACCATTTTGTTCAAGTTCCATAGTGAAGGTGATAGTAGGATATTGGTTGGAAAGACAGGTGGTAAATTCGTTCAGAAGTAACATGGAGTGAGACCAGAAGATCAACATATCATCCACGTATCTTAAGAGGAGTGCCGGTTGGCACGTGAATTAGCTCAGTACTTTTTCTTCCAATGACTGTAGTAAAATTTCCGCCAGAACAGGGGGAAGAGAGGAGACCCCATTAATGCCCCCTCCATTTGTTGATAGAATTTGCCATCAAATTTGAAATAAGATCGTTTTGCAACCAATTTCAAAGCAGAAATGATTGCATCGACCTCCAATATGGAGATTGAGTAATCAGCAAGTAATTTCCCTTCAATAATTGAGTGGACTAGTTCAAGTGGAACGCTTGGAAACAGAGACACCACATCAAGGAAAGCCATACCAATTGAGTTTCCTTTGGGATCAAAAGATTTTATTCGTGTTAATGCCTGTGTAGAACATGGATACTAATGAATTTGTAGTAAGTGGTTTTAGGTAAGTTGCTAAAGCTCTCTCCAACATACGTGTGGGGCTGGCATACCCCGAAATCAACAGTCTGAGGGAGAGGTCAGGTTTGTGGGTTTTGATTTTCTCAAACAACTCAGGGACTCTTGTACCAACAGGAGGTTTCATTTTGGTAGAAATGGACGTAGGCAAGAGACCTGAGTTTGCTTAACTCAGCGACCTTCGCATTTGTCGGGTCAGAGTGGAGTACTCGATGTGGAATCGAATCTATAGCTTGGTACATCTTATTGTTGTAATCTTTGCGATCTATTAAGATAATTTGCTGGGACTTGTCAGCACTGATGATTGAGAGATCCGGGTTTCGAGAAAGTTGTAATAATTGGTTGCGTTCATATTTTAAAAATGAAGAGGGTTTTATCATAATTTGAAAGGGAGTCAGCTAAGGCATAACGAGTGATATCTTGTTCCTTTTCTGGCAAGGTTCCAATGACATTCTCCATTTGAGGCAAAGATTGAAATGGTCGAAAGGGCATAACTGGATAGCTGAACTTAAAGCCACGATTGAGGGCCGAACGTTGAATATCAGATAACACTATAGAGCTATAGTTGATGAAAGAATCTGGTAAATCACGATTAGTAGTTCTATGGCTGAAGTTCGTGGGTTGGATTAGTTCGGGACGGGTAGAAACCAGATTGCATAATTTACGAGTATGTCCTTGGTTCATGGAGGTCACTAAAGTCTGTATAGTGGTAAAGAAAACCAACAAAGTCTTACCTAACAAAATAGGATGGGAGAGCCTGGATAGTTGAGTGTAAGCTTTGTAGGATTTAAGGTTTAGCATGTCCAGGTAACTTCTTTTCCTTCTTATTTCTTTGGTTAGTCGTTTTTGTTGAGCATTAGCTATTACATGTGCATCCTGTTGAGATATGGCAAACGTTCGAATTCGCAGGAACTTGGGCACCAACCACACGGAGTGAACGGCAGTTGAGTAAAAAACTAAGTTCGGTCTCATTGCGGCGGGCTAGTTTCCCTCGGATGTTACAGAAGGTCTTAGTTGCAGCTTCCATGCTCGCGCGCTTTGAAGTGCTACAGATTCTACCAGAATCCCTCACACGTAATATCACAAGATTTGCAGCTAAAAAGAGTAATACTTGTATAACAAAGTAAATTTCTCCGTCATTTTTGGTCTACGCCGGGATTCGAAACCGAGGCCGCTTATTCCGGAACAAGTCGCTCTACCAACTGAGCTACGCAGACATTTGTTCTGATTGCTATGTGCCTTTATGTCGTGAGCGTCCTGCTGGCAGGTACGTCACATCTCCCCCCCACCCGCGAAAGAGGGCCGGGTGCATGGCCCACGGGTCAGCCGTGACCATGAATCGTTGCAGGCACTGTAGAATGTGCACTTGAGAACTCCCAGTCAATCTGCTGTGTGGAATGCAACATCACACATTTTTATTTTTCGAACCGCTGGAGAAGGAATTCTCTGATTTTTTCTGTCTCGCGGTATGGAAATAACATCACACCAAGGCGAGATTTTGAACGGCCGGGTCATCCGGATAGTTCGGGCGCCATTATAACGAAGTAAATTTCTCCGTCATTTTTGGTCTACGCCGGGATTCGAACCCGAGGCCGCTTATTCCGCAACAAGTCGCTCTACCAACTGAGCTACGCAGACATTTGTTCTGATTGCTATGTGCTTTTATGTCGTGTGCGTCCTGCTGGCAGGTACGTCACACTTGTTAAAAACTCGTACGTATGGAATATGATAAAATTAATGGCGTGCTGTCTCCGTACGATGTCATCAAACCACCATCCCTAATTGCACAATAAAAACTTTATTTGCAATAAAAGATATGATTTAAAATTATTTAAAACAGTAACAATATTTTACTGTTTTCCTCAATTGGCATCACCTGTGTTTTGAACAAATGCATTGTGGGTCTCCTTAGGGAGACCCACAATGCAAACAGTGCCACAGTGCCCTGTGGCACTGTTTGGGTGGCCTGAGGACGGGTTCTATTGTAGCCACGAAAGATCTTGCCCTTTTAAATATTTTTAAATCATATCTTTTATTGTAAATAAAGTTTTTATTGTACAATTAGGGATGGTGGTTTGACGCCATCGTACGGAGACAACACGCCATTAATTTATCATGTTCCATACGTACGAATTTTTAACAAGTATTATAACCAAAGTCGATAGAAAAACCCCATTAAACGAAGGACGTTAGGTCTCCAACATTTGCCGAACTTTGTCGCAAATAGTAACACAAGTTAGTAAAATCATGCAATGCATTGATTATAATACGCTTTCCAACATACCAGAAATCATTACTCAAGTTATCACTCAAGTTATGAGAATAATGGCTGTGGAATAAATCTCTGTCCTGTGTCCTGACCTTTGATTCCATTTCGATAATATTCAACAGAACCGTTTCGGTATACCTCCGAAATAACATGATAAAGTTTTGTCGCAATCGAAGCATTTCTACGTTAGTAATGATGCATAAGGGCTATGGAATAGATCCCGCTCCTGTGCCCTAACCTTTGACCCCATTTCGCCCATTTTCAACAGAATTCGTCCCCAGGCAGGCCCCTACAACATACTAACATTTTATCCAAATCGAAGCAAGTTTACGTAAGTTATGACGCATAATGGCGATGGAAGTGATTCCACTCCTATGTCCTGACCTTTGACTCCATTTCGCCCATTTTCAACAGGGTTTGTCGCCAGGTTGTCCCCTACCACATACTAAAAATTCATCGAAATCGAACTTTTTTTACGTTAGTTATGGCGCATAACAGCAATGGAATGGATCCCGCTCTTATGTACTGACCTTTGACCCCTTTTCGTTCACTTTAAATAGGGTTCCTTCCCAGGTGATCCCCTACCAGATACTAAAATTTCATCGAAATCGAACGATTGTTACGCAAGTTATCGTGCGGACGGACGTACGCACACAACGCGTGACGTAATGAGGCAAATGGGAATGGCGACCATCTGCTCCCCGCAAGAGTGTGACGTCATAAAACTTTAAGAGGATCCACACACATCGCGTGACGTAATGAGGCTGATGGGAATGGCGACCATCTGCTCCCCGCAAGAGTGTGGCGTCATAAAACTTTAAGAGGATCCACACACATCGCGTGACGTAATGAGAGAGATGGCGTGACCACGCGCCAACATTCTCAAAGGCGAGATTGTGACGTCATAAGATTTCTAAGCATTGGTAACATTAATGGAACAACGCCATCACTAAAAACGTTATAATTCGGGGTGGTTATTTAACCCACTAAACGAATTCTCCTAAAGTCGAGATCAAGCTAAATCGATTTCTAGTACCAGAAAACGGTATTTTAACGACTTTCATCAAAATTCTTAGAGCCGTTTTCAAAATAAAATGTACATACATACATACAAGAATTGCTACTTTAAGGTGGACGTCAAGTAATTTTGCTTCCTATACTTCCAATGGAAAAACTTCTGTACACATTTTCTTTACAATTAATGCGTTCACAAGAATGAAAATGTGAACATCGTATAAAATTGCTTCGTTTCATAACTTGGAATACTTAATATTTTCTAAACCATAACCGTAATTATGCAATCCAGCATTTTTTTTGTCCACTGACGTCATCAAAGCACAGGTCGCGCCATCTTTTTCCTGGTTTTAACATCACCAAAGGAAACGTTATTGTTTTTTAATATAATTACGCTTATGTTTTAGAAAATGTTAAGTATTCCAAGTTATAGTATGACGTTATTTTAATCGATGTTCAAATTTCCATCCTTGGGAACACACTAATTGTTAAGGAAATGTGTTAAAAAGGTTTCCCATTGGAAATATAGAAAGCAAAATTACTTGACGTCCACCTTAATAGTGTGGGATAAGGGCGATGGAATGGATCCCGATCCTATGTCTTGACCTTTGACTCCACTTGTCCCATTTTCATTAGGGTTACTCTCCAGGTGGTTCCCTACCACATACTAAAATTTCATCGAAATAGAAACATTTTTACGCACCTTATGACGCATAAGAACAATGGAATTGATCCCGCTCTTATGTCCTGACCTTTGACCCCACTTCACCCATTTTCAATAGGGTTCGCCCCCAGGTGGTCCCCTACCACATACTAAAATTTCATCGAAATAGAACCATTTTTACGCACTTTATGACGCATAAGAACAATGCAATTGATCCCGCTCTTATGTCCTGACCTTTGACCCCACTTCACCCATTTTCAATAGGGTTCGCCCCCAGGTGGTCCCCTACCACATACTAAAATTTCATCGAAATAGAACCATTTTTACGCACTTTATGACGCATAAGAACAATGCAATTGATCCCGCTCTTATGTCCTGACCTTTGACCCCACTTCACCCATTTTCAATAGGGTTCGTCCCCTGGGGGTCTCCTACCACATACTAAAATTTCATTGAAATCGAACCATTTTTTCGTGAGTTATCGTGCCGACAGGCGGACGGAAAAAGCTGCAGCATATACGCTTCTTCAGCTTATGGTTGAAAAGCGTAAACAAGGGACGCAGTGGTCCGAAACGTAAGCAAAACCGCCAGCAACTGCGACCATGTGACATAATGAAGAATTACTAGGGACGTTGGGAGTTGTGGCACCAAGGTATATATGGTAATGGCGGAGTTGATATTAGAAGGAAGAACGGTGGTTGTTATGAAATAAAAGTTTATGTTCTCGAATGGAGTTCGTTACTGTTTAAGAGAAAGTTCGTGTCCCTTATTAAGGCTTAATATACACTGCTGAACAATTGCTAAGAACGGATCATAAACGGCTATATAGCGCATAAAAAAGTAAGTGTGGTTGGATGCCAAGTGAAATAAAATAATGTCAGAATGCCAGGACATTACAAGAAAGACAATTTATTGTGCTCTGAAATCCAGAAGGCTTTGGAACGTGTTCAAGGGACAAACAGGCCATTTTGTGCAGAATACGTAAACGTGAAAAAAATGCAATTACCGTCCGCAGGCGTTCCGGCGTAAGATGTCAATACGGGATATGGCCACCATGGAGGGCGATGCAAGATTCCACACGTCGTGTCATGCTTTGCACAACATCATCAAGCAGCTGTTGGGGTAATTTATCCCATTCCTCTGTCAGTGCACGGATGAGGGTGTCCTTGTTTATTGGAGGGCATTGGCGACCAGCAAGACTCCTCCCCAAAGCATCCCACACATTTTCAATGGGATTCAGGTCTGGAGAACGTGCTGGCCATACGAGGCGTTGAATATCCTCGCTCTCAAGACACTCCTGGACAGCGACTGTTCGATGACATGTTGCGTTGTCGTCCATGAAAATGAATCTATCACCTACAACACCACGGAACATGCGAACATGAGGTAGCAGAACATCATTAATGTATCGTTGGCCAGTCATAGTCCCAGTTGGAAGCCCATAGAGGGACGTACGGCCATTGATCATGATGCCAGCCCATAACATGACACTACATGTCGGTTATCCTGTATGTTTGCTGGACAATATGCAGTACCACTATCACGCCAGATCAGTTGTCGTCGACAATCAGACGATAGACTGTATCTACTCTCATCTGAGAAGAGGACAGCAGACCAGTCGTTATCAGTCCAATTGCGATGTTGATGGCACCATTGCAAACGGGCGGTACGGTGACGTCTGGACAATGGGATGCACACAACAGGACGGCGGGCGTATAGTCCTTCTTCATGCAAACGTCTGGCGACAGTTTTTCGGGAGATCCGCTTGCCAGTAGCAGCCATAAACTGATTTGCTACCTCACTAGCTGTGCTGCGCCGGTGTCTTTTTGTTGATAGCACTATGTACCGATCTTCTGCAGGTGTCGTACTGCGAACACGACCTCCCCCGTGACGTTTGCTACACTCTCCATTTGTTTGAAATGATTTCCAAAGCCTTGAAACAACACTGTGGCTGACGTCGAACTCCCTGGCAACATCTGTTATTTTTCGCCCTTCTTCAATCTTGCCAATAATACGGCCACGCGTCAAATCATCTAGGTGATGTCGGGAAGACATACTGAAAATTGCAAGTTCGTCAATTGATTCTTTCCCTTTCAACTTTGCGTTTGAACAACAACGGTCAATACGCGTCAAATCCTTTATATCTCTTATCAGCGCTATGACGTCACGAACAAGTTCGGCAATCCAAAATTTGCATACGCACAACACGTCTTACTGTATCCCGCACTTATGCTAATTTCCACATTTTCCTGCCTTCCATTTTATGGTTGCTATTGTCATCCGTCCTATGCAATTGTCCGGCAGTGTATAATATGGTGTCAGAATTATAATGAATTTATTTGATGCGCCAGGAGAATTAAGATTTTCAGGCAGTGTGGCCGAGAACTGGAAGAAGTGGTGACAGAAGCTAGAAAATTTTCTCATGGATATAGAAAAACGCCACAAACCGGATAAAACAAAAATCACCATTTTGCTAAATCTTATTGGTGACGATTGCATGGAAATATTTAATTCATTCGACTTGGACCCGTAGGCAGCTGATTATTTCACCAAAGTCAGCGATAAGTTCGAAGAATGTTGTTTGCCACGGAAAAATATTGTGTTCTAAGGATTCAAGTACTTTAAGTATACCCATGTTGATCAGTACCTTACGCAACTCAAAACCTCGGCTAAAACCTGTAAGTTTGGAGCTGAACAGGAAGAGTTAACACGCGGCCGTTTAGTGCTGTGTTTGATCGATGCAACGGTTCAAGAAAAACTTCTTCGTGAACCGGATGTAACGCTCTAAACAGCGGTGAAGCAGCTGACTGCTGCTGATGTGAGTAGAAAACCATACAAATATGAAAGCTCAAAATGAAGCTGTGAACATAATTAAAAAACGAGAAAGATGACACCGAATTTTCGGGTGTAATAAGCACGTCCTTTGAATCCGTTCTGACGCAAATTAAATTTATCAAAGCTATTCAAAGTCAATGGAACCGGTATGGAAAACAATAGGCCGCCCCGGTGGCGCAGAGGTCTAAGGCGCTGGCCTCTGATTGTTCGTCCGTAAGGGGTCCGGGTTCGAATCCCGGTGAGGCATGGATGTTGTGTTTGTCTTACGGCACTGGCTCTTTCCCTTCCCTGGAACCAGTGACCCTAAATTAGGGACAGGCGACTGCTTATAGCCCATTGAGTTGCTCACGGTGGTCGTTAAACCTCCAATCAAAAAACAAACAAAAAACAATAGATCTGACCAAAGAAAGAAGTTTTTCAATCGGGTTTTAATCCCTCAGATATTGCTGTAAACGGAATCGTGAGCTTACGAACTCTTAGAAACAGAGATATCGACAAAAATAAGATGTTACTTTACGTCCCCTGGTGGGAAAACCATGCATTATTTTTGGAAGAAAGTATTCTCAAAAGGTTTATCCATATAAGCGGTATCGGTCGAAAAAAAATTAGTCGAGTTGTGACGTACCTGCTAGCAGGACGCACACGACATAAAGGCAGATAGCAATCAGAATGAACGTCTGCGTAGCTCAGTTGGTGGAGCGACTTGTTCCGGAATAAGCGGACTCTGGTTCGAATCCGGGCGTAGACCAGAAATGACGGAGAAATTTCCTTCGTTATAATGGCGCCCGAACTATCCGGATGACCCAACCGTTCAAAATCTCGCAATGGTGTGATATTCTTTCCACACCGCGAGATAGGAAAAATAAGAGAATCCCTTCTCCAGCGCTTCAAAAAATAAAAAATGTGTGATGTTGCATTTCACACACCGGATTGACTGCGAGTTCCCAAGTGCACATTCTACAGTGGATGGCTGCCTGCAACGATTCATGGTCACGCTTGACCCGTGGGCCATGCCCCCGGCCCTCTTTCGGGGGGAGGGGGAGGAGATGTGACGTACCTGCCAGCAGGATGCACACGACATAAAGGCAGATAGCAACAGGAATGAACGTCTGCGTAGCTCAGTTGGTAGAGCGACTTGTTCCGGAATAAGCGGACTCGGGTTCGAATCCGGGCGTAGACCAGAAATGACGGAGAAATTTACTTCGTTATAATGGCGCCCGAACTATCCGGATGACCCGACCGTTCAAAATCTCGCAATGGTGTGATATTCTTTCCACACCGCGAGATAGGAAAAATAAGAGAATCCCTTCTCCAGCGCTTCAAAAAATAAAAAATGTGTGATGTTGCATTTCACACACCGGATTGACTGGGAGTTCCCAAGTGCACATTCTACAGTGGATGGCTGCCTGCAACGATTCATGGTCACGCTTGACCCGTGGGCCATGCCCCCGGCCCTCTTTCGGGGGGAGGGGGAGGAGATGTGACGTACCTGCCAGCAGGATGCACACGACATAAAGGCAGATAGCAATAGGAATGAACGTCTGCGTAGCTCAGTTAGTAGAGTGACTTGTTCCGGAGTAAGCGGACTCGGGTTCGAATCCCGGCGTAGACCAGAAATGACGGAGAAATTTACTTCGTTATAGAGTTTTCAGGAGCCCAGATTTTGCAACAAATACATCAGAAGAAGAAATTAACACTTATGACCTCTGGTGGCCAAACCATTCTTTACCAAACATTAGAAATTAAGTGAAAAATATTTTCCATCAGGTCTTGTATGCGATACGGGAAGAATTTTTCAAATCAGAGCTTTAGGAGCAGAAATAACGCAGAAAACGCAATTTACCTTTATGCCCCCTAGCGGAAAGTCTGTGATTTACTTGAAAATTTTGAATATATAGGAAAAACCATTCGCATTGGAAACGCTATCCAACAAAGAAGGAATTTTTCTAATCGTACTCTTAGAAGTAGAGATATTGACAAAAATAAGATATACATCTACGCCCCCTGGCGTAGAAACCATGCATTTTTTCAAGATGAAAATTTTCCTAAAAGGTTTGTCGACATGACTAGTATCGGCCAACAAACGACTTTTTTTTCAATCGAGATTTTAGAAACTCATATTTGGCTGCAAATACAACAGAAGTGGAAATTAAGACTTACGCCACCTGGTGGCCAAACCATTTCTATACAAAAATTAGAAATTATGTGCTAACGATTTCCCAACAGGAACTGTATGCGGTGCAGACAGAATTTTTCAAATCGGAGATTTAGAAGCAGAGATATAGGGGGAAACGCAATTTACATCTACGCCCTCTAGCGGAAAGTCTATGAATTACTAGAAAATTTTGAAATTACATGAACCATATGCCACACTAGAAACACTATCCAACAAAGAAGGAATTTTTCAAATCGGACTCCTAGAAGTAGAGATATTGACAAAAATAAGATATACATCTACGCCCCCTGGCGTAGAAACCATGCACTATTTTAAGAAGAAAATGTTTCTAAAAGGTTTGTCGGCATGAGTAGTATCGATCAACAAACGACGTTTTTTTCAATCGAGAATTTACAAGCTCATATTTTTCTGCAAATACAACAGAAGCGGAAATTAAGATTTACGCCCCCTGGTGGCCAAACCATTCTTTTACAAAAATTAGAAATTATGCGGAAATGATTTCCCATCAGGATCTGTATCCGATGCAGAAAGAATTTTTCAAATCGGAGATTTAGAAGCACAGATATAGGGGGAAACGCAATTTACATCTACGCCGTCTAGCGGAAAGTGTATGAATTACTTGAAAATTTTGAAATTAAATGAAGAACATGTCACAGGAAAAACGCTATCCAACAAAGAAGGAATTTTTCAAATGGGGCTCCTAGAAGTACAGATATTGAGAAAAATAAGATGTACGTTTACGCCCCCTGGCGGAGAAACTGTGGAATATTTTTAAAAGAAAATTTTCCAAAAAGGTTTAGCGATGTGAGTGGCATCAGTCCACGAAAGAATTTTTTCAATCGATATTTTAGAAGCACCGATTTTATGGCAAAAACCTCAGAAGCAAAACTTAACTGTTACGCCCCCTGGTGACAAAATTATTCTTTACCAAAAATTTAAAATTATGTGCAAAAGATTTTCCATCAGGAGATGTATCCGCTGAAGGAAAACAAAATTAAAAATCGGAGCTTTAGAAGAAGACTTATCGGGGAAAATGTAATTCATTTTAACGCCCCCTAGCGGAAAATGTATGCGTAATTTAAAAAAGTAACTATATCCAAAATACTCTTCGACATAAATGGAATTGAAAGATAAAAGAAAAAATTCAATCGGATGTTTAGAAGCAAATATGTGGAATAAAACGTATTTTTGAAATCGACATTATCTGTATTTACGCCCTCTACCGGCGAAGTTGTACATCTGGAAAAAAAAAACGAAATAAAGGATCATCTTTTGCATATTTCAAGCTTCCCAATGCAAAAATAATTTTTCAAATCGGACTGATATTTGCAGGGATATCGTGGGTACAGACGGACGGACGGACGGACATACCTATAACAGAAGCACGATCATTTTTTACAAAAGACGTGCCAAAAAAAGCAGCTAGGAAGACGTTCATGAAAAGAAATATTAAGATTTGTAAAAAGTCTGGGAAGACGTTCATGAAAAAAGATATTATCTTTGTAAAAAGTGTGGTAGAAAGCACAAGATAGGAGACTGCTTTGAATTTGGAAAAATTTGTAATAAGCGCAAAGGGTTAAATCATTTTGCTGTAGATTGTAAAGTTAAAGCAAAATCTTGAAAAAGCGTTTATGAAACAGAAGGAAATTAGAGAACATCCTATTTTATATGTGGATACTATACACAACTCATGTCTAGAGAAAGTTGAAACTGACAGTAAAATCGTGAGAAGTGGAACAAAATATACGGGTTAAAAACTGTGACGTAGACCTTAAATCAGAAACTGCAGCTGAAACAAATACACTACCTCTAGAAAACTTTGAGGAACAATATTCTCAGATTAAGTCTCAAAGACCAGAACAACAGCATACTTCTACAATGTTAACTACGTATGGACATTTTAAGATAAAACCAAAAAGGAAAGTACACTATCTACCAACAAGTAATTGGACACCCCTGCAATCGACGATATCTGCGGTCCTCATACACGTCACAGCCGCCGCCGTTGAATATCGTGTGGGGAAACAACAACGCAACCAGTCGCATGCAAGATGCCACGCAGTTCGGAGCTCTCTGATTTCGAGAAAGGTGTAATCGTCGGGTATCACAGAAATGGCCGGTGACATTTCCAGCGAGTTGAAGTACCCAAAATCGACAGTGGCTTACGTGATTGGCAAGTGGAAGATGAGAGGTGACTGTCGGAATGTGACCCCTGACCCGGCAGACCCACAAAACTGGGAGTTAGAGAGACCGACGGGTGCTGGCCAGAGAAATTCGGAAGAACCGCACCAAATCGATGGGCCACATCCGCGAGGAGTTTCAACAGGCATCCGGGAGTGTTCTTTCGATGAATACCATCCGTAAGGAAGACCATCTGCTCGGTTATCTTGGACCCTTAAGCCTTTGATCACCAAGTCCAATAGCGCTGCTCGGCTAACGTGGTGCAAAGAACGTGGACAGTGGACCGTTGAACAGTGGAAACAGGTTCTCTGGAGCGACAAATCAAGGCTCACCCTCTACCGTTCGGATGGCCGAGTCTGGGTTTGGCGTGTGCCTGGAGAACGCCTCCTGCCGGAATGCATTGTGCCAACTGTGAAGTTCGGCAGCGGTGGAATTATACTGTGGGGGTGTTTCTCCTGGTATGGCACAGGACCCTTGGTCGCAATTCCTGGTAGACTCAACGCCGGGACCTACTGCACCATTTTGGATGACCATGCGCTTCCTACGTTGTGGCAGTTTTACGGGGTGGACCCATGTTACTTTCAGGATGACAATGCCACCTGTCATGTTGCGAGGTCCACCATGGCTTGGTATGGTGACAATGGGGTTAATCGAATGGACTGGCCCCGGACCGTAACCCTATCGAGCACCTCTGGGACGAGTTGGAGCGTCGACTTAAGGGTCCGAAATCGGTGAAGGAACTGACCTGTCTTCTCCAAGCCGAGTGGAAGAAAATACCGCTAGCCGTCGTACAACGCCTGGTTGAGAGTATGCGCAGCTGTAATCGCCGCTCGTGGAGGCTCCACCAACTATTGAAGGTGAATAAACTTCGTTTTCCTTTGCTATCACAGGTGCCCAATTACTTGTTGGTACATAGTGTAGTATGAAACACAATCATTGTGCTTAAAAGAAATGTGCGAAAATGTGGGTATTTAGTAATTTAATTCTTACGTAACATACCTTTCCTTTAAAACTGTCTCAAGAATGAATGACGCAATCACTCACGTTTCGTGTGGGATTCAACCAATATGTTCGTATATTTAAAGCAAACCTACTGCTCCTTAAATATCATAAGTACAAATAATTAATTTCATATTTCTATAATGGTGATTTTGAATTTTAATGTACTGAGAGTTGACAGAATATTTTCACTTTGTTTCATTTTTTTTCAGCATACGGAAGAACTTTTACCATATCCGTATAAGAGCAACTGCAGGAATTACGCAGAAAACTGGTTAAAAGATGGACGACAAGAACCAAAAAGCCAGAAAGTAAGAACAAGTGAAAGAAAAAGCTGAATACTAATTCATATCGCAGTGTAAACCCGTTTTTTGTTTCTGGTGCAAAATGGTATACACAGCGTGGCAAAGAATTTTTAAGACTGGGTCTGTAAAATGAAATAGAAACAAGAAATTATAATTTGTTTTGGTTTGTTATTCAAAATAAGTCCCTCCGGCTTCAATACACTTGTTACAGCGATTTAATAATGATTCGAATGCCTGTTCCAGTTCACTTTGCGGAATTGCCTCCAAAGCACGCGTCGAAGCTTTTTCTATGGTCGAAATAACATCAAAATAACACCCTTTAAAAGTCATTTTAAGTTTGGGGAATAAAGAAAAGTCGCAGGGTGCTAAATCAAGCGAATACGGTGGGTGATTCAACACACAGACGTTATTTTTCGCCAAAAATCTACGAACAAGAAGTGAGGTGTGACTGGGTGCATTATCGTGCAACAAACACCAACTGTTTTCATCCCGATATTCTGGACGAATGCGACTAATTCTGCCCATCAAACGCTTCAAAACATTTAAATAAAACTCAGCAGTAATTGTTTGTCCACTTGGAACAAATTCTTTGTGGATAATAATACCCTTACTGTCGAAGAATGTAATGAGCATTGTTTTGATTTTAGATGGAACTTTTCTTGTTTTTTTGGCTTGTGGCGAGTTTTTTGACTTCCATTCCGCACTTTGTCGCTTTGTTTTAGGATTATATTGAAAGCACCATGTTTCATCACCTGTAACAATCGATTTTAAGAAGTTTGGATCATTTTCAGCGGCTGAAATGATGTCTCTGCAATGTGCACTTCTCCTTGTTTTTTGTTCATTGGTTAACGTGTGTGGAACAAATTTAGCACAGACTTTTGTTTTGCCCAAATCTTCATGCAGGATGGTTCGAATCGTTTCTTTGTTGATGTTTAAAGACTCTTCCATCATTCTTAGTGACGCACATCGATTGTTTGCCACGAAATCACGCACTTTTTCAATAATCTCAGGTGTCCTAGATGAACTTGGTCTTCTGGTATGCTTATCATCTTCTAGCTTCCAAAAAACGTTTGTGCCACAGGAAAACATTTGATCTACTTAAACAAAACGCATCGTAAACTTGTTTCATTATTTGGAACGTTTCCGAGGCACTTTTAGTAAGTTTTGCGTTAAATTTAATAACAGCCCTTTGTTCCATCTTAATAATTGAACATGAAAAAAATTTGTCTTCTCTAATGAACGGCCGTTTCGTTTGAGTTACTTTAACAACTGCGCAGTACTTTTGGCAGAAAGCAAGCAGATGGTCACGGTTTATAACGCTTTCGCGATTACACTGGTGGCGCCACCGTAGGTTGAAATCTAGCGCCAGTCTTAAAATTCTTTGACGCACTGTGTATAGTTACAAATGGCAAAAATTCAGATGTTCGCTCTTTAACCAGGATCTAAATAAAAGTTTTTATGCAACAATACCTTAGCATATATTTTAATTCACTACGTAACGATGGCGTGATAATTTTAGCAATTATATGGACACAGGTTTTGTTTCGGAGTCAAACAACCAGCATTCCTCGGGATAGAATTTTTTCCTCTGTTCCTAGTAAAGTACGTAAGCCTCTGTTATAGGATCTTGTAAAAACAAACGCAAGAAAACAGGAAAAAAATATTTTACGTATCAGTAAAAATACTTCAATGTAAAGCTCAGGAATTCTTACAAATGCTAACTGAAAGGAGAGATACTTAAAAATTGAAAAGTTCTTCCGCGTTAGATAGCGCGCGTGTATGTGTGTGTGACACGCTGTCAAAGAGAGGAGAGTTGAAATACACTGCCGGACAATTGCTAAGGACGGATGACAATAGCAACGATAGCAACCATAAAATGGAAGGCAGGAAAATGTGGAAATTAGCATAAGTGCGGGATACAGTAAGACGTGTTGTGCGTATGCAAATTTTGGATTGCCGAACTTGTTCGTGACGTCATAGCGCTGATAAGAGATATAAAGGATTTGACGCGTATTGATCGTTGTTGTTCAAACACAAAGTTGAAAGGGAAAGAATCAATTGACGAACTTGCAATTTTCAGTATGTCTTCCCGACATCACCTAGATGATTTTACGCGTGGCCGTATTATTGGCAAGATTGAAGAAGGGCGAAAAATAACAGATGTTGCCAGGGAGTTCGACGTCAGCCACAGTGTTGTTTCAAGGCTTTGGAAATCATTTCAAACAAATGGAGAGTGTAGCAAACGTCACGGGGGAGGTCGTGTTCGCAGTACGACACCTGCAGAAGATCGGTACATAGTGCTATCAACAAAAAGACACCGGCGCAGCACAGCTAGTGAGGTAGCAAATCAGTTTATGGCTGCTACTGGCAAGCGGATCTCCCGAAAAACTGTCGCCAGACGTTTTCATGAAGGAGGACTATACGCCAGCCGTCCTGTTGTGTGCATCCTATTGTCCAGACGTCACCATACCGCCCGTTTGCAATGGTGCAATCGACATCGCAATTGGACTGATAACGACTGGCCTGCTGTCCTCTTCTCAGATGAGAGTAGATACAGTCTGTCGTCTGATTGTCGACGACAACTGATCTGGCGTGATAGTGGTACTGCATATTGTCCAGCAAACGCACAGGAAAGGGACCGATATCCTACATGTAGTGTCATGGTATGGGCTGGCATCATGATCACTGGCCGTATGTCCCTCTATGTGCTACCAACTGGGACTATGACTGGCCAACGATACATTAATGACGTTCTGCTACTTCATGTTCGCATGTTCCGTGGTGCTGTCGGTGATAGATTCATTTTCATGGAGGACAACGCAACATGTCATCGAACAGTCGCTGTCCAGGAGTGTCTTGAGAGCGAGGATATTCAACGCCTCGTATGGCCAGCACGTTCTCCAGATCTGAATCCCATTGAAAATGTGTGGGATGCTTTGGGGAGGAGTCTTGCTGGTCGCCAATGCCCTCCAATAAACAAGGACACCCTCATCCGTGCACTGACAGAGGAATGGGATAAATGACCCCAACAGCTGCTTGATAATGTTGTGCAGAGCATGACACGACGTGTGGAATCTTGCATCGCCCTCCATGGTGGCCATATCCCGTATTGACATCTTACGCCGGAACACGTTTACGTATTCTGCACAAAATGGCCTGTTTGTCCCTTGAACACGTTCCAAAGCCTTCTGGATTTCAGAGCACAATAAATTGTCTTTCTTGTAATGTCCTGGCATTCTGACATTATTTTATTTCACTTGGCATCCAACCACACTTACTTTTTTATGCGCTATATAGCCGTTTATGATCCGTCCTTAGCAATTGTCCAGCAGTGTATTTTATGGGAGGAAGTGGATGAGGACGTTTTTGAGAGTGTTGGGGTGAGTTCGCAGAACAAATAATTTGAAGGAGTATTTTTTACTCCTTTGGAAAAATTCAGGGAGTAATTTTTAAAAGTGAGGAGTATTTTAGAAAAGTTAACGAGTGAAATAAAAAAAAAAAGTTGCGAAAATACCGGGAACTTATAAAAAAAAAACCCCAAAAAAACCCTGTTTTTTTCATATTAAAAAATATTTCAATACTACTAAATGTATTTGGATGTTTTGCTTCTTTTTTTAGTTTAAATATATATATATATATAATACATAAATAACGTAAACACTACAAGCGCATGGAAAGTAATCCCTGGATTTTCTTTGCACCATTTTGGTAAAGAACAAGAATGGATTTCCAACTTTGACGTCGTTGTAACACAACGCATTCTTCATTTTCTAATGAAGTGTCCATGTTCAGTGGCTGCTTTCGTATTTCCACCGCTAGTTTTTTCCAGATACCATTGTTCTCTTCCTCTGCATTTTGTTTCTCTTCTACACGATTGGACTGAGTGTAGCCGAAAAAAAAAGTTAGTAAAATCATGCAATGCATTGATTATAATACGCTTTCCAACATACCAGAAATTATTACTCAAGTTATGAGGATAATGGCTGTGGAATAAATCTCGCTCCTGTGTCCTGACCTTTGACACCATTTCGATGATATTCAACAGAACCGGTTCAGTACACCTCAAGAATAACGTACTTAAAGGTTTGTCGCAATAGAAGCAGTTTTACGCAAGTTATGAGAATAATGGCTGTGGAATAAATCTTGCTCTTCTGCAATGACCTTTGACCCTATTTCGTTGATATTCAACAGAACCGGTTCACTATACCTCCGGAACAACATGGTAACGTTTTGTCGCAATCGAAACACTTTTTGGTAAGTTATGATGCACAAGGGCAATGGAATGAATCCCAATCCAGTGTCCTGACCTTTGACCCCATTTCGCCCATTTTCAATAGGATTCGTCCCCAGTGGCTCCCTACCACATACTAAAATTTCATCGAAATCGAATCATTTTTACGCAAGTTATGACGCATAAGGGCATTGGAACAAATACCGCTCTTATGCCCTGCCTGACCTTTGACCCCATTCGCCCATTTTCAATAGGTTTCGTTCCCTTTGACCCCATTTCGCCCATTTTCAATAGGATTCGTCCCCAGTGGCTCCCTACCAGACACTAAAATTTCATCAAAATCGAACCATTTTTACGCACGTTTTGACGCAAAAGGACATTGGAACACATACCGCTTTTATGCCCTGCCTGACCTTTGACCCCATTCGCCTATTTTCAATAGGTTTCGTTCCCAGTGGTTCCCTACCACATACTAAAATTTCATCGAAATCGAACCATTTTTACGCAAATTATAATGCTGAAGGGCAACGGAATAAATCCCATTCTTATGCCCCGCCTGAACTTTGACCCCAATTTGCCAATTTTCAATAAGGTTCGTGCCCAGGTAGTTGCCTACCACATACTGAAATTTCATCGAAATCGAACCATATTTACGCATGTTATGACGCATAAAGGCAATGAAATGGATCCCGCTCTTATGGCGTGACCTTTGACCCCACTTCACCCATTTCCAATAGGGTTCGTCCCCTGGTGGTCCCCTACCACATACTAAAATTTCATTGAAATCGAACCATATTTACGCAAGTTATGACGCATAAGGGCAATTGAATGGATCCTGCTCTTATGGCGTG